>JAYRCH010000400.1:0-337295 GCA_037179445.1 Phengaris alcon alcon | reverse complement strand
AATTAACTGAACAAAAAAATATATGCAAAAGATAATATAATAATATAAAAGTTTATGTTACGCTTCTAATAAAACTTTGTGGTATAGCTTAACTTATCTTTGGACATATACTACCCAGCAAAATGCAAGAGAATATAATATTGTTTAAGTGGTATTATTAGGTTAGGATCTGTTCTCCGTAAACTGGTAGTGAAATATTAGTTTAAAAAATATATTCTTCTGCTGCCTTATATGAGTTTTTATGTAAGGGATCAGAAGGTTAAGTAAAGGCTCTGTTCTCCGTAAACTAGTAGTGAATTAATAGTTTAAAAAGATATTCTTCTGATGCCTTATATAAAAATGATTTTAAGTTTTATGTTTCGAAAAAGCCAAGAGGAGTTAAGCCCCGAGAGAAATCTGGAGCTGCTCATATGAAAACGTGTTTAAAATTGGCTTCTATTACCTATAATATGAAGATTGTAAAAATTGTGATATTTTATCTTTTGTACGAGCCATCGATGCCAATGTTATTATTATATTAATACGTGAAGCAAAAATTTTAGTACAGTTTTATGAGAATTGTACAACCGAAGAGTATGAAAAATTTGGCCGTTAATTAAAGTTAATGTGGAGGAAGGTGTGCAAAAAGATTTTTTTTTTAAATGTCAGAAATACTTAAAATTAATAAAAATAACAACAACACACACACTACCTCAGATTAATAATACACACTACCGTGCGTTTGATAGATACAATATTTAGTTACAGATTGACATTCTAAAAGTTTTGTGACAATTACGTCTTAGGGTTTCTTTTTAAAGCGTCTTCCTTAGTGTCACATCCAAATTATGCGATACGCGATGCTATGCTGGATTTGTAACATAGCGATTAAAAATTTAACTTTTTTACTACAAAAGAAGATAGGTTTATAGCAAGTGTTCAAATGTCAAACTGCACCGCTCTGCAATGCAATGAAACGTGTATCTTCTTGTGTACTAAATAAAGTTCAAATTTGAAAGACTATTTTAAAAATGCAGCACCGCGTCACATAACGTGGGAGTTTTAGTGTGAGCAGACCCTTATTATTGATTAAATTAATATCTCCCATTAAAATGCATTGACGAGCCGAAACAAAGACAATAATATTATAATGATGGTACACAAAGCAACTGAATTTTTTTTATCTATGTTTGATCCAAAAATATAAAATTCAATACTATATGGACGCGTTAAAAAAATATGTTACACCTAATTTCTAACTTCATAATTATTTACTTATTTATTCATAGAAAGTAACTATAATACATTGCTTAATTATATAACGGTTATGTATTTAGACAATGTATTTGTTACTATTAGGTAGGTTATAATTAGGAATATAACCTACATAACAGTAAAAGTATTTATTAGCCTTCACCGACTCGAATAAGATGTAAGCCCATGATTACAATTGGTCCTAGGAGGCTGTAACTTGTCCAAAAATCCTCAGTGATTTAATGCGTCGACCAGGTTACGATTTTAAAAGATTCATTTCCTAGCTAGATGATCCTCTGGAGGTTAACTTTTCCCGAATTAAATTCTCTGAGCTTTTGTTCTTAGTCATAATCAACATTTTTTAACCGACTGAGAAATTTTTAAGAGGTTTGTATTTTAGGAGATACAACATACTTTTATACAATGGTAAACAAAGTGTATATAATTATGTCAAACGACCAACATTACTTAATTTTAACATGTTCGTAATTTCTGCTATGGTTTGTTGTTCCACCTACGCAACAAGATGGATGTTAACAGTTTGACGTGTATATGTCCGTGGTATCGTCGCTCCTAAACGAAAGATACGATTTTGATGCAGTTTTTGTGCAGTTTGGGATGATCTTTATATCTAACTTTCATCATCAGCTCGCTTACTGCTCGACAATGTTGAGGCTTACCAATTTTTTTCTTAATTTGTTTATCTATTCACTCCTTAAAAAATAGAAGTAACTGACTCTCTACCATTAGAAAAATATTTCCAGCATTGACTTTAGGCTCATTCTATTTATGCACGGGTTAATGATTTTATGCTAAAAATACTACCTCATACTGTAGGTTACAATGTCACACGAGCTACTTTTGCAAGCTTGCAGAAGAGCAGCAGAATATTTTTAATCAAACTTTATGTTGAGATTTATAAAATAGAGTGTCAAGTTTTGCGATGAAATATTTTAAGTGGACCCTGGAGTGGCGAGTTACAGCCAGTCTCTTTACGACTCTCGTAACTGAGCGATTGTGCTGAGCAGAAATACGATAGTTGAAAAAATAACAAAGTGTAAGTCCTAGTTAAGTATGCGGGTTTCGGATAGTAAGATATATTATAAATTGAGAAATGACAATGTATAGTGGGTATGATGAGAGAAAACATAATAACTTTAAAATCTCAGGAGAGAAACTGCACATTAAGGATAAGAACTAGATTAATTTTTCTCTCCCAAGTGAGGGGTCACTTACTAAATTTCATGGAAATATAATATGAAGACGTTTTCGAGAACATAATTAAATTGAAATAAATATACAAGATTGTCGCGTTTAAGGTATCAGAGAAATCTACGGTCATGAAACATTGTATTTTATGAAGTTGCCTGTGACTGAAGAAAATCCCATAGGAACCGTACATTATGACGCAATAAAAAGCAAAATATGTTCTTTTACGTGGTTAACTCTATATCTGTGCCAAATTTCATCTAAATCGCTCCAATAATTTCGGAGCCTATTCATATCAACATGTTAACAATAAAATCTTTGTTCACCAAAAACATTTTCATGTAAAGTGATGCCAAGACAAATATGCCATATGACTCGCAATGTAACAAAGCTATCAGATCTCATGTAAAACCAAGGTTCTGACACTACACGCCTTAACTCTACAATACTAACTTCACAAACTCTACACCTTAGTCAAGTTATGTGACCTGACCATTTCGCTACATTCGCTTGGGCGTAACGTGAAAAATTGACGGACTGCTTTCTGTTATACTATTATCGTAGGAACGAAACGGCCAAGCCACATAACTTGACTAAGGTTTAGAGTTTGTGAAGTTATGTAGAGTCAGAAGCTTGGTTTTACATGAGATCCGTTTGCTGTTTGACAGTGCAGGTTATACAGTATCGTCTTCGCATCACAATACATAAAAATATTTTTTGTGGGATTTCACTTCTTTTTAAAAGCTAGAAAATATTTATATTTTTTACTTTATTGTTACTATTTATAACACGGATCACTACTACAATTTCCAGACCTCTAGAGTAAAAATTTTCGTAGGTAAGTCTCTAACAAATTTTCATCCCCTAGTTTAAGGGGTTGGAGAATAAAAGTTCAAATTTTTACAATTATTATGTTAGTTGTGTACTAATACAAGCTTACGTACCAAATTTCAGCTTTCAAGGATATCCGGATGTTCCATATAATTTTGATGATCTTCAGTATAATCCAAACCCAAGTTATAAATAGATAATAAAAATCATTTTTTTTCAGACCGTGGACCATAGAAAGTATAGAAAAAAGCAAAAAAAAAAAAATTAAAAATAAATATAAGTAGAAACTTAGATTACAAAAACATAAAAATATATTAAAAAAAAATCATAAACATGGAGTCATTTTAATTCACACCTACTTGAGCATGTGAAGTTTAATCCATCACTCGAGCAGTGGCGAGTCCCAGCGGTCCGCTACTGCGCGCACAAGGGTGTTGTGATTACCGCGCGTGCTCCGCATAATAGAGGCGCAGAGCACACGCATTATGGCCGCGAACCCCGCCGTGCTCGACTCGGGGTAACATGGCAGAAGCGCTGAAGTGGCGCAGCAGTCGCATCACTGCCCTGTACGCGTTATTGTATTGCACGCGTAGGTCGTTGTATCCGCTGCGTAAAAAATACTGGCAGTATGATTTGAATACAGTTATTAGAACTTGCTCAGTGCACCGTGCAAATCTCCTGGCCAACATATTTGAGCGGACAGTCAACGTTCTCTCTCTCAATATCAACACTGTCACTACGATTCTCGGTAACCCAGTGGCCCTGGTATTTAAATAGCTATTTTTTTCAAATTTTCACCTTTAAGCACAAATTCAGGAACACGTGTGTATATTTTTATAGAGGCGAAAGTGAATTCATGATGCTTAGGCTTATCAGACTCAAACATCATAAATTCACTCTTCTTGGCATTGTACTTAAGTCCATGGGTGACCGCATAGAACTCACGTTAGGGTTCAAAAATTCGATGAAATGCTTCGAAAAAAGTGGTCTGGAAGTGCCCTTGCGGTTTGCTTAGCTCGTCTTGGCTACCAGCCCTACCAGCCCAGGTGAGGTGACCTGATTTTAATATTTGTACACTACACAAAACCATCTTTTCCACCTCTTACGGGACTAGCACATACACTTTCAAGTGTGAAACACTTCACTGCTACCACAGATTAGAAAATAATATAATATATATACTGATTACACAGCTTTTAATGAATGATTCAAATCGATCCAAATTTGAAATTTTTGAAGACCCCTCAACGTCCCACGATTTTTCCACACAATTGTAGACACACCGTATGCTTGTAGTATTGTACTGTTTATCTGGTCCTCTTTAATCAGTGCTGCCACAGCTACTTAGCAAGTAATTCTCTAAGAACAGCTAGCAACAAAAGAAGATGAAATATGTTACGTAATAATAAACAATATCACATTTTTGGTGGTTCTTAACATTAGGCCGCTATTTTTAGAAACTGAAGGAAAATAAACCCACAGATGTTAAGAAACCACGAATTCTGGAATCCTTTTTAAGATTTTTTGAGAATTCGTTCCTAATAGGCCAAAAATAAATTTAATCTAAAATAAAATACGATTGACAAAGAAATTCGAACAATACAGAACCACCGAATTCGTCTTCCGCATGTTACGCTTGAGATTTATAGTGTTATTTGTTAAATTGTCAAATTTCGAAACTCTAAAACACGGTGCTCACGTGTTCTGAATACTATTGACATATTCTCAGAGACGTGAAGACGCATAAGCAGCTCACCTTTTGTTTTGAATTAAGCTAAAAGTTTTGGCAAGTTTTGAGTGATTGAGTAATTATGATATACTAGCTTCTTCCCGCGGCTCCGCCTGCATAAATATAACATCGGGTATCCTACGGGAAAACTGTACTTTTTCGGGAAAAAATTAGGCTACCTTTTAATCCAGAGGTACCATACCAAACCATACCAAATTTTATCGAAATCTGTTCAGTAGGTTTTGTGTGAAAAAGTAACAAACATCCATCGATCCATCCTCAAATACTTTCACATTTATAATATTCGTAGAATGTGAAAGTTTGTGAGGATGGATCCAGATTTAATCCAGAGCCTACTCTGGATTAAAACATAGGCTACTTTTTATCTCGGAAAAGTACAGTATTCCCGCGGGATACTCGATAATATATTTAAGCGGTCGTAGTCGCGGGAACCAGCTAGCTTATAATATTAGTAGGATTGGAATGAAAGAGAATATCTTGCATATACTGAAATTGGCTAATTTATATTTTTTATTTTAGTTTCTAGTTCCTGAAGTAAGTACAGTTAGATAATAAAAAATTAAATGATATACAGATTGACATACAGTCTCACTGTTTTTGGATGGTAAGCGACTGATGACATTACAGAACGAAAAAATTATGAACTCGAAAAGCTAAACATTTTTTTCCTGATATACTACGAAAGTAAGACTATAGTTGAGTTCATAAGACATAATATTAGAAAAAAACAAACATTTGCGGCTCGCAACCATTGGATCAAAATGATTAAACATTTTCGTCACTTCGTCAATAGACTTGAATGACAAATTTGCCTCAAAAATGGCGGCTTACCAACGCGACCGTTGTTGTTGTCCCTTATAGTTTCGCTCTCTCCGTCCGTCTGTCTGTCTGTCTGTCCACTAGCACATAGCTTCTGAAATTATGAATAAAAATAGATGAATTTTGGCATAGTTTTAAAGTTATAGATCTCGGTTTTGACTTCATAAAATAATAATGGTTTTTTGGTTGAGGGGTGGCCATAGGAGATAGACACTAATTGTGAGTTTTCATGCTGATATATCATACTAAAAATCTTTAGGAAAATTATTTTGAGTTAAATCGGATACCAACTTTTAAAGTTTTTCAAAGAAACAAAGCGCGTTGATAGTTACATAACCCTCCTAAGACATGTCCTGACATGCTCTTGATTAGGTTATTAGTATAAACGCTGGCCTAAATAATATGTGCACCTTAAACCTGTTAATTCATACTCGCACTGTGCAATGCACACTGTCACACATACACGGAAAGTTCATTATTTGCAGAATATGATTTATAAAAGTGCTCTAAAACTTCTCGGCTTGCTTCAAAACGTCAGCTCAATGAAAACAGATGTATGCCATTAGCTCGACGCGAAAACACAACACCGCTGCGGGAAAAATAAAAAGATTTGACCGGGACAGCAGAATATGATGAATGTTATAATTACTGCAATATTTGTAAGAGCCATGCTTGTCACGCTGAGACATCGCGCCCTGAGTAGCGTAAAATAGCACAACTATATTTATGGTAGGTTAACGAGACCGGAGTGGGTGTGGGGACTAGGTGTATAAAAACGAGGAAAACGCTTTTAGCTCCTCTGGTATTGCAGGTTTCCAGTCAAGGCAGGCATTTAATCTGCTTACTACAAAAAAATAATAGGTTTATGTTACGACATTCGTCTTTTCTAATGTGTGAAGTGTGTTATAAATGCTATTATTGACAGAAAGTGTTCAGTTTTTAGTCTTAAGACTTTGATTTACATTTTAATATACTTACTTGGCTTAGATCCTTTACAATCTGAACGTAAACAAAGAGACAGTAGCCCAATCCGAAGCGCCCTGTAATGATACCAATTTAAATTGACGGCCTCTGTGGCTCAGTGGTTAGTGCGTCGGCGCGTAAGCCAGTGGTCGCGGGTTCGAATCCATGCCAAAGAGACAAAAAGTTTTCCTGGGTTCCTGGGTATTGGATATGTATTAAATACATGTATGCGATAATTTTTTTTTTAAATATGTATGTGTATAGTATAAAAATATTAAATATATTTTCGTTGTCTGGTACTTTTGACACAAGTTCCTCGGATACTTAGTACATGACGAGATTGACGTGATGTGGAAGCGTCCATAGATATTAATATTATTATATAAATGTCACTTACTTACCTAATTTTGTCAAAGTTTGGATTAAATTGTATTTAACCGAGTATCTTCTCTGCCTAGGACACACATTAGTATGTACGTAGTAATGAGCATACGAGTACAGTTAGGGTCAGCTCACGCCTAGACGCGACGCGGCATGCACTTTTTGATATAGCGATTCAAAATTTAACTTCATTCACTGCACAAAAACATACATGTTTCAAAGCAAACGCGACGCCACTCGCAATTCGAACTTTTACAACGAAACATGTATCTTTTTGTGTTGTAAACAAAGTTAAAGTTTGAAAAACTATATTCAAAAGTGAGCGCTACTTCGCGCTCTTCTGTGAGCTGATGCTTAAGGGTTGTTTGCGCATACTGCATTCATTCATCAAATCACAAAGCCGACGATTGGCTCTTTCAATTACGCCGAAGGGCATCAGACAAAGGTTTTCCTTACCAAAGTTGATTTCTAGAAACTGTTATACAACTAAGGTGAAGGCAAAAATTATTATTATAAAACCAACAGCTTATGATATAGTAAGAAACAGTACAATTATTGTGAAGCCAAGCCGAAGTTTCACTAATACGTTAAAATTTAATTCTGCAGATATGTAAAATTAACAACAATCTTCAATTAAATATATTAAGTACTATCAAAATATTGTATGTAATGTTTAGTGTTCTACTCAATAGCAATCTAAAGTGTCATAGTAAGTAATAAATACCAACTCATGAAATGCAAAATATAAAAAACGTAGCGAAGAACTGAAGACCGAGCTCCTAGATATTTATAGACCTAAGTCAACAGAAATATAAATGTAAAAATGTAAAACTTTGTATACGAGCGTACCAACAACAATATACAAAAACTTTTTACATAATAAAAATGTATATACTATAAAATTCAATTTATCTTTCGACTTCTAAATATTAAAGTTCGTGGGACCGAGTGATGTTTCCCTTTTATTAAAATTTCTGCGTTTCGGTTTCCCTAATTGAAATCAGATTTCAACTGTGACACAGCTGCAAGACAAGTTATTCTTTATTATATTGGTATTTTAATATATATATATATATATGTATATATGTATATATGTATATATGTATATATATAAAGTATTGTGTAATTTTATTTAATAACATATTTTTAACAGTGTTATTTTATTTTTTACTAGAATATGTTGCTCGACTTCATGCTCAAAAAAAATAATCACGTGAACCGTACATTTTTCCGCAATACAAAGTAATATACGTCTTTCTCCATGGTTTATGTATGTTATGTATGCCAAATTTCATCAAAATTGGTCAAGATTTTGAATATCATTGAATTGACTTCGAAATAATCGAAGCTAATTCAATGCAAAACAAATAAATATATAATTATTTATGATATTAGTATAGGCAAGAGATCCAATAAGTAGAATAGAATAGAGTTGAGTAGATCAGAGCAGAGCAGAGTAGACCAGACCAGAGCAGAGCAGACCAGATCAGAGCAGAACAGAATAAAATAGAAAGGAAGTAGTAAGTACTAAAACTCAACAGAACATGTTATCCACGCTCGAAAACCAATGTAATTATGAAATTGTATTCATTCACGAAATATTTTATATTGTAACACAAAATGTATTAAATTCTGAAAATTAATTACCTACCTACCGATATCAGATTACATGTTAAAATGTTTTCCCTTCTGAAAAATCACTAGAATGAAAATGTATTACAATGGCGTGTTTTTTTATGGTAATAATTATAATAATTGACGTAAACTAATAGATTTTATACTAAAAAAAGGGCTCAAATTACGATCATATTTTAACAGCAAAAGGTCTTCATTTAGCGAAACAATATATTATGTAAAATGGTATGTTAAACGGTATGCTAAGCATACCTGTACTAAATGCCAAAGCCCAAGACCCCAAGGCACTCAAAATGGAGACACTTTTAGCCTTGACATGCCCCGTCCCTAGTGTTTAAGTCTGTGCTTTTTTTATCACAAATTATATCGCGGTATATTTTAAACTATATACTATCCGCGACTTTGTTCCCCTTAAAATCTCTAACATACATGTGAGAACCGTGACTTTTTATGTGATAAAAATGAACCTAAGCTACAAACCAACCAGCTGAACCGCTTTAGCATGAAATACAGCTAAAATATACACTCAAAATAACGTACTACTAATATTATTTGTATTCTTATAACTTTTTACCTACATAATAATAAATAGAAAATATTTGTTTCCTTGTTTGTTTGCATTGAAAGGGCTCCTTAACCACTGGACCAAATTTGACGTAATTTGGTGCAGAGTAGACCACGAGAAAGAATACCACTATTATTGTGGCAAAATGTACGTTTCCTTCGCGATTACCTTTTGCGCGCACGAAGTCACGGGCAGCAGCAAGTTTACATTGTACTCACGTTATTTGCTGTCGTGCTTAAGGACGAGTAAACGCGATCTAAGGAAACATTTCTAAAACATATTGGAAATAAATTTTTTATGACTCAAACACTTGTGCCGGAAGTTGACGAAATAAAATAGGAACTTTGTACATTTTGCAATGTTGCTTTAAGATCGATTCACACAGAAACAAAACGATACGCGACGTGGCGATGTATTTTTAAGACAGCTATTCAAAATTGAACTTTATTCATTACTCGAGAAGATATACGCCTCATTATAAGAGTTCGAATGTCAGCTGACCGCGCTGCCCAGCGCATGTGTGTATGACAGCTGATGTTATATGAAACGTGTATCGTTTTGTGTAGTGAATATAATTCAGTTTTGAATAGCTATCTTAAAAATGTAGCGCCGCGTTGCGTCGCTTATCATCGCGGTGTAATCTGACCCTTATACGTTTGGGGCGGTATATTATATACTTATTGGTAAAAACCTAAACTATATGTCTATGTCACCCAGGCTATTAATATGAATCTATTGACACCTCAGTCATTGAAATTGGATCAGTCGTTTAGGCGCTAGGGTGGAACAAACAAACATATATATATTGCAAAAACCATTCCCCTTCCTTTTGGCTTCGCCGTAGTCGGATAAAAATATAACATGGACTTCCCATTTTAGGTTGTCACTCAGTTTCTACATTCCATAAATCTAAGTAACATTATCGCTAGTGAATGTATGTTAATAAAAATTATGGATCTATTTAATTAGGAATGGGGAGCACACAATGGCTTCACTGAAAAATGTCGTAAAATAAGCTTACTTTGTGCATTTCACGATACTTTGTACAAGTGAGTGAGAAATATTACATGTAACTTATTTGTTACGAATATCTACATACAGGCGATAATATAATTATCAATTAATATCAGGCAATCCGTAGGTACTGACTTTATTTTTTTATGAAAGGAAGCAGGAAAATGACATACGGATCGCATCAATATACCATCAGGGTAAGCGATTACTGTCGCCTATGGATACCCGCAACCAGAGATATTACAAGTGCGTTCACGATCCTTAAAATTCCCATCCCCTCCTTCCCAGTGAGGGCCCCGGTAACCGCACTCACTCATCGATATTATGCTTACGTAGTGTTTCGGCACGCGAAACCGGCGTGAAATATCTTGCTGGCTTTCTGTGAGGCTGGATTAATTATCTGGTAGAGCCAGCCCATTGGTGCAGAAGCATAGCTCTCCCAAGTAAAAATCATTAAAACGTACTTATTACAGTAGCCTTACACCATACAGTCAATCGTCTAATCAGTTCGATTGGATCAGTTCCATATCAATTGAACTAATCGAACTGATCTACTCAATTGGACTGGAGACTGTATGGTGCATGTTGTCTTTAGTGTCAGTTCATACCGCGATGCAGCGCCCTTAAAAATGCAGCGCGATGTCGCGTATCGTTTTGTTTTGGCTCATATGCTGAATATAGCGCGTCTTAATGTCTACAGATATTGTGGACAAAAGTTAGTAGTTCACGGGATCAATATAACAGTACCGTATAAAAAGCTTTACAGGTGCAGTACATCCTACTGACGAGTTATGTGAAAGCCTGCATTTGATGCTCCGACCGCCTTTGTGCAAATTTTATTCAAGCACCGCTTTATAAGATTAGGTAGTACTACAAGAACCCTTTTAGTTTCGCTCTGTCTGACTATCTGTCTGTCTGTTCGCTCTTCTGATTTCTGTAATAATCATAAATATAAGGTTTGGTACCATCCTGCCCCATCTGGCCCTTACACGTCTGCCACTTGGGTAAGGTTCCGTACTTAAAATTTTCTAAGACTCTACTCTCCATCTGTCCGTCCTTCTGTCCGTGTTTATCTGTCACCAGGATGTATCTCATAAAATGTGACAGCCACACAGTTGAAATTTTCACAGTCGATGTATTTCTGTTGCTATACCTAACAACAAATACTAAAAACAGAATAATATGTATATTCAAGTGGGGTCCCCACATTCAACAAACTCCTATTATATTGATGTTAATTGTGCTCGATATTAATACTAATAGTTTTACAGATAATGATACGGAACTCTTCGTGCGCGAGTCCGACTCAGACTTTACCAGGATTTTAATTATTGTTACATATTAGAATATGAATGTAAGCCAATTAATTTACAAAAAAATATTGTTAACCTTTTTGTTTACTAAACAAACCGTTAAATCTATTTATTTCCCTCTGGATCTATATTAAATAAGTGAGGCGTGTATTTTGTGTTACATTCTGAGAATGTTTTGTAATTATTTTTTTGTATCAAACATTATCAAAATGTAACATAAATGTCTATACTATGTAATAATAATAATAAAGCTATTTGTTCCATATCTTCTCTTTAGTTTACAGTGTTTGTTAGTAAGTTGAAGCTTAAAAATACAATTAATTTCATAAAATTTATGTTAATATTAATTTATGAAATAGGGGTCCATATTTCGGTAATGGCCTCCTCTATCCTCTTCTATGCCTCCCTGTCCTTGCCTAACTTTATCAAGTCGTTTCCTGCGACGTGTGTTGTACGTGGAGGAAATATAGATACGAAAATGTTGATATTTATTTCTAGTTGGAGTTATTAAAATCGTTTAGAATTTAAAACATAAAACTTATCAAATACTTTTAAAAGGAACGACTTATTTTTATCGACTCCCTGCATTAAATTAAATAATATTAATATTAAACGTAAACAGTCACACTGTTATCTCGGTTTCCTCTTAGAAAACAAATTTACGTTTTTAGAACACATGATTCAGATAGGTGAGAAAGCAAAGCAGAATTCCCATGCCTTTACAATAATATCAACGTCGACATTTAAAACCTTAAACTGATAGGGTGCGGTGGCGGTTTTTATGTAATGTACTATGTAAGCGATAAACTTGACCAAGAGCATGTCAGGACTCAGGACATGTCTAAGGACTAAACAGGGTTCCATAACTATCATAATAGGTAGCATAATAGGTTTTATTTTTTCAAATTGCTTCAAAAGTTATTGTCCGAATTCGTTCAAAATAATATTCTTAAGCATTATCTATCAACATGGAAAGTTAAAATTTCTACCTCTTTTAGACCAATTTATCAACCACTTTGGACCACGTTGGGATGACAGCCATTTCTAAATATTATGTTTTTATTATGTTTGCGGCCAAAAGTAAATGTTATACGCAATATAGATTGCGTATAACATTTATTTTTGGCCACTTATACACTTATAGAAGTGTAGTAATTTTCATCAATTTATATTCGTAACTAGCATCTGCCCGTGGCTTCGCCCACGTGAAATTGGTCTTTATAATAATTTAAAACTTTCACCCCTTATTTTACCCTCTTAGGAGTTAAATATTAGGAAACTCTGAAATACGAAACTCATTATTTTTTCCGTACTCAATTCATACGAAATATCATGCAAATAGATCCAAGCAATGAAAAGTTTCATACAAACTTTTATAACTTTTATTTTACCCACATGGGGGTTAATAAAATACATGTGCAAAATTTCAAATTTCTAGCTTAAGGGTGTGCGTTGATACATCAGTCAATCAGCTTTGCCTTATATATGCCGCAGACATATTGTATGACTCCGCCATTTACATAGGGCGTCGTCAGTTATAAGCGCTTGATGTTATGTAACATGCCGAAAGCAAAATGACAACTCATTCAATCGTTATAATTTTAACGTTGGTCGTAGTTTTAGGGTGACCATGAAGAAAACACAGTTTTTGACAAATCAGACTTTATTGTTAACATTATTCATGTATCACTTTTTCTCGGGTTTTGTACTTAGGCTGGCACTATATGCCCTGGAACCCGGAAGACCGTAGAAAATTCTGAGCATAGAAATCTGCGATAATACAATAGAGTTAAAATCGAACACATGAGTGTCGAGTCAAAGGTCAATGCCATATAATGATAGCTCGACAATCGAAACTTCCATTTTCAACTCTAATGTCTTAGCGCAGAGTTCAGTTCTCCGAATTTTCACCAGTATTCCGGATTCCAGAGCATATAATTTATGATATAGTCCCAGCCTTAGCCATTAAAAACAATAATTACCAAACATCTTAAATTGAAACTTCTTAAGAAAATGACACTTTGAAATTATAATAATGGGTGGGAACAACTCATATTTTCAGGTCTTAAATTTTCATCACACTTAGGATCAGTTCACACCGCGACAATTCGCGATGCTCCATTTTTAGGAGCGGCGCCGCAATGTAAATTGTACTTTTTTGTGAAGTCAATAAGTTCAATTTTGAACCACCATCTTATAAATTCAGCGCCGCGTCGCGAAGCATCACATCGCGATGCGCGGTACAGCTCGAAAATCAAACTGTCAGAGTTCCTCCGAAAACTTGATTCTATGGACAGGTACACGATTATCTCAAAATCTTTTTGGAGTTTACTCCTTAAGAATCGATTTTCATATAAGGCCCCCGGTATGAAAAAAATATGAGGAGTAAAATCTACTGAACGAATGACCTCGTTAGTAAAAAACATAAGGTTCACATTACAATATTAAAAAAGAAGAATTAAAAACTAGTTATGATAACAAAATCAATTGTACCATAAAAGTAGGTAAGTACTAAAAAATAATGACTACTCCAAAACTTAAAATGCTACAAAACAAAGAAATCTCCCAGGTCGTCCCCACCAGGCAGAGTACCTAGAAGGCTCAAAGAGTTTCCTCGCTGGATTGCGATACTTATTCTCTGGGCCAGGTAGGTGCCGGCTCTGGGGTCTCGGGTGGCCTCAATGAGTTTTTTGGAGATTTCTCCGAAAAGTTTGTGCGCACCCAGACCCCATGTACCTAAGGTTTCAACCCCAAGCGGTTCAAATATGAGATCCCCACTAAGGTTCTCATATTTGCGGCGCTTGAGGTTTTCCGCCTGATTGGCGGCCGCACCTGCAGAACTCGAGGTGCCCTGGACATGGGACGGAGCAAGTGTATCGACGCAAGTAGCGTCCCATACAAGAGCCCGTCCCACTCTCCAAGGGACCAGGGTCATACCATCTGGTCTCTTGCCATCGTCGCGCGCCAAACCAGAGGGTTCCAGCACAGCTAGCACTCCGGCGGTGACAAGAGCCCGACGGATGAGATCGTTCAGGCAGTGATGTCGGGAGATGCGGCCGGCGCTTCGTTGACAGGACAGCCCGTGGTGTCCGAGGCTGTCCACATTTGCACCACAAACACAGCGATGGGGGACGACGTGGGGGGTGCCAAGACGCAGGGAAGTGGCTAACCGGAAAGCTGTTCGATCCAGCAATGTGCCCGTATTGGGTGACGGTAATGCTTGTAGCCAAAGGCCCGACTCCCACTTCTCCGCAGCTAAGAGGCGAGCCTGCTCCACAGGACTGGAGGACGTATTAAGAAGATTATTCCGTAACAGTCTGCAGAGTGGCTCGTCCCAGAGCCTTTGGGAAAAAGTATTGTCAGGCAATTCGCTACAAGCACTAGTTACGCTCCAGGCATCCTTGGCTTCGTCCAGAAAGGTAACTGTATTGGAGTAGGATGGGTGATGTAGTATTTTGGAGATAAGACTATGGTTCGCGTGGACTGAGGACAAGAAGGCCGGAAGCGATATGTCAGAGGGCTTTCGAACACCCAGGCCACCGAACCTAACTGGAAGCGTTGCCTGAGTCCATGCGCGGTCATCGAAATTTGTATTCAATATAGTGGAGAGCGTTTGTCTTATGGTATCATCCAACTGTTTGAGAAGTTGAGGGAACTTCCACAGTTGACAACACCGTAAGACATATGTCAATTTAGGTACGAAAATGCAAAAACGGATTAGGGTAAAGGCCATGTGACAGTTAATTTGGAGGAGGCGGTCTAAAGTTTCATTAAAATTTTGTAATTTGTTATCTAAGAAGTCCGGGAGAGATTCGTCTAAAATAGGTGAGCCCAAAAGAAAGAGCGAATCCTTGTCAATGACAGACAGTTGTGGAGCTATTTCTTTAAAGCTGGATATAATCGCGTTTCTATCCCCACAACTGTCTGGCACAAAAAGTTCGTACTTACCTAGGTTCAGCTGCAGACCTATTTTTTGGAACTCGCGGATCAGAATGCGGAAGTCTGATAGTACAGTGGGTGCATCGCTTCCAAGGGTCCCATCATCCAAATACCAAACATTAAATTTTGAATTTAGAAGCTCGATGACCGGGTGTATAGCAAGGCTGAAGATTGCTGGACCTAGAAGGTCGCCCTGTTGGCAGCCCACTTCGGATGAGATGAGGTGGTCTTTGTAAATGAGTTTGGTGGGGTCGTTGTAACACTGGAGCATAAATGGTAAAATGGCAGGTGCTTTAGATTTAATTTGGACCAACAAGGCGCCTCGGTCAACTGAGTTGAAAGCGTTTTTGATATCGACCTTCAGAAACACATCATCGCCTTGATTGTGGATAGCTGTCCTGAAAGAGTGAACGGCGGCCTCACAACCTCCTTTGCAGGCAAAACCGAGCTGTTTTGGCTGGAAGTATGACGCGAGGGAAGTTACCGATTTGCAAGCTAGTTTGGCTGTAAGGCGCCGGTATGTGGAGCCGACAGAAATCGGACGAATGCCACCATCTCTCTTCCTCAAGGCGCAGAGGTTAGCTCCATACAGAATGTCTACGATATCTGATGCGACCCTCCGCCACGTAGCATCAGGTTGCACAGATTTGTAAGTTCATGCAGGAGCTTCTCGCCGGCCTCCCCGCAGCAACCGCTGGTGAGGTCCTTCAGATGCTGAGGGGTGAATTAATGACCTCGTTACGTTTTCGTGCGCAACCTATTCTGCGCACCTGTCACTTTTTTCACATGGCGCGAATTTTTGAACTCAAATCGATCGCTAAAGTTTTTGTTCCTTGTGAGGGACGTGTTTTACTTTTTAGAGTAAGCTCCAGTCGTGCGTCGGAGCTGACACACACTTTTTTTTTTTATTGTCCACGGCTCTTTTAATGCTCCCACTTGTAGACCGTAAAACTTTTTAGTCACCATAATATTTGTTTTTAAAATCACAATTATTACGTGCAAATTCTTTTGAACACCTAGTATTTGCACTATTTTCAATAAGTTTTTGCGTCACAAAAACTTAACGCCATTTTGTTTTGGTCAACAGCGTCGCGCGTGCTAAAAATACTTCAATTTGCCGCGGAATTTTGAAAATAACGTTTGAATCGCCAATCAAATCTTTAGGCATAACGTATATTTAAGCATAGTGACACGGCCATACATATTGCCTTCGGCATATTACAAATATGCGAGCGATTTTAAACTGACGACGCCGTATGTAAATGACAAAATAACACAATATGCCTGCGACATATATATTATAAGGTTTGGTAAAATCAATTACGGACATTTTGGATATATGATCTACTGCTTAGTATAAAGACGCTTAGGCAAAAAATTATTGTCATACTTAAAGAAAAAAAATCATCCCATGGGTGAATCTCCACTAAACGCGAGTTTGCGTTGAGTTGAGATTCATCCAAGAGATTTTGCGCATAACGCAACAAAAAAATAAAGTTTTTTTTTTCGATTTGACAATTATTTTTGTGCCTAAGCGTCTATATATAAGTAGTAGATAATAATATGCTCAAAATATCCGTAATTGATTAACCGAACATTATATAGATAGATAGATTACAGAGGTTAGCGGGGGCGGACAAACAGACGGGCAGGCGGATGGATACAGCTAAACTATAAGGATGAAACCAAGGCAACCAACCAAACCAAGTTGTTAGAATAGCAGTGGCAATAGTTGGTTCTCCTTCATAGGGCCCTAGGCTGTATAATTGGTAGGGATTTGGTTAAGGGTCTTCAAAAGGTAAGTAGTAAGTGAAGCTGATAGGAATAAAGTTAAAGAAACCTCACGCCACTGTACAATAGATAGGTGCTAGGTCTCAAAATACTTATATATCATTTTTTAGACAAAAATCTAGAAGAAACCCCAGCTTACCCTAAGATCAATTCCCTTCGTTATGGTAGTTTCAAACTTTGATTGTTTTCATATCTAAGAACTCGCTTCTTTGAAAGAACTCAAAGTTCCAGAACGCTATTTTTCTTACCTAGTCCTAATTGATTTAGCAAACAAAAGTGAATCACACAAAACTTTGTCTCGGTCGAGCCAAACTGCTATCTAAAACTATTAAGTTCATAAAGAACCTCGTAATTGGTTGACATGAGAGTATAAAATTATCACAGAAATATTAAGTCGCTTGTTCACATGGTTATGACTTTTTAACCCCGCCATGTTGGGAACCCCTTTCAAAAAGGTGTCTTAGTAGTCTTTTCACAAATGTCACTCCTTTTAGGAAAGACATAATTAATGTACTTAACTCTGATCACTGTGGACAGCTAGCATCATTTGATCTTAAATGTGATAATAATCCGATAGAAAATATTGAGTTTATTCCTGTAAACACAAAACGTATTGAGAAATTTAGAAGTAAATTACTTTCAAGTTTTCAATGTTTGAATGAGTCAATTAATCCAAATGAAACTTTTAATAATTTATTTAAAGTAGTAAAAAACCAATTTGACTCTGTATTTACTTCTAAATCGGTCAGATTTAGTAATAAAAGAAATAATTTTAGTAACTGGGCAACTGCAGGTATTATTGTTAGTAGACAAAGATTGTATGACTTGTATAACGAGAAGTCAATGAACAGGAGTGAAGCTTTTAAACTATATGTCAAGAAATACTCGAAGATTTTCAAGAAGGTATGTCAAGCGGCGAAGGTTCTTCACATCAAAGAAAAAATTAAGAACTCTAGAAACAAAGTGAAAACCATCTGGAAAATAATTGCAGATGAGACTGGAAGAGTCGCCAGTCGCAACTCTAAATTTGAACTTTATATTAATGATAAAAAAGTTAGTTCTGACATTGAAGTTGCGACAGTATTTGAGAAGTTTTTTGCAGACATTCCGATCTCAACTACAAAAAACTTAAATTCATCACCTACAGTTGCCGAAAAATTACTTAGAGATAATGTGAAGGAATGTGATGTAAATTTTATTTTCAAAGAAATAGACTCTAGAGACATTATCAAGGCATTTAAATTACTTAATATTAAAAGTACAACTGATCTCTGGGGTATGTCCACAAAAGTTATAAAACCAGTAATTGATATCATTGCCCCTCACCTAGAATTAGTTTTTAATAATTGTATTAAAAGTGGCGTGTTCCCTGACTTGATGAAGCACAGCAAGGTGATGCCTCTCTTTAAAGCTGGGAATAAATCAGACCCAGCTAACTATAGACCAATATCCATATTACCGACTTTAAGTAAAATTTTTGAGAAAATTATTCTAAATCAATTACTTTTTCACTTCAACTCGAATAAATTGTTACATAGTAATCAGTTTGGTTTTACTAAAGGTCGGTCCACAACAGATGCAGGCATCAGTCTTCTGTGCAGTATATTTGAAGCTTGGGAGAGGTCACAGGATGCACTTGGTATATTCTGTGATTTATCCAAAGCATTTGACTGTGTGGAGCATGATACGCTGTTCAGGAAATTATACCATTATGGTGTAAGGGGCACGGCACTAAAGCTTCTAAGCTCTTATCTAATAAATAGAACTTAGACTGTAGAAGTTAATTCCAAAAGGTCTAATGGTACTAAAATTAAACTAGGAGTACCACAGGGGTCTATTTTGGGCCCTTTTCTATTTCTCATCTATATAAATGATCTACCTTATCTAGTTAATGATAAGCATGAGATAGTACTTTTTGCTGATGACACTTCACTAATTTTTAATGTGAAGCGACGACAATCTAACAATGACGAGGTAAATAGTGCTCTCTCAAAAATAGTACATTGGTTTAATGCTAATAATTTACTGTTGAATTCTAATAAAACAAAATGCTTAAAGTTCAGCTTGCCAAATGTTACGCAGGCACAAACCAATATACTATTAAATAATGAGAAAATGAAATTAGTAGACACCACTGTATTTCTAGGTATAACATTAGATAGTAAGTTACAGTGGGGACCACATATTGCTAAATTGGCAGATAAGCTGAGTTCTGCAGCATACGCTGTTAAAAAAATTAGAGAAATTACCGACATAGAGACCGCGCGATTAGTTTACTTTAGCTATTTTCATAGCATAATGTCGTACGGCATCCTCTTGTGGGGAAACGCTGCGGACATTAATACAATATTTGTGCTGCAGAAACGTGCTATACGTTCTATTTATAAGATGTCGACTTTTGAATCTCTAAGGGAAAAGTTTAAAGAAATAAAAGTTCTGACCGTCGCATCTCAATACATTTTGGAAAATGTGTTATATGTAAGAAAGAATCTAAACAACTTCAAAAAGAAATGTGATAATCATTGTGTAAACACTAGAAATAAGAACAAGTTAGATATGCCAGTGTTCAGACTAAGCAAAGTTAGTAAATCCTTTAAAGGCCAATGTATACGCTTATACAATATAATCCCAGAAAAGGTTCAAAACTTTCCCATTAATAAGTTTAAAAAAGTAGTTAAAGAGCGTTTGTGTGCCAAAGCGTATTATAAAATTAATGACTTTATTCAAGACGGCACACCTTGGGAATAAGGTGGCTCCTTATCTTATCTTATTATTTGTTACATAGACATAAGTAAACATTGTAATAATTTTGATTTTAAAAGAATAATTTTCCATCTTTTTGGTAAAAGATGGCCCCAGATGAGTTTCTTGCCGGCTCTTCTCGCTGGGTTAGTTCTCGAACCGGTGGTAGGCATCACGTAGTATCGACGTTCAAAAAGAGTATTTAAAAATACCAATTTTGAATAAAAAATTTTTGATTTGATTTGATTTGATTTGAGTAGTACGTAGTAGTAGTAGTAGTCTTAAGTAGTAGACAGACAGACTGACAGGTAGTCTCTAGTCTTCTACTCCGTAGTCGAAACTCTAAATCATGTTTGTTTCATAAATATAAGTAAAGTGATAAATGCGATCGCCCAAGCGAGTGGCCGTAACTTCATAAGTCCAGGGAATAATTCTCATTCAATAGAGCAGAGTGTAAGTTCAAATAAAAATTATAAGTTCGATTTTTTTAGAACATAACCAAAAAATATGTTATATAAATATATTATTTGGTTACGTTCTAAAACTACCAACTTTACTAACGTAAAGAGCCGGCGCGTTCAACGATATACACGAATTACAGTTTGTGTGTGTGCGGCGGTGCGGAGGCCGCTGAACGTGGGTTTTTTCAAGCCAGGACTAGCATTTACATGTTCGTTTTAGCTTTGATATAATTGACAATATAATTTCATAATATTTGTGATAGAATTGTCTGATGCGTCATTTGAAATTATCTCGGTGTCAACCTTAGCCTTACGTCAACATTGCTGACATTAGCTCGAGCTGTCATTTGTAGAGTGTTGCCCCTGTGACGTAACAGAGTTAGTGCATCCTAACATCTTCGCATTCGAAATAGTTCGATTAAACGTCACTCGATTTAAATTTTAAAGTTCTAAGAATGCACAAAATGTTTTATAAAAATAGTAATAAAATATATTTTATTCATACGTCTGTGTAAGCATCCTATGCTTACACAGACGCCGCAGCTTCCGCGGCGCTACTGCACTAATAGTCTATGATCCGGTATAAGAAATTTATATTCTCATCTGTTATTTATTAATGATAGAAAAAAATTATAGATAATAGGTAAATAAATGTAAATTGCGCCCAAAGGGTCGATTCACATCGAAATGTTAGCGGAGTGGCGAGCTGCATATTTGCAATGTGTCAATGTGAATATTATCTATCATTTATTTCTTGTCACTAATAAATAACAGATGAGAGTATGTATTTCTTATTCTCTCGGGCGCACCAAGCGATATATGACATATGACGCCAAGCGCCCCCCTTCAAATCTGACGTATGACCTAGGTTGCCGGTCAGCGCTAAAATGCAGATTTCGATGAAAATTCGTATAATTTCACTAGCTTATATTAGTACATTCGGAATCTATGTAAAATTTGCTTCAATAAATATATATTATAATATAAAAAAATGAAGAAGTGGAATTATTCTAATGTAAAATCACACCTTTGTTGTCGAAAAAAGCATTTAAAAAACAAATTAAGACGCTAGACACATTATAAATAGACTAATTATATTAAAAAGTAGTTATTTTATTATTATATATTACTATTTTACATAAAAATATTAGTCGTCTTGCGTCAATTTTTTTAAATGTTTTTGTTAGGCATAAAAATTAACTTAATTGAGTATTTTACATAAAAATATTAGTACGTTAGATTATAGATTTTAAATTAAAAGTATATATTTTATTTATTTATAGTTATATCTGTCTTATATATCAATAGTTCTATCTTTTTTATTCTATAGTTATATATCTATATGTTTTAATATGTTTTTTATACGAAAATAAAAAATTGGATTGTATGTAGAAAATAAAACCGACTTTTAGGCGACTCCACAGTTGTATGTTCATTAGTAATATAAATTTTCGCAGCTATTTTGCTTTGAAAATGCCGGGCGTCCCGACACCGTACCACGGTTACTAGCAAACATCGTATTATTATTTTTTATTTTCTGTTTTATTTATAACACTAACTAGTTCTTTTATTATAGTAAGACAATCGTTAATCATATTTTCTATTATTATAAGTTAAATATTAACAGAAATATTCATAGTCTATTATAATAAAAAACTGTTTTTGTAACGGTTATTATTTGGGTTGGTATATGGACGCAACTAAATTATAAAATACAAGTTCATGATAGCAAAACTATGACGAAAATTCATATTACCTTTATTTTAGATAAAATTAGCTACTTACCAAAAATATTCTTAGCAAAATTGCACTTCACAACACACTGTAATCCAGTCGCGACGTATACTAAACAATGATTTTTTAGTTAAGGTTAATTAGGTAGATTAATTGGTTTTTGGTACTATTACCCAACTGCCGAATGCCGAATCGACCGTACAACCGGTGGCCGGGCGCTTTGCGGGGGTAAAGCTAATAACCGTACAACGGTGATGGGGCGATACATTTAATGCTAAGCAGTTTGAAATTACAAATAATCACATCATTTTTTTGAAGTGATAACTTCTTATGGGTGCGTTACTCTTCGTTACGTAACGTGTTACGGCGCCAATTAAGATATTAGCAATTTCGAATACTAATGTCAGATACGCGTAACGCAGTTACGTAGACTCTTGTATTTTTGACTCGTTTCGGGTCTTAAGATTTTATAAGAAAAAAAAAACCGGAAAAGAATTGGTCCCGGGTTCAAATCTCGGTCAGATGAAATATTTTATTCCATTTATTTATTTTTCTTTTATAATTTTTATTTTTTTCTCGCACTACAAAAACTCTGATCAATGATTGGTACATTAGTATAATATTGTTGAAAGAGGTATTATTTATTAAACTGTTTTCAATTCTATCGGAAAAATCTATATTATATCACATTAAAAATTTTAACTAAGAATAAAATATATTTTATAATCAATTAAAGATTTTATTAATAAATAACTTAAACTTACAGTATCATATTAATATACATACAATTTAAGTAATAACCTAAGCTTTTCTTATGTTAAACAATTTCAATAATAAACAGTTCAACATAGATTAGCTTAAGTTATCACTTCTACCGGGCCCCCGAGACGCACACGTTTCTTTTTAAATTAATTATATTGATATAATTCAATGTTAATGTTTACCAGAAATTGAATACATAAATATTCACACACAGTGCAATAGCAAGGGAACATTTCTGCCTTCATACAGCACAAAAGCCTTTAGATCGATAACTGTGAGTAAATTACTTCACAGAGGCTTTACACTCAAACATTTGATCACTTCAAAGTGTGTGATTGAGCTTTGTAGGAAAGCTTAACTTGAACTTTATTAAGTACTAGCTGGTGCCCGCAACTTCGTTTGCGTGAAACAATTAATGGAAACGGAACCCTATATTTTTTAAATGGAACCCTAAGCCAAAAGTCGTCTCAGTTACTCCTTATAACATCAGCTATCCGCCAGTGAAAGTCCGATCAAAATCATCCGGCCGTTTTAGAGATTAGCTGGGACAATCAGACAGATAGTGTAAGTACCGTATATATACATACTATCATAATATGCATTTGTGAAAAGTTGTAAATTTGAAATTACAAACAGACACATCAATTTTTATTTAATTCTGTATATATACATACTTTCAAAAGCATTTATGTCAAATTGTTGATATGAAATTACAAACAGACACTTCAATTTTTATATATTTGTAAAAAAAGGTTTGACCCCCAGTTTCGTTCTTTTTGTGAATATATAATTGATTAATTGAACTTTATTCGCTAAACAAAAAGATACACGTTTCATTTAACACCAGTCATACACTGCACATGCGCTGTGCAGCACAGTGCAACTTGACATTCGAACTCTTACGTAAAGTTCAGCGCGCGTCGCGTTTCGTTTAGTTTCGGTGTTAATTGACCCTAACATGCAATTCATTTGATTTTTATACCTATAGATCGGTAGTACGCAATTGTAGGGTAATTTATTCATAACATATATTTTTATATCACAACAAACACCCAATTACACATAATAATAATATTATATATTTCATCTCAAAGAATTACGATTGGTTATGTAAGATAATACCAAACAGAATAGACAAAATATAAAAAAAAATGTCATTGCAAAGGCATGAAACGTTAATTATTTTGAGTATAATTTTTATATAAACAATATTTTAAAACTTAAGTAACACCCATATTTTCAAGCAGTGAGACAGCTAATTATGAATTACAGCTAACAACACTCTCAATCATGTCAGCTTTCAAACAATAAAACTAGATCAAAATGGGTTCATCCGCTTGGGAGCTACGATGCCACGGAAAGTCACACAGACACACACGTGAAACTTATCCCCTCTGTTTTCGTCAGGGGTTAAAAAAAGGCGTAAAATTAACTCTTTCATCGCATGAAACGCATACTATAGTGAAAAACAATGGCCAGTAAAATTTAATTAAACCTTAGTGAATTGTCAAAATATTACACATTTTTTAACGAAGCATCGGAATTGAAGTTTTTTTAATTAAAACATTCAACATGAAAACGGGTGTAATTGTAAGTGTTAAAATAATATTTCCGTCACAAGCACACCTCATTCAGAGAATTAAGCGCAACTTGCCAGCTTTACCTGCGAGACCTGCTTTTGAAAAAGTGGCCGAATATATTATCACGGTCCAGTAAATGATATTTTATTATAAGTTTAATATAACAGTCATGTAAATTATATTTTGTTATAAGTTTAATATTACAGTCGTGTAAGTCATGTTGAATAAGATGTTAAGTCACTAATTGATCCTTTTTAACCCCCGAAGCAAAAAGATAGGTGTTTCATAATTAACCCTCGACGCATAAAGGTAGGTGTTATAATTAACCCCCGACGCAAAAATAGGGGTGTTATAAGTTTGACGTGTCTGTCTGTCTGCCTGTAAATCTGTACGTGGCATCGTAGCTCCCAAATGGATGAACCAATTTTGATCTACTTTTTTTTGTTTGAAAACTCCTATGGTCGAGAGTGTTCTAAGCTATAATTCGTCATCATCAGCTTGCTCACTGCTTGACAATCCGAGGTTTGTATTGTATTCTATTGTGTTTTCTGTCAACCACAACAATTTTGTAGGTTTCTTTGATAAAATCTTGTATTATAATAATTATTGGTGTAAATATTTGCCTGTAATTGTACTGAGAGCAAATACAATAATCCGTAATACATCCATCGCAGATCGATGAAGTTTTCAATACATTGATTCGAAAATTTTTAAGCTTATTAGTTTACTTTATCCCGAATTTATACATTTAACACTCACCTTTTTTGTTTTCTAATTTTATTTTCGTAACTTACAAAATAATTCGATGGCTATATTTTTAATGAAATATATCCTCAAAGTTTTGTAACGAGACACAAAGTACCTTGAAAGCCTATAAGCTCGCTTCCTGATCTTAATTTCAATTTAAAAGTTTTGTAAGTTATACTTATGTTTTGGTTTGGGCCCGAATTTTGGGATGTCCAGTATACTAATATGTATTATATATAATACAATTCATATTTCCAACACCTTCTTTACTTTAAGGGTTACGTCCCCAGGGGGTAAAAATGGGACCATATTACTAAGACTTCGCTGTCCGCCTGTCCGTATGTTTGTCACCTGGCTGTATCTCATGAACCGCAATAGCTAGACAGATAAAAATGTTCACAGATGACGTATTTCTGGTAGCACTGTAACAATAATGACTAAAAGCAGAATAAAATAAATATTTAAGTGAAGCCCATACCATAAATGTGGTTTTTGCCGTTTTATACGGAACCCTTCGTGAGTGACTCCGGCTCGCACTTAGCCGGTGTTTTAATTATGTAACCCCTTCTGACATACTCAATTCGTAATAAATGATTATGTTCTAAGGTTCATTCTATCTGATAGTTCTTTTTTTAAATAAATAATGATCAGGCTTAAAATATAAATAAGTTAGTTGGTTTGTTTACTTACTTACATATTTATCCATTTCTACGATTTCATTAACTAATTAATTATTTCCTTTTATAAATATTGCCAAAAGTAACTTGATATCAAATCGTTTAATACAGAACCGTTTTCGAGACGAGGGATGTCCGAATATTTTACATACTTATTACAGTAATCGATTCTGCCATAATGCGTCAAACAAGTATAAAGTATGTAGATGTTTTGGCACGCGATTTCTGAGCATCGTGATAATATCGGACGAAGACTCGTAAGAGTAATTCAACCTACTTTATAAATTTTGCATTGAGGGTTTCAGTGTCTACTAGACGTTACCCGCCACTTGGGGCGCGCAAAGGAAAAACCGTACAATTTTCCGCGATGAAAAGTAGTCTTTATCTTTTCCCGTGGTGTAATCTATAACGATGCGAAATTTCATCAAAATCGGTCCAGTAGCTTCAATACAAAGAAACAAACATATAAATGAGGTGTCAATAGATCCGCAATAATGGCCCAGGTAACATAGGCTATATAATTATGCAAATTATATTCAGTTAATAATAATCAGGTTATAGTTTTTAACTTTTGATTATTTTAAAGTGTGTACAAAATTAGTCATATCAATATTACAAATAAAACAATTCATTTCTGACAGACTCAATTGGCATAAAATAAACTTAAAACAATTCTCTCTCATAACATAATATACGTTAGTACCTGGGTAATCCAGCTTTGCTCGGAGTTCGAGTAGATTTGGGATAAAAAAATATATCTGACCGGGATTCGAACCCACCACATTCCCAATTTTCGAACAACGCAAAAATCACACATAAGCATGTGATTCTGCCACTCGGACTGACATATTTTATGAAGTTGAAATTATTGATGTATTGACACACGCACGACGAAAGAAAAGACATATTTAACATAAATAACCACATTTTCCCAGTAATAAGACCTATATAGATCGATTTTTTCCAACAAAACTCCCAACTTCCAGCAAACTAAATTTCATGGGAATATTTACGGCCGTTTTTTGATTTCGATTATATATAAACAAGATTGTCTCGTTTAACGTATAAGATTCGTTTGAAAATAAAGATACTGTTCACTATGTACACAGAGCAAGATATACGGAAAGTACGACTTGTTATCTTTTAAAGCAATAAAATACGAATACAAATTTATTAGGTTCATCGAAATTGAGTTATGTTCGTTATGGGTTTTGTTACTCTTAATTAATAAATAATTAGCATTCGTTACGCGCAACACGGGTGACTAAAATATCAGTAGCGAATAATTTTTACACAATAAATATTTATATATGGCTCCCCACACCGATATCGGTGACGGTGGCCGGTTTTCAAAATTTGAAAACTATCTACAGCGCTTATCTTTTAATACTTCTTTTAAAAACAACAGTTTTATAAAACGTAGACCAAATAGTATCTTTAATTCGAGAAATTACAATCAACGCTTAAAGGATCGCACTCATTTTACAACACAAAGAAAATCAAAAATCTCTCATTACCGTAAAACAAAAGCAAATAAATACAGTTTTATCTGTTATTAATAACTGTTTTATTATGTGTATTTAATTTGAATAAGTATTTTTAAAGCGTAAGGGGAAGGGGGCTAGTTAAGACAGTGCAGTCGTGGGCCGTCGGTCGGCACGAGCGGTCGCGTCCCTGAATCCCGCGAATCCGGCATGTGAACTATGGCGCTTAAGATGTGTTTACGTATTATACAGTTTATGTTCTTTCTTTTCGTTATGATGTACTTTAGTGTGATCATGAGAGTGAAAGGCGAAAAGGTGCCAATTGGTAAGTGACAGTTTTTTTGTGTTGCGATTACTTTTTGAAGTTAGTATTTTGATTGTTTGGGTTGTACACGTGTTTTAAATATTTTTTTTTAATTTCTTCGAAAATTGCTTGTTCTATCTGTAGATATTTATACAATTAATACATTATTTATATTCAATTAATTAATACAATTTTTTATGCGTTGAAACATGAAAAATGTTGTACCGATGTTGTATTTAAAACTTTTTTAACGCCACGTTGCGGTTTCTACGATAAATTTGATCTATGATTTTCTTTTAATTTATTTCCTATAAATGTTATAACAATTGGTGTTTAAAATTATTATTGGTGTTAATTAAGTTCCCATTCATGACTCACTTTGCTCTGCGAATGTTTTTTATATTTAATTTACATTTTAAAAACTTCTAAATAGACGCATAGTATATAATATATTTTTTTCTATCCATGATTAAATTTTACATATTTTCATAAACGACAAAATAGAATTTATTATACATTTTACAATATTATGTAAAAGTGGAAACTGGTTTATGATTTAAATTAGGAATTTCTTGAGATGCTTAAATATAATTATGTTATTTTTTTAAAATTTAATTTAAATTCTATTTTCGGTTCATAATAATACTATGACGTGTAATACGATAAAAACTAAACTAAAAATAAAGTTTTATTTTACCTTTCATAAATAGTCGTATAGAATATTTGTTTTCACATTTTAATAACTGTTCTAACTAATATTATAATATTTAACTAAAATTAAATTTTTGATTTTGACCAACGGGCTGAAAAAGAAAATGATTTCGGGAGTAAACTAATAGGATTTTGTGTCTGAAAAACAAGAAAGATATGAGCGGTCATAAGTTTTTAAATTATCTCTTTCTAGTAATACTAAATTAAGTATAAAACGTATATCGTACTTTTCGTAATTAAGTATAATATTTCTAGTAAAATGAAATTAAGTATTATATATTTGTACAAATACATATGTTCAAAATATATATTTTTTAAAACAACATTTTTCCCATCTTTTTAAATAGAAGTGCGAGTTTCTTATCGACGGGCTATTTTCCGAACCGGGTGGGTGGGTAAGGATCATCTATGACAATTCTTTAAGACGTGTTAATTAGTATATATATATACGGGGAATAACAACATTGAGTTTGAGTTTGTATGCGTCGTAAAATATGACGTCACGTTTCACATTGGATGTCTCTGTCTAATTTACTACATTGAACGTTCAATGTACAGTGAATAAATTATTAAAAATACTTGCATATTTCCTTTTTCTAATCTACTTTAATCATGATAATTTAGAATATGCCATAGAGATTTGTATATTTATGAAGAACGTATGTTTTTATAAACCACACAAGCACTTTTCCTTTATGTAAGGCAAAGCTTCAATGACAAAAGACATTATCCGTGCGTATCTTTTTACTACATCCTTTATACGTTAAAATATTTTCATGTTTGCGTATTTTTTTAGAGTTCCGTAGTTCACGTCTCAGACAGAAGGTAAGGTTTAAGGTTTCGTCATGTCATATGGACATACCTCTTCGCCTTACCGTCCAAACGGTAAGTGCTAGAAAAATTAAACTTTGTATGGTTAATAATATGTATATTTAGCAATATTTTTTAGGGTACACGTAAAGTGGGAATGATTTGTTTTCTCGCATCTACCCTATATTTTAACCCTATACTGTGGGATATCATTAGATACGTCTTTGAAAAACGTTGATATGTTGCTAAAACGATTTTTTGATTTACGTATCCGTTTGCAAAATATTCAACCTTAAAGCGCATTCCCTCTAAAAGCTAAACGGTTGGTTCGAAAAACCTTAAAAATGGTATTCATGATGGTCTCCGTGTGATGAACTTTAGTAAAACTATAACGTTTAGTAATCAGATAACTTTATTAGGTCAGAAGTTATAGAGCCATAACTTGTAAAATGCGATTACTTGGAAAATTTTATACCAAAATAACGAAATAATAAGTAAACATCTAAAATATTGGTAAAATGATACGGAACTCTACGTGCACGAGTCTGACTCGCATTTGGCCGGTTTTCCGTTTTATTTCGCGCAATAAGGGCGTCGCAATCCTCTTTCCCTCATTAAGGTACAAAAATTACTGTGAAGGTATAAGGAAATAAGAAGGTATAAGGTAATAGGAACTGTTACTGTTACTATTTAGGCTTTTACTTTAACTATACGGAGATTCTATCAGACGAGTTATATTCTGTACAATGAACGTATTCTTTGTTAGTTTGTTTATAGTAACATTAGAAAAGAAAATTAAAGTAACAGCAGTGGCAAAAACTGGTTCTACTTCATAGGAAAGACCTAGCCTGAACAATAGGTAGGGATTTGGATGAGGGCCTTCAAACGGTGAGTGGTAAATGAAGCCGATAGGAACCCCACGCCACGAAGAACAGAGGTTTTAGCCAACATGCCACCGTTAATTATAATGACGATCTTTGAAATTGAAAATATAATATATAATTATTATTATGGAATTATTATTATGGAATTGACTTCTATTTATTGATTTTTGACTTCTATCTTCCTCATCCTAATTAGCGATTTCATCTTGGCTAAAGGGCCTGATTTAAGAGAATTTCGACACATAGTATAGGAAGTACCAGGGAAAAAAAAATTTAGAATGATAAAATTTATGATGGTCCTCTGACGGTTTAGCGCGAACAACAACAAATTTAGAACGTTATCGAATGCGAATACTATGAAAATCAGCGCCTATACAATTTTCATTCCGTGACGTTACGAATACGTTGTTGTTAATTATACGTTGTTGATAAGCCAATAATTGGTGTTGCCGGTGACGAAAGTCGCTTTCCATCAGGTGACCGGACTGCCCGTTTTCCCTAGTACAATAAGTGTTAGCTGAAGACCTAACCTTAAATCTGTATTCTGTACAAATCCAAAAATCCAATTTTATGTAAACGAAAATAAACCATAACAGGACACTTTAATGCTCGCAATTTATATATCACTTTTAAACCGTTTAGTAAAGAAATACAATGGCACTTTCCTTTGACCTAATTGAATGTTTTTCTGATCTGAACTGCCTATGCTACGCCACAAGCATATGTTTTATGCGATCGTAGTGCGTCTACAGACGTAGCGCGTCTAAGACCGTAGTGCGTTTATAACCGTAGCACATTTAAAGTCGCAGCGCGTCTAAGACCGTAGTGCATCTACAACCGTAGCACATCTACAGACGTAGCGCATCTAAGCCCGTAGTGCGTCTAGAACCATAGCACATCTACAAACGTAGCGCGTCTAAGACCATAGTGCGTCTACAACCGTAGCACATCTACAGACGTAGCGCGTCTAAGCCCGTAGTGCGTCTAGAACCATAGCACATCTACAAACGTAGCGCGTCTAAGACCATAGTGCGTCTACAACCGTAGCACATCTACAGACGTAGCGCGTCTAAGCCCGTAGTGCGTCTAGAATCATAGCACATCTACAAACGTAGCGCGTCTAAGACCATAGTGCGTCTACAACCGTAGCAAATAAACAAACGTAGTGCGTCCTACAACCGTAGCGCATCTACAGACGTAACACGTCTAAGACCGTAGCGGTGCTACGCTGCATTTGTATAATGCTATTTTAACACCGTATCGCAATCACTGCAACTTAGTTTAACAAGTACTATATTAAAAATAATTATCAATAATAATAAAATTATAAACGATTTAGAACTGTTGTTAGTAACATAACATGCCATTTTTAGTTATTACAATGACAATGTTCTAAATTGAAATTAATATATTAGATTAGGTACACGCTATGTCGTGCGCTATGCGACAATACCTTATTACATTTTTGACATTTATAACTTCATCATCGTTATTAGCGATGTCATCTTAGCTAAAGGGCCAGGATAGAATGACGAACTAACAAAAATGAAAACGAGTACATTGACATAAAATTTTAAGCAAGAGAATATTGAAAAGGCATCCATTTGCAGAATTATATATTGTTATTATATTGATCATACGACTGCGTCTCCGAAGGTATCAGATACATGTATATTTAAAAGGTAAGTTCGTATTATATTTGAATTAAAAAAAAAAATTGTCGCTGTTTATATATACAATAACGCCGGTAATATAGACTATGTAATTTACTTAGGTCATAGTTTTTTTTATAAAATTGTTGTTATTATTACACATATTTAATACACAACCATGACTCAGGAACATAGAAAACTTTTTTGTTTCTTTGAGGGAATTCGAACCCGCGTGACTGGCGCAGAGGTCTTCAATAATACTTTAATTGCAAATGAACTGCTCTATATTCCGGTCAACATTCGACAGAACTCGGACGTTAAGTTCATATTAACATAATGTTTAGTGAAAAAACAGAACTCCCGCCGCGCTCCTTGAAGTTTTCCTTTTTTTATTTTAACTTTTTAATTTTGGCATACTTTCGTGAAGTTTAAATCATTGGATCAAATTGAAGTACCTTAGATTAGTTGCTTTAAAAATCATAGATACCCAGCTATTAGCAGGAAAAAAATAATAATACATATTAATATATTGTTTCTTAGTCTTCTCGCGACATGCTAATGGGAAAGAAAGAGATCCGAGATCCATCCATATTCCACTTTTGTTGAAGTTTTCCGTACACATATGACATTTATATTCTAATTTCACAGATGACGATTAAATTTTAAATATATATTTCTTTTAAAGCGAGTTCGTTTCGCCGAATATTTTCGCCGAGTTAGGGTTGAACTTTTTCTGTTGACATTCCGCAAAAAACTTGTCAATATTCATTTGGAAATAAAAAGTTTCATCATAGACACTTAATAACATTGCAATAAAGTCGTAATTTGTAGGTCGTACTATTAACACCATCAAAATCAAAATTTAAGTAAAATTACCTCACTTTGGTGTTCATATAATTAAAATAATTATTCCTTCAAAAGAAATACAAATATCTTTACTTAATAGTTCTAATTATTGATGTGTTAATTAATTAATGTGTTAGTTAATTAATTTCGTGTAAACATCGAAACCAGTCAATGAAGCAAACAAATGAACTCATTGCGACAAATTTTTACCCGACTATGGTGAAGAAAGGGTAATGTCTTAGACAGTCTATGTATGTTTATCCTACTGGAGCGTCTAAACTACTCACGTATTCGGTTTTACTGTTTTAATTACATGAACTGGAATAAATAAATAACTACACGTATACTTTCTAAATTTCTCACCGTTTAAACCTTTTCTCAACTTCCACAATTATTTCAAGACCAAAATCATCCAAAAGAGTCCAGCTGTTGTGAAGTTTTTGTGAATTTGGAACACATCGCAACAAACAAACACATTGGAATTGCAATTTTTTGTATATAATATAAAGAAGATTACATTTACCTCACAACTGTTTAGTGAAGTAAGTGAAAATTGTAAATATTATTTCAAAGCAACAGAGTAATTATACCTACTCGTTACATAATATGTTAAGAGATACAATATGCTGATATTTTTATGTCAATATAAATACATACATTGTATATTGTGTATTAATTTATAGAGACATTAATTCAAACAAAAATATGTTTACGTTACCAAAAATAGAGAAATATGTCTGTGGCGCGGGGACTGTCTGGTCACGTTTTTAGCAGGCGCTGTCTATAAATCATAATTACGCGCTCCCGAAAATGGGGGGGGGGGGGAGGAGGATAAGGCAGTGGGAGGTACTAATATTATAAATGTAAATAAGGGGCCTAAAGGGTTTGGCGGTTTGCACAATGCACTTGTTCGTCCTCCAGTGTTACATCCATGGCGTTGATCACTTACACTCAGGCGATCGGACTACTCGTTTTACGCTCTTATTTCATTGAAAATTGGACAATAGCTTTTGAATTAATTCAAAGAAAACCTATTGCGCGTTGATAGTTACTGAACCCTCCTTAGACATGTCCTGACATGCTCTTGGTTAGGTTAGGTTATATTTTAATGAATTGTGATCCTAGAAATATTTTTTGTGTACTTTCGAAATATTTTTGCTTTATACAGGGTTTTACTTATTTCCAATTCGTGGGACTTGAAATAATAATTACGCGCTTGAAATAATAATATTATTTTGCTAAAATTTTTAATATACCTTTGAAAATGAGTTATTTTAAAATATTGAGTACAGAGCAATTGGAGGTTAAAAGTTTTATTTCGTTAATTTTAATGCATGGACGTTATACATCTTAATATCAAACTGACACTGTTTACAAAATAAAGAATATATTACATAATAATATGCAAAATTATAACAATGTTGATCTATTCCAAGCAATAATATTTAGCTTAGGAGTCACAAATATCTATACTAATATTATAAAGAGAAACATTTAGTTTGTTTGCATTGAAACCTATTCCGAAACTACTAAACCGATTTTAATGAAATTTGGAACAGATATAGAATAGACCACAGGAAAGGACATAAGCTAGTTTTTATTGCGGAAAAATGTACGATCTCAACGAGATTAGCTTTTGCACGCAAGATGACGCAACATATTCGTAAATAAACTGGCTATGTAAATAAAATTCAAGAAACGAATGAATTGTCGAAAGAATAAATGAACAAAAAAAGGACGCTCAAGAACGAAAAAGCTCATAAAATATAACCGTAAGAAGCCTTCTAATATCATAACCCCAACAAAAGGTAACAACTAAATTATTCTCCTTAAAAAGCTATTACCACAAAGTCAGAAAAGAAAACAGGTTCTTTATACACAACAAATACTGTTAACAAAAGCTTAAAATTTTCTTATCTCTTTGGATTTTTATCAAATTATTGAAATAAACGTAGCTAAGTTGCAAATCTATAATGGATTTCAATTCTTTGTAGGCGTTTTTCCTTTGATATTAATTGAATTATTGCCATTACCAACGTGCGGTTGTATGATTATTGTAAACTATTTAATAATCACTATAATTATTATAGACTAGATATCCCGACGCACGTTCTTCTTATCATCATCATCATCGTCAGCCTGTAGTCGTCCACTGCTGGACATAAGCATTTCCCATTTCGCGCCACCATACCCGGTCCTCTGCCTTCCGCATCCAATCGCTTCCAGCCACTCTCTTTAGGTCGCCGGTCCACCTCGCGGGAGGTCGTCCTACGGGGCGGGTTGTTCGCGGTCTCCACTCCAAAACCTTTCTGCCCCATCGGCCATCGGCTGCTCGACAAATTTTACCGCCCATTGCCACTTCAGTTTGCAATGTTGAAGTGGAATTAATAAATAACATCTATACCTACAATTAAAACCTACTCCTACATCTACACCCATACGTATATACTCTTAAACCTACACCTAGCTGCCAACATGTAAAAACTGTACGCTCCTATAAATAATTGAAAGTCAAAATGGAAAATTCATCGTCGTTTTAATATTTTCTACGCAACTGTTGTAATATTTGTCATCGATCATACCATCGCTGAATTTTCACAATTATTTCAAGACTAAATTTAGACAGAGACAGAGGAATTGCAATTATTTTTTAATAAAAGAGAAGAAGAATAAGAATATTATTTTATAACTATCGAAGAGTAGTTCTATCGGTATACATATAATGTGTAGCTTTTATTACTGTATATCTTACAATTTGAATTCCTTTTGTTTTGATAAATAGTTTTACTAAAAGGAACAAGACATTATAGATAAAAAAAAGTTTTTGTAAATTAATAGAAACCATATATACCATATACATTTATCTAACTCTTACAACTACAGCAAGAAATCGTTGATGATGATAATGTTCATGATGTTGTTAGTCACATCATTACAATAATAACACCGACCTTTATTATAGTACCCGAAATAATTTACCGTCTACGCAAACAAATGTAAAGAAAATTGAAAGCTTATCGGTATCCGACAAAATATATGGTAAGTGTCCCCTATAAACATTTTGAAAAGACAAGCACTGCAATCTGAGTTTATACGGGAATAAAAGCCCCGTTTTCGAGGTATATAAATCATGAATCTTCCCTGTGGGGAATGAACCTCATCGCATAGCTTATAACTGGTGAAAAATGGACACAGGAAAAGTGAAATTGTTGAAGATCATACTCATGCATCGTTTTATTCAAAGTTGGCTCGTTGCTGTCGTAGAAAAATTGCTCGTAACTCTTGCGGGATTGTCACCACCGGCAATGTTTTATTTTTATTATACTATATTGTTTTCTCATGTAGATGAGTGGTTTGGAAGATAGTATTAACTAGCTGATGGCCGTAACTTCGTTTACATAAAATCAACGGAATTGAACTCTAATTTTTATGATGATGATGCGTTTGTAACTTTTTGACGCATCGGCGGTAGTGAAATGACGCACCCCCCGTTGCGGAAGCGGCCAAATCCACACAAAATCCGCCGGAGCTGCGGCGCGTGTGTAAAGGCGCTAACGTGTTTGAGGAGCTCCTGCGTTAGCGGAAATGTGTGAACAAGATTATACGATCTAGTTAATCCATATTACATTACAATCTCAACAGCTCCATTCATTTACTCTAAATACTTGTTTACGAAATATTTTATATATTTTAATTAAATATCTTAGGTGTTATATTAACTGTTACGCAATCGCTATGAAAATCGCTACAAAAATGTAATGGCACAACTCACCGCGACAAGCAAGAGTTGAGAATTTATAAAAACGCATTACGGTCCTTGGCGTCAAGTATGTTTATTTTGATACCTTCTACAGTCTTGCATTTTGACTTCTTTTATGGTCTAGCGCTTTAAATAATGGCGAATTGTGCCAGGGAGACTGGTAGCCAAGCCTGTCATCAGTTTATTAGGTAATTAGGTAATCATTTTTAGGGTTCCATTGTACTACAAGGAACCCTTTAACAAACCTTGTTTTGTCCGTCCGTCTGTCTGTCTGTACACCCTCGTAACTTCGTAAACTGTAGATATTATTTGTGGTATCATAAAATAATTATAATTTTATGTGTTTAGAGTGCCTCGCCACACATGAAAAAAATTTTTATCGTACCTTTTAAATAAAGGCGACTTGACTTGACTTTTTTATAAACCATTTGCGATTAATCGGCCTCCAAGTAATTTATAAGTTGGTCCTCCTTCTGGCATTTCTAAATTAAAAACTTTCCGTGCTAATTAATAGAGCATGCTAAATGCTCTCAAGTAAAATTATTTTGGGCGAAATTGGACAATAACTTTTGAAGTAATTAATAAAACCTATTGCGTGTTGATAGTCACGGAACCCTCCTTGGTATTATGGGCGAAACTGGACAATACCTTTTGAAGTAATTTGAAAAAAAAAGTATTGCACGTTGATACTAACGGTACCCTGCTGAGACATGCCCTGACATGCTCTTGTTTTGGTTATTCAGTTTGAATTACATTCTAAAATACTTATTTGTTAAGAGCACTAACGTTTACTACTTTACATTTCTTTGTCAATTTGTCGCGTAACTATAAAGTGTCTGTACAATAGAAGATTGCACTCGAAAAGTGTAATTTTGATGTCCACGAAGGAACAGTGTTCCGACGATTTCTTCTTACGTAATTACTGTACTTTAACAACTAAGTTCTACGTACTGCTTCGTGAAAGTACAGTAGGCAGCGGTGTTATGTTGCGTAACATTTAAAGTAAACTAGAATTTTCTAGACTAAAAACAAACATTCAATTGATGATTTTGTCCTATGCACTGTACAATAGTAGACTGTCTGTCTAGATGAAAAAATATATATTACATAAATGAACAGTACTCTTAAATATGGGTAACTTCTCAGAAGAAACAGTAAATCAAAAGTCAATATTTTCAAAGGTACAGCTATTTGTATACAAAATTTCGTAAGCCTCGTGCAAGCGCTCCATACTAAAGTCGTACCTAGCTGTGACGTCACGCATCCTATGCGTGACGTCACAGCTAGGTATTAGAGTGTAATATGAAGTATACGGCCGCAGGAACATATTTATAAATATCTCCGATATTTGAGCGTTTAAGTTCATACTTACCTTAATAAATGTTTTTGTTTATGATGTAAGTAAACTAATGGTGTAGGTTTTGTATACTAATATAGCAAAAAAAAACTAACATTTTGTACTTTTTAGATGTATCTAATTACTAAACTACACACAAATTTTTTCTTTTACATTTACGAATTAGTAATGCCTCAATATATCTGAGTATATTAATGGAACTAAATAATTTAGATGTAGTCATCATCCCTATTTTGACTGCCTGCCTGGACCAGTGGTTAAAAGCTTGGCTCTACACTCGGAGGCCGTGGGTTCAATTCCCGTGTTGGAACAACAAAAAATGTTGTTTCCATGTTTGGTTAGACAATGCAGGCTTATCACCTAACAGTCTGATAATCAAGATGATCCATGCCTCGGATGGGCATGTAAAAAGTCGGTCCTGCGCCTGATCTCTCGTTAGTCGTGTCGGTCATCCGTCCCACTAGGTTTCGGGCATAAAGACAGAAGGATTAATATTGTGTACGGCGCACACACTTGGGCACTATAAAAAAACTCCAGGGTAGCTATCCTGATTTCAATGAAATAGAAATAGAAATCATTTATTTGCATAAATAATGTACAATATGGTGTTTCAGTTTAGTTACATTAGATCCTTCTTATTTTGCCTTTGAAGTGGCGTGCAAATTTTTATTTAAAGACTATTAATTCTTAAAACCACTGAATCCTAAAAATATAAAGTCTAAAACTTGAATCATAAGGACATAATATCAGTCATACATTAGTTAGCATAAATTTTTTCTTATGATTATTATTATTATTATTGTTGTTAATATAATTAACTGTTCTTGATATTTCAATTTGACATTATTATAAAGTTAAAATTAAATCAATGTCAATGTATTAAATTTAATGCCAATTGTTAATAATAATAATCGTTATAATAGAGATAAGTCTTCATTTACATATTTTTTTAATTTTTATAACATACTTAGATGCCTATTTGTAGTATGTAAATTTTTATCAGGTTAACAATTCGATTACCTATTTTTTTTATCATTAAAATATTCATCAATTTTATAGTAACATTTTTGGAGTAATAATTTAAATGTAATTTTATTAAACATTGTGTAATTTTTATTTTTGTATTCTTCAGGTAATTTATTATATAATTTTCTTGCCATGCATTATGCACTATTAGAGTAGATATTCTTTTTTTGTATGGGGACAATTAATTTGTATTTTCTTATTTGCCTTTGACTTAAAATATTGGTCTCAAATAACTCATTATGCTTTTTAACAAATTTTAACATTTCTAATATGTAAAGACATAGTAGTGGTAGGATATTGTATTTCCGAAACAGTGGCCTGCAGCTATCTAACCTCCAAGCACCACACATTGCTCGTATACAAGCCTTTTGCTTGATAAAAATTTTATTTGCATTCACCGAATTGCCCCACAGAATTATGCCGTACAGATGCCACACTTCCATGATAGGCAATTAAAGCTGATTTGTCATTAACATCATAATAAAGTGTTAATGACAAATCAGCTGCTGTGTTGCTTGTTAATGACAAAGCAGTGCTGAGAACAGCACATATGTAAATATATCTAATTTATTACTTATTTGTTCTTTATGATATTTCCATGAACACATGTTATCAATCATAACACCTAAGAAGTTTGTATTGTCAACTACATTAATTTTGTTCCCTTGATGCGTAATGTTAATATCCATTTCTTCAGTTTTTTTTTGTTCCTAAAATTTATTAGCGTAGTTTTATTTGTGTTTAGTAATATATTATTAGCTTTCAACCAATCATAAATTTTTTAGATATTTTTTTTAATTAAAGACCTTAGAAATGCGTGATATTAAGCTTACTGGTCCATAATAATTGATGTCATTTTTATCACCTTTTTTGTATAAAGGTTTTACAATTGCATTTTTAACCTATTTGGAAAGCTACCTTCAGTAAACGATAGGTTTATTATCTGTTTGTTTTTTCTTGTTTATTATGATAATATTCCACTCCCCATACAGTATTATTTTTTTGTTAGGGTTAATTTTTAATTTAAACAATGTTCTAACTTTGAAAAGAAGATATTAATATCAGATTGTGGTGTCCTATAGATACATATAATTGTTAGTTGTAGCGATGTAATTTTTACAGCACAGTATTCAAAATTATGTTTTACTGGTGCAATTTCCTTTTGTAAGTTATGCAATGGTATAAAATTTAATTCATTACTTACTAATATGCAAACACTCCCCCTTTTTTATTGATTTTGGTAAATTATGACGCCACACTTAAGTTTTTTTATTTTTAAATTTAGTTCTGAACCCCTGTAAATAAAAGTTTCTGTTAAACATATAGTACTAATATTTAAGTTCCCTACTTTCTCTTCTCTTTCGAATGCTATTTGAAATATGCTAAATTTGTTTAATATACCGGCTATATTTTGATGAAGTATTATATGTTTTTGTGTATTATGGAAAAATATTTATATTTCATGTAATTTTGCCTAAATAATATGGAATTGTGGCTTTTATTTTACTACATTTTGGTGCTTTGATTACTTCTTTACTAACGTTGTTTAATAAAAAATTATAAACTATCTTATCCTTATTATTTATAAATATTTTTTTAAAATCTATACTGTTTATTTCAATATTTAATTTAAATATCAACGTATTCATGTATTTCCTTATCATAGTTATTTAAGTTATAATACTTATAGTTGAATATATCAACAAACATGAAGTTTTTATAGTTTTCACATAATCTTTTAAGTTGATAGTTCATTCGTTTGACATTAATTATATATTTATTAAATTGTATGTTTATTAAAAATATTTTAGTATCTATAAATTTAAGCACTGCATAATATAGCAAATAGCTTAAATGGATTTTTGTCATTAGTCCCTAATCCTAACATTGTAATGTCTTCTTTTTTATATTATTACATATGGAGTCGCAGCTGTTTAATATTTGTTCACTTGTAGCTCCAGGGTTTATTAAAGATGTTATGTTATATGTGTCCATGTTCCATTTGTTGCATCTTGCAGTCCGCATTTTTTGTGGAAGTCCCCGAAGTTGTTCGTCCCCCAGTTTAATAATATTATTTTTATATTATTTTTTATTGTTATTATTTTATGACAGCTGTTAATTTCATTTTATATAGTTTGATTTCAAGTGTTGTTTTCGTGGAAGTTGTGTCCATTGATGATAAAACCGGCCACCGTCACCGAAATGGGTGTGGGGAGCTATATATAATATTATATAGGTCCCCAATTTTGATTTTTTTATTCATGTACTTGGTGTCATCTGTAAGTTAGCGTCAGCACATAGTAAAACGAGAAGAAATGCGACGTTGCGCTGCATTTTTAAAATAGCCCTTCAAAATTTAAATTTATTCACTACACAAGAAGATACACGTTTCATTGCAAGAGCGGCGCTGCGATATACAGTGCGGTGACGGCTCAAAATTCAAACTCTTGCAATTATACGTGTATCTTCGTGTGTAGTATAAAGTTCAATTTTGGATGACTATTTTAAAAAAGGAGTGCCGCGTCGCATATCGTTAAATTCGGTATGAACCTTTAGATAACCAGCGAGATAAAACATTAGGGAATCACGTCACCTGCTATATATCTCATTATCTACTGCATAATTAAATAAAACTTATATTATAATACACAGTAATGAAAAAACAAAGAGTAATATTATGATTAATATTCTTTGATTTATGTACACGAAAGCCAGCTTATTCATCCTTGCATATTATTTTTTACACGTTTATTTTTTTCTTTTTTTTGCGAGCTGTACACTTGGCGCGACTGCGAACGGCAAGCGTGGTACAGTTGTTACTGATTCAATCCGAACACTTTTTTCAGTTTTTGAACGTGGATAGGATGTTATTATACGATTTTATCGCTGTTGTTGTTAGGCTTTCCGTTATACTGCATTAAGTTTGGTTGGGATATAATTGTATTATATTTTTATGATTTACAGTATTTTTAGCTTTGTACGGTTTTGTAGGATTTCAGCTTACGATATTGTCTTTATGATTTTAGTTCTCGATTATTCCAAATGAAAATGTATTGAACAACTTTTGAACAATCACTCCAATGCTAGTTCTCAAAAATAAATATCAAAAAATTTTCGTCTTCATTGTCAATAAAATACAGAACAGCCAAGTATTAAATAATAAAACAATTACACAAAATCTAAACAGAAGAAAAATTAAACACATCTAACCGTTCCCATATTCTTTTTCGTTTTGGACTAGATAAGAAAATTAGTCTGGAGTTTTTCTCAGTAAAAACCCACGAATTAGGTAGGCTTCTGACAAGAATTGTAAAAACTTTTCCCGCCCGTCATTGCAATATGTGGGCCAATCCAGACCAAGGAAATCCTGAACACAATTTATTCTCAGAGTAAAAGACGCTCGAATTTTTCACTTGAATTTTTTTAGTCCAATTACGAATCTTGCTGTTTTTGTTTTTTTTTTGCTATTGTTGCTTCTATTCTATAGTATGATATTGCTACTTAAACTGAAATAAATAGTTTATTTTGATTAATCACGACTCACTTTTGTATACCAGAAGCCCAAGGTATGCTGGAATTTTACGAGATCAGTAATTCAGCGATCCGTGTGTTCGTTTCAGATCTTACGTATTCCATAAAAAGCTCAATACGCTCTTTACACCTAGTATAACAATTTTATGATTCCATAATGTCTATACTTCGATACTGATAATATAAAGCGGAAAGATTTGTTTGTTCGTTTGCATTATATAGGCTCCGAAACTACTGGACTGATTTTAATCAAATTTCTTACAAACATATTATATGGGATTAGACCACGGGAGAAGACATAGGCTACTTTTCATCGTGGCAAAATGTGTGGTTCCCGTGAGATTTACTTTTGATCGCACGAAGTGGCTGGCAACATCTACTAGTTCAATTTTCCATGTTTGGTTAAGACAATGAGGGCTGATCACGTGATTGTCTGACTTGCAAGATGATCCATGCGTTGGATGGGCATGTAAAAAGTCGGACCTGCGTCTGATCTCTCGCCAGTCGTGTCGGTTATCCGTTCCACTGGGTTATGAGAGCAAAGGAAGAAAGAGTGCTCTTGTGTACTGCGCACTCACTTGGGCACTATAAAATTACTCTAGCGAAACTGGCCTAGTTTCAATGAAACCGGCCACCGTCACCGAAATCGGTGTGGGGAGTTATTATATAATATGGAAGAAACGCAAAACTTACAAAATAGAGAAAGCAATGTCGCTCAAAAGTTTTCTAGTTTTTACAATTTATCTGTTCCGATCACTTTAATGTACCGCAAACATAATGATCCAAGCTCTGGCGTCATCGTGTTGAGTTTATTCAAATATCACAGAAAAACATGATATTTGACATAGAAAATTGGTGCAATCAAATCGAAAGCTACTACTACTACTACTACTTAGCCGTTTCTTATGCATTTTAATATTTAATATTTTAAATAATATTTTTGCTCGTATTATGCATTTTAATATTTAATATTTTAAAATTAGATTACTATTAAGAATTTAATTAGAGTTTCCTATGAACAAAAGCGAATTTTAGACACACAATAGTGAGTTTTTGCAGTTTGGTGGACAATAATTAGGTATGTACAGGACAACCACGTTTTTTATATCTTTCAGAAATCATCGTTTTTCATACATAGAAAAATGGTAATTTCCGTGGGGCACTAAATAATAGTTGCACTTTAAGTGTAGTTTTGGAATTAGTAAAGTCATCATAACATCATAATTTTAAATTGTGGGACGCCCTAGAAAAAATGTGACATATACTTGACAGTTTTTTTTTATTTAGCTTTATGGTAATGACTTACAACTTTATAAGACATTCCGCCCACCAAGAACTCTATATTTTAAACTACTACAAAATAATATGAAAATACAACACATACAACACAAATCAACAGTTTATAAACTTTCTATTAGATAACACTCAATAAAGTCTTGTTTTTTTTTTATTTATTTATTTATAAACTAAGAATACAAACATTAAGCTTAAACTATACAGTGTGACATAAACCATTGCTGGTTTTTCCGCACACTGCTATTCGTTGTCGGTAGCTCATTTTATTTTTAATAACTAGTTATATTTAGTTAGACAATGCTTATATCTTAATTATGTTATTACTAAGTTTAGCAATATATTTTTAAGGTTACACACATTCTAATATTTACGAAATCTAAAAAAGTCATAACCGTAGGTAGAACTACAATACCTCCAATATACCGCGCGGCCGCATCCTCATCACACAATAGAAACACACGGGCATAAATTGCTTCAGCATAATATTATTTATTATCTAGGTTATTTTTTAAAAAAATTTTTTTCTTAAGTTCGGGTTTTATTTACTTTGTTTGTTTTTTGAATGATTTGAATGATGAAGATGAAATAAATTGATATATTATGCTACTAATAATTTTGAGAGGTAATAGTTTTTCAATTTATATTTAATATTCGTTTCATTTCTTTCTTTTATAAGGTTATCAGGAAGATTATTTATTGAATTAGGTATTTGATATTGCAACATTTGTTTGCCGTAGAGGTTACAATATCGTAGAACCAAATATTTGATTTTTGACACACTACGAGTTTGTTTATAATGGTGTATTATATTTAGGTAGATCTCGTTAAAAAAGTTTTCTTTTAGTAAAATATATTTTACCTGGTCATGTATGGGTAATATATTAGTTTTGATAAAAAGTTCTTCACAGTTATTAGTCTTAAGCTTTGCAGGCACTATCGTTTTTAGGATACGAAGCTGTAGGTCGTAAATTTGATCGAGATGCGATTTAAATGTCCTCCCGTAGCTACTTAGGCCGTAATATATTGTGGCTTCACCCAGGGCTTTGTAAATATACCATGATTTTAACACTATGTTAAAATCATGGTATATGGAATGTTCTTTTTTATGATTCTAAACTTAGCTAACATTGCTCGTAGTTTGTCGCAAACTGAGTTAATATGATCCGTCCATTTAAATTTGTCATCGATTATTGACCGAGATATTTATGTTTGCTCACTACTTCTATTGACTCACAATTACAACTTGTGTAGGCATTATTATGTAGGCAATTATGACTGTGCGCTATTATTTCCGGAGATATGGTACTACGATTTTGGCTGGAGCTAACATAAATAAGTTTTGTCTTATTAGCATTAATCGCTAGTCCCGCATCATGAGACCACTTGGTTAGTAGTGTAAAATCCTTTTGAAGGTTCTTTATGGCTATGTTCATGTCCTTATTTGCGGAAACCAAACATGTGTCATCAGCAAATTGGTACATGCCACAATTATTGACGACATTGATGGCGTCGTTAACGTATGTTATGTAGTGTAGGGGCCCTATAACTGAGCCTTGCGCGGTTCCTTCGTCAATAGGCACCTTTTCACTAAAAACGTCACCAACTTTTACTACGAAGGACCTATCCTTAAGATAGTCTCGACACCACTCATTCAGAGGTCCTCGTATGCCGCAGTCATCAAGTTTTTCAATAAGCGTACTATGTCTCAAAGTGTCAAACGCTTTCGTATAATCAACAAATACTAATAAAATATGATCTTTTTTGTTAAGGTGGTCGTAAACTTTGTCAGTAAATTCAGAAAGTAATTGAGTGGCACTTTTACCTGGTTGAAATCCGTATTGTTTATCCGTTATTATTCTATTTTCTTTAAAAAACTTATAAATGTTGTAGTGTGTGTTATAATTCTCGGAAATTGCATAATGTAAAGTCAGCTATATTCGTGGCGTGGCGAATTAACTCCTGCGAGAGTTAGTCGTCTGCCCACCGCCTACCTAACTAGTTGTGCAAATAAAGTGATTCAGCACATCCAGTATTTAATTTGAAGACCCCAGCCTTTGTACACTAAACTGGTGACCCCGACCTCTCGAAGAAAGTTTGTAGTGAAGGGAATCGGCGTAAATAGTGACATCGGCTGTGGGCTAAATTTTTGTTCGAGATCGAATTCCACGCGTCGACAGGAAGTTAGCGTGACGTAATAGAAGAACACGCCGTGGCACGTGGCGAGTACAGCGGCAGGCGGCTCATCAGCTCATTGACTCATCGGCTCAATTTCATTCGAGAAAAATGAACAAGGCATCAGACACGGGTTGCAAGGAAGAGGCGTCAGGCATTCCGTTGGCATCCATAAGCGTGTCCACCAAGCTACCGGAATTGTGGACAGACTTACCAAGGTTATGGTTCGCGCAGTTCGAGGCTGTGATGGCCCCACAGAAGCAGGGTGAAGAGACCAAATTCAACCTGGTCATATCGATACTCGGAAAAGAGGCCATTCAGCAGGTCAGCGACCTCGTGATGTCACCGCCCGCCCAGGACAAGTACACGGCGCTTAAGGAGAGACTGCTGCAGGTTTATGAAGAGAGTGCCGAAAGACAAATGCAAAAGTTGGTGTCGGAGCTGGAGTTGGGTTCGCAAAGACCCTCCCAGTTTTTAAGGCGCATGAAAGATCTGGGGCGCAGCGCACAAATTGCGGACAACACACTCAAGAGCCTGTGGTTGTCGAAGATGCCGTCATCAGTTCGAGCAGTCATGGCGGTTTGTGAAGATCAGTCTCTGGACAAGCTGGCGGCAATGGCAGACAAGATTACTGAATACACCAACGTCGGAGATGTGGCAGCCGTGTCATGCAAGAAGGCAGCAGATGGACAGTCGGACGAGCAGATGAGCAGATTGGAGCTGGAGGTTGCAGCGCTCTGCGCCGAACTAAGGGGCCGCGGGCGCTCGAGGAGCAACTACAGACCGACCGACTTCAGGAGAAGATCGACATCGCGGCCGCGAAGAGTACCTGGGGACCCGGACTGGCTGTGCCGTTTTCATTTTCGGTACAGATCGAGGGCTAACCGCTGCGAGCAACCCTGCGCGTGGCGAGCCAAGCAGCCGGAAAACTAGATGGGGTACATGCGGGCTCGGTGGACGGATGTACTCAAGGTCAGGTAGCCAAAAGCCATCGTTTATTGATTAGAGATAATGTAACGAAATATAGTTTTTTGATCGACACAGGCGCTAACATTTCCGTAATTCCAAAGTGGTGTGTTAGAAAGCCTATCAAAAAAATCGATCTAAAGTTGTATGCTGCTAATGACAGCGAAATTAAATGTTATGGAATATGTAATTTAGAGTTATCGTTAGGCTTAAGACGGTCATTTAAATGGCCTTTTGTCGTATGTGATGTAAAACAGCCGATAATAGGTGCCGATTTTTTGAGGAATTTTAAATTAAATGTAGATCTGTATAATAATTAGTTAATTTAAAACGGTGATCACCCTAAGGGTCTGTGGAATTAAAAGTACAAATTTTGTCGACACTATTAAAAGCATAAATAGCAACCATCCTTACGCGGATTTACTGGAACAATTTCAGGACATCACGCGACCGCCAACCTTCAAGGACGTCCCAGAGCATTCCGTTTATCATCACATAGAGACTACTGGACCACCTGTCCACGCGCGTGCCAGGAGGTTACCGGCCGACAGGTACGATAGGGTTAAAAAAGAATTTCAGTTGATGCAAGAACTAGGAATATGTAGACCTTCAAATAGTGAGTGGGCCAGTCCTTTACATATTGTACCTAAGAAGGATGGTGGTATGCGACCCTGTGGGGACTATAGGATGTTAAACGCAATTACAAAGCCAGATCGTTATCCGATACCTAGAGTACACGATTTTACGTATGGGTTACATAATAAGAAATTTTTTTCAAAATTAGATATTTGTAGAGCTTATCATTTTATAGGTATTAATCCAGATGACATTAAAAAAACAGCTATTATTACGCCATTTGGCCTTTTTGAATTTCCAAGAATGACGTTTGGCCTGCGTAACGCGGCACAAACATTTCAAAGATTTATCAATAATACAGTCTTATCAGGCATAGAACAATTGAATTATGGCGGCGACTGTACAGGGGGCAAAGGTCAGTCAGTCGTGTTCGGGTACATAGATGACGTCATCGTTGGATCGGATAACTCCGATATACATAGAGAACATTTGCGATTAGTATTTGAAAGATTGAGTAAATATAAAATGTCTATTAATTTAAGTAAATGTGTTTTTGGACAGTCGTCTATAGAATTTTTAGGTTATTTAGTTTCAGAAAAAGGTATAAGTCCGATGCCGGAAAAAGTTAAAGCTATCGAGTCATATCCGAAACCGGAGACAATAGAACAATTACGTAGATTTTTGGGCATGTTAAATTTTTACAGAAATCATCTTCCTAACGCTGCTCGAGTTCAAGGAGTTTTAGATAGGTATTTACACGGGGCTAAAAAACGAGATAAGACGCGTATAGATTGGACAGACGAGGCGAATAGTGCATTTGAAGTGTGTAAAGAGAATTTGAAAAAGGCCGTCACTATTTCGCATCCGATATCTAATGCTAAATTAGGGTTAATGACTGACGCGTCAGATTTTAGTATAGGGGCAGTGTTAAATCAGTGGGAAGGCAATTCTTGGAAACCTTTAGGATATTTTTCAAAAAGGTTATCAGAACCGCAAAAGAAGTACTCCACGTACGACAAGGAGCTTTTAGCGATTTATTCGGGAATAGTTTATTTTAGAGATTTAATCGAAGGTAGAAATTTAACAGTTTACACGGACCATAAGCCGCTCACTTTTGCTTTAAGTAAAATAAGTTCTAATAAAGAGTTACCTAGGCGAGCGCGTCAATTGTTGTATATTAGCGAATTTACAAGCGACATACAACATATACAAGGCACTGAAAATCAGGTGGCCGACGCTTTATCGAGAATAGAGAGTATCATATGCCCTAGTTCAAGCGAATACGTGGAGGTTGCGAGAGCACAGGCGACAGACGCTGAGCTCGCGGATTTAATGAAAACGAATGATAAATTGCAATGGAAACAGCTAGCGCTCGATAATAATGATGATATTAAAATATATTGTGAAACATCAGCTCAGAATATTAGGCCGTATATACCATCGCAGTTTAGGAAAAGTATTTTTCATAAATTTCATGACGTTTCTCATCCTGGAGTTAGAGCATCACGTGCATTAATTAGTAAAAAAGTTTTTTGGCCAGGTATGAATAAGGACGTAGGGACCTGGGCCAAGACGTGCGTGAGGTGTCAGAGAAGTAAGGTTATTCGGCACACAGTTTCGAAACTTAGCGATTTTAACCATAGCGAACGTTACGAACATTTGCACGTTGATTTGATAGGACCTTTACCGGAAACTGAGCACGGTTTCCGTTACTGCGTCACTATGATCGATAGATTAACACGATGGCCTGAGATTTGCCCTGTGAAGGACATGACCGCAGAGTCGGTAGCTAGAGCAGTTTATGAAGGATGGATTTGTCGTTTCGGTTGTCCTAAAATTATTACCACCGATCAAGGTAGACAGTTCGAAAGCGAATTATTCACAGATTTAATGAAATTGTTAGGTATCCAAAAAACGAGAACTACCCCATACCACCCACAGTGTAACGGTAAGATAGAAAGGTGGCATAGGTCTTTGAAATCGGCTCTGGTGGCTAGATTGAATAATAATCTATCATGGTTAGTAGAACTACCTACGGTCATGTTAGGATTGAGAGCTGCTTGTCAAGCGGACAACGATAATATTAGCGCGGCGGAATTTGCTCTGGGACATTGTTTAAGGTTGCCGGGGAAATTTTGTTCAGATAAAAGTATGAATATTGATAATCCACATTCATTTATAAGTAATTTAAGAGACACTTTGAACAAAATTAAGCCCATAAAAAGGGCATGTAAAAATAGTAATAGTACTTTTGTGCATGCTGATCTAAATTCCTGTTCACATGTTTTTCTAAGAGTGGACGCGGTACGGAGACCGCTAACGCCTCCGTACAGCGGACCATATAAAGTTTTAGGAAGAAATAGTAAAGTTTTTAAAATATTAATTGATAATAGAGAACGTAATGTGTCGATTGATAGACTTAAGCCCGCGTATATTTTAGAAGAAAATGAAGTCAGACATGACAGTAGATTAGATCAGCATAGTGAGGCTAATGTGTATACGCCTTTACAGAAATCACGTAGTGGCAGAAAAATTAAAAGACCTGTAAGATTCTTGGATGATAACTAGGTTAATGGTGCATTGGCATTTTTGTTAGCAAGTAGGTACGCGAAGGTTGCGTAATGTCATCTCAGCACATATTAATTGTTATAAGACGTTGAGTTAGAAATATTTGCATTCACTTTATTTCCAATTTTGTGATATTCTAATATACAAAGTTTGTGTTTCACGTGCAAGGAAGATGTTAAGGAAGGAATTAAGTTGTAATCAGGGTACAGATTTAAGTGTTTCGTCACAACATAAGCTCCCAAATGTTAACGTTTGCTAAGTTCAATTTTTTTTTGTTATTTGTCAATTATGTAAATCATTTTTTTTTTTTAGAAGGGGGTGTATGTAGTGTGTATTATAATTCTCGGAAATTGCATAATGTAAAGTCAGCTATATTCGTGGCGTGGCGAATTAACTCCTGCGAGAGTTAGTCGTCTGCCCACCGCCTACCTAACTAGTTGTGCAAATAAAGTGATTCAGCACATCCAGTATTTAATTTGAAGACCCCAGCCTTTGTACACTAAAATGTGTTTGGATATGGACTTTTCTACGAGTTTGTCTATGATGGATAGTATTGTTACCGGACGGTAGTTATTCCAATCTGTCTGTAAACCTTTTTTGTATATAGGCCTTACAATACCCGTCTTTAAGTCGCGATGGTAAACTCCATATTTAATAGACATATTAATGAAGTGGGCTATAATATCTGCGATTTCCGTTGCAATTATTTTCAAATCCTGAGCTCTAATGCCATCTATACCCGGGGCTTTGAGATTATTTAACGACCTTATTTCTCGTAATATTGTTTTGGCAGACGGTTGTTGAAACCTGAAGGTAACATTGGCTGGTGAAGTATAACGATTTTTGTTTAGTAATTTAACGTTACATGTTTTTAAAGAATTTAAGCCACATTCTGAGAAGGTTTTTGCAAAGCTGGACGCAATATTTTTAATCGTACTACTATTACTTGAAAATGCGTTTAAAATTATAGTGTCCGCCATAGGCTTTGCTCTCCCAGAAATTTCATTTAAGAGTTTCCACAGTTGTCTAGGACTATTTTTATAATTCAGAATTTGTTCCTTAATTTTTTTATTTTTGTTTATAGTAATTAATTTAGTAGCGTAGTTTCTGGCAGAATTGTATCGTTGTTTTAATATCATATTTGATGTGTCACGTATCCATTTTAAATGTAATTTGTCTCTGTATTTACATGCCTTTATAATTTTATTATTAATCCATGAATTATTATTTTTATCACTGCTTTTATTGATTTTTAACTTAATTTGAGATTCGTGATAACATTTTTTATAATTTCTCATAATCATTTCATAAATTTTATTTGGATTTATTATTTGTTTTATGGGCTTCCAGTCCAAAGCTTTTAAACTATTAATTAATGTATTTCTGTCGTATCGAGTTATGTAGCTAATATCTGCTCGTGTGTTTTCATTTCTGTGCCTACCGTGGCGAGTGCGATGATGCGATGGTCTGCTAGTGCAGTTCCGAGCGCCGCCGTGTAAAGGTCCAGCGTAAGTGATCGTGCATAGATGTGGTCTATACAAGATTTACTAATACAATTTTTAGTCCACTCAATACGCGTATATTCTGAGATCCCGCACGCTAGGCCATACTCGTACAAAGTGGTGTTGTATATATGTTTTATAGGGCGTTCCTGTAACACATCAATATTTATATCACCTAGCAAATACATATCGGATTCGTTATTTACAGTATTTAACAAGGAGTTGAGTTCTCTTATAAATAGGTACTTACTGTTATTTGGAGGACGGTAGACACAACATAAGGTCGCCGAGTATTTAGAAGAAGTTTTGATTGATCCTATGATAGTTTCGCAGTGTAGTGTATTAATAGTGCCGAAAGTAAACTGATGCTTATTTTTTACATATAAAATAATACCACCTCCTCTTCTATTGATTCGTAATTTGCTATACATTTTATAACCCTTTAGATTATACATATTACAAAGGTTTTCATGGATATTAACTTCGGTCAACATTATTACGTCAATTGTTGTTGTTGAAGAATAGATAATTTGTTCTAAGTTTGAGAAATTTTTGGCTATTGATCTTATATTCATATGTATACATAGTAATTGGACCTTGTTAGGAACAATCTTTAAAAAACTATTTAAATCTACACAATCTTTGATTTCAATAATATCTTCTAGAGAGATATTCATTTTTATAATTTTACTTTATATATGTTATGAAATGGACTTACGACTCAATGAATTAAAAAATTTTTTACATCTTCTTTGGACCGAATAATATATGTTTTTGTGTTTTCTCCTTCTTTTTTCACACGTAACACTCCTTTCTTGATCCATATGTATTTGTAGGTATCTTTTAGCTCTTGTTTGGTGTAAAATAGTAGCCGTTTGTTGTAATGAGTAAGAGCTTCGCATATAAATAACGGATTACTGGAATTAGAAATGCCATCATAGATATCAGATGCAGAAATTTTTGGAAGTTTAGTTTTACATGAGGTCAACCAGGCCATCTGTGTTTGTTCATTTTTAAGCTTTACTTGTATCGACCCTGGGTGACCGTTTCTCTCAGGTAAGCGCTTTATTTCCCCTATATCCGAAGGGTTCTGGTTAAGTTTTTCAGCGATTTTGCTTACAATGTTTAGTAGATCTTCTCCTATTTTAGTTGGCATGTGGTGTATTTCAATGCATTTATGCAAGCTACGTTGCTCCGCTTTCTGTACACGTTGCTCCAATGCTCCTACCCTCACTTCCAAAAAGTTATTTCGATTAGTTAGTTCAGCATTCTTCTTTTGCAAATTATTTAAATTTCCCTGCATTGTATCTATTTTTTTCAAGAGTTCATCCATTGTATCGGAATAGAATTGCAAAGTGTGAGTTATGTCCTTCATTTCCCTTTTTATAGCTTTCTCCACCTCTTTTGATATATCACTGGTTAGTTTTTTTATATCGATTTTCATTCCGGATTGTTCCCCATATTCATTATATTCCTCCTCTTCGTCACTAGGGATGATGATAGAACGTCGTCCTGTAGTGTTCATTTGGCAATCACGACATGTCCACTCCAAGTTTTCCGTTGCTCTCAAGGCGGTTATCTGCTTCTTTGTTAGGCCGGTACATACATTATTCATATGTACTGTTTTTTCACATCTGTTACATTCTAGGCCCGGTCTTGCCTTAGAAATACTTTTATTGCAATTGTCGCACTTGGTTGACATTTTTAAATCCGTACAAAACACGCGTCAGTCTTATTCAAGCGCACGACGACGAACGAATGAATGTTAATTAAATAAAATTAAATAGAACCATCAACTGGCACTGAAATTAATTTAGAACAAGTTCTTTTAAAAATACCTTTTTTATGTCTATTGTTACAACTCTAACGATATGGTCTACTCTACTCTAACCCAGGCCGGGTTGGTCGTAATGACACTGCCCAAAAGCTATTTTGCTGGAGGTAAATTTTCCTCCTTCAAAATTACTATATCGCCTACTTTCGGTTCAACCTTATAGGTTGACCATTTATATCTAGTGTTAAGCATGGCTAAATATTCTGCACTGCACCTCTTCCATACATGTCTCACAATTCTGTTACACATTTGCCATCTATCAGTATGACTGAAAACATCGTTATCCTTATCCAGAACATTTAGCAATGCTACACCAACTAAAAATTACCTGGTATCAGTGGGACGGGATCATTAGGATCATTACTTAAAATGGTTAATGGTCGGTGTTAATTCACGAGAATTAACATACGCTTCAATCTCAGCCAGTACCGTGGACAGTTCTTCAAAGGTAAGTGTAGTCATATCAATAACCTTTTTTAAATGTGTTTTTACACAACGCACTCCGGCTGCCCATAATCCACCTCGGTTCGGGGCTTGAGGAAGAATGAAATGCCAGTTTGTGTTTTTTAGTGCAAGAGCTTCTGCAATATATTGTGTGAATTGTGCCTTGGCCCCTAAATCATGTCTTGCAACAATTTATTTGCACCAACAAAATGTGTGCCGTTGTCACTATAAGGATCTTGACAATGACCTCGTCTCGATGTAAAACGTTTAAATAAAGCAATAAATCCTTTAGAGGTTAAGTCTGTTACTGCCTCAAAGTGAATTACTCTTGTGACCATACATATAAATAGACATAATAATATGTAGCCTTTAAAAGATTTTGAGCCTCTTCCAGGTGAAAATCTGAAGTGAATTGGTCCTGCATAATCAACTCCAGATAATTTGAATGGCTTACTTGGCGTAAGTCGTACTTCAGGCAACTGTCCCATTAATTTAGTATTCGTAATATTAGAATATCTCCTACAAGTTGTACATGTTCTTAGTATATTTTTTACTTTTTCTCGGCCCCTTATTATCCAGTATTTGGAGCGTAGATAATTTAACATAATCTGAGGGTTCTACCCTCCATGTAGAGCATCCATTTTTAACAACCATGTAAGGTGACTCTCAGATGGTAAAAGAATCGGATGTCGTTAATTATAACTCATGTTTGACTGATCAATTCGACCACCTACTCTTAAAATCCCACTTTGATCAATAATTGGATATAGAGTGAGTAGTGCACTTTTCTTTTGAAAGTAATATCTGTTTTTTTCAATGATTTATTTCTTCAATAATAAAATTATTGTACTTGTTTTATACACATAGATAACACATCATTCATTTCTTTTACGGTAATGTATGTAGGTAATTTACCTCATTCTTCTTTAGGTTTTCTCCAATATAAAATTATCTTGCAATATGAAATAACTCTTAACATTCGATTTAAATTTGAAAATTTACTTCACTCATATTCTTCATTTTGCTCTTGTATTATCATAGATTTAATCTTTTGTCCTTCTTCTGTTTTAGGTATATCTTCTTATTGTCTTTTCAAGTTCACATCGTATATCCCGTCAAGTCCATGCTACCACAATGAATTATACCTTAATTCCGTTGGACTTAATCTACGTGAGGCGCAATCAGCAGGATTCATATCCGTCGACACGTGATTCCATTGGGTATAGTCTAATATTGTTAATATCTCCGACACTAGGTTACTCACAAATGTAGTCCATCGAGATGCACCACCTTTCAACCATGCCAGCACAATTGTAGAGTCTGTCCAAGCATAAAGATCTTGTTTAGGAATATTCATTACTTGTGAACTTTCGGACATTAGTTTAGCCGCTAAAGCTGCGCCACATATCGGCGCTCTATTGGAGCGACTTTTGTTTTTGCTGACACAATAGATGAGTATACATTATTGTGACTGTCTATTACTCGAAGATATACTACAGCTGCATAACCAGAAGTAGATGCATCTGAAAAAACATGTAATTCTAGCTTGTCTCCTTTTTTACAGTTTAACCATCTTGGAATACTGTTTGCTTCTGTTTCTATTAGTTCATACCTGTATCTCAACCATACTTCTATCAACTCTTCAGATAAGTTATCATCCCAACCTATTTGTTCTTTCCAAACATTTTGTATAATAATCTTAGCTTTAATTACTACAGCTGCAATCCAACCTAGTGGATCGTATAATCTAGCAATATCAGCTAACATGTGCCTTTTCGTAACATCTCAGGTAAGTTAATACAATATTTAAAACTATCATTTAGTCTGTTCCAAATATTTCTAGCACTTTTAGCATATTGTCACTTTTAATAGGTACTGATATCTCTGTATTATGTTTATCTTCACTTATGTATTTTAATAATTTTTTGTTATTACTATTCCATTTTTGTAGTGAAAACCTTCATCCTTCATATTATGTAAATTCATCTCATTGTATATATGTATATCCTCATTCTCCGTCTCACACCCTGTTATAAGATCATCTACATAGTAATATTTCATTGTTATTTCAGCTGCAATTGGATATTTTGCCCATTCTTCATTAGCAAGTGTTTGTAATGACTTGATAGCTAAAAATGGAGCACAAGCGATTCCAAAGGTAAGTATGGTAAGTCTGTAGTCTTGAATCGGCATGTTTAGATTGGATTCCACAAGATGCGTTGAAATTTAGCATCCTCTTTATTTACAAGCACCTGCCTGTACATTTTGACAAGGTCTGATATTAAAGATATTGGACTTGTACGCCAGTGCATTAGAATGTGTCGTCAGTCTTGTTGTATGTTAGGTCCAACGATTAATTCATCATTGAGAGATATGCCGTTAGAGCCTTTTGAAGATGCATGCATAACAACTCGTACTTTAATTGTCTCCTTGTCGTTTCTAACAACCGTGTGGTGAGGAAAGTAAGTTGCTCTGAGATTCTCTAAATCTTTGTGTGGAACTAGCTCCATATGTCCTAAGGCAATGTATTCTTCTATTACTTTCTCATATTCTCTTTGTGAATTTTTGTCTTTCTGTAATCTTTTATCTAGGTATAATAGTTTTGCCTTTGTTTTGTTTCTCATGTCTCCATGCTGACATTGTAGTTCTCCTACTATAAAAGTTATTATGTACAAAATTTTTACAGGTTGGTGTTGGAACCTTTCACGTGATATATATAATATAATGAGATTCATTACAAAATGCAAAATTAATATTTGAAATTTTGTTATCCTCTTTTACCGCTGAATGAAATGATTTGGGTTTTAATTGATTTAGTTTATTAGGAACTGATGATTTCACTGTTGGCTTGCAAGGATCTATCATTTCTATTTTGCGAAATCTGTTCTCCATAAATTTTGTAAGTTGTATCCATGTTAGTAAATCAGTTTATGAACTCAATGTTTGTTACCATAGTCTGTGTAACTCTGTGTCCATCTTTGATACAACTAAGTAAACAATGAAAGCATCGCTCGCTTTTGTATCAACTCCTATGCTCTGAAGTGATTGCAAGCAAGACATTGTGGTGTCCAAAAGTTGTTTCAATGCATTTTACGGATGCGGTTACAAACTTCTTTTGCTCAAATAAAATTTTAAATATTGCATTGCAATTGTATCGTTTCTTAATATATCGTTTGACCAGCTGCTTCCAAGCTTCTTCATAGTTTTTATCAGTGATGGCGAAATTGCGCAAAAGAATTTCCGGCTCCCCTCTCAAAATTTGCCTTAATGTAATGCAGCTTTTGCACATTTGACAATGTTGTATTGTCATGGATAAGGAATACAAAAATATCATAAAAGCTCTTCTCTCCTCATATCTGCCAGTAAACACAGGTAATTGAATGCCTGGTAGCGGTATCTCTTGTGGTTTTGTATACTCTTGTGTTCCCGCACTCTTTGTTGTTGTAGGTTTAGTTATCTCATTCAAGGCAGATTTTAATAAAGTTTTGCATATAGTATATTTATTGTATTATTTAGTTCATAAAATAAATCATAAGTATCTGTTGTAAAGTATGTGAGTGAGTCCTGGGTAGTCTTGGGTACAATAGAAACTAATAGTTTGTCACCCTCTCTGAAATGAACCCATATCCCCTGTAAGGTTTGTAATCTGGTCTCAATATAGACTACTGTTAATTTATCTCTGGACGATTTTCTGTAGTTAACTTCAGCCTTTTACAGTCATTCTTATACAGCTCGTTTTGTATAATAAGTCTCTCGTTGACCAATATTTCAGTTGTAAAATAGTTTTAATAGGAATAGTAATAAAGCGGAACTTTTGGATTTGAAAGTTTGCAAGCCTGTTTTCACAACTAATGTTAATTTGTTTATGTGTCGTAATTACTGAAATATTTCACTTCACTGCACTATGTCTATATGTATAATTTTTAATTGTGGAACGCTCTAGAAAAAATGTGACATATAATTGATAGTTATTTTTTATGCTTTATGGTAATGACTTCCAACTTTATTAAACAATTATTATCTAATACGTGAAGCAAACATTTTCATTACAGTTTTACGAGAATTGTGCGATAGGAGGAGTATAATATTTAGGATAGTGTACGTTTATGTAGAAGGTGTGCAGAAAATTAATATTTATTTTAATAGTACCTGAAATACATAAAATTAATAAAAATAAAAACATCTAACACTACCTCAAATTTCTATTAGCATACTACCGTGCGTTTGATAGCTACAGAATCATCACATATTGGCGTTTGTCGATCTGTTAGAACATTTTCATTTTTTTGTTTTATGTACACTTACAAAACAACATTAATTGAAATGAAATGTTGAATAAAGTGTTTTGAATTGAATGAAATGTTTGAATATAGTTCAAACTTAAAAATTATATAAATTATTAGGGGTGAATTTCGACCACAGTTTAAACTAATATTAAAGATTTCATTTTGGAAGCATGTGCAAGAATCCACCAATTATTCCACCTGCAAATCTGTCTACTCTGTCGTGTTTCACTATCAGGAAACTCGCCATTTTATTTCAAAAAGCTGTACATGTGTAAACACAACGTGGTCGGCAAAATACATTGCAATAAGATTTAAAATTCCTCACGATATTGAGCAATAAACTAGGGAGGTTTACAGTAATTTTATGAGTGGCCGTAATTATTAAGGCTTGGGAAGTTCAATTAATCTAATGTAATGAATTATTGGATACCCTTCAAATGGGTCTGGGACCGTTATCACATATAAATGACATTGGCCGAGACCCGCATATCTACACAATATATACCTACGATTTACAATATTGTGGTTTCCAGCGGTGTGTATGTGTGTAAGTATTTAGGTTTTACGTGTGTTTACGTTTAGGGATATAATTTAATATGTTTATATTAATACTAACATTAATTGTCCGCGGCTTCGCCCGTGTGAAATTAGGCTTTAAACTTTCATCCCCTATTTTAACCACCTAGGGGCTGAAGAATTTTAGAAAACGTTAAAACCCGTAACTCATTATTTTTTTCATGAAAAATGTCCAAGGAATAAAAAGTTTCATACAAACTTTTATTAATCTAATAATTATATATATTATATATTATATATATATATATATTATATATAAATATTAATCTTATAAATATAATATTTTGGATGAATTTTGAAAAATCCTTCCTTATGCCTTCGTTCATTATGCCTACGTCATATGAGAAATACGTGTGCAAAATTTCAAATTCATATCCTTAAGGGTTTGGCATGTGCATATATCCTTTCATCCACATTCGTAACTGAAGTTTTGTAACCAGCTATGAACAAGGAATTTTCTTATCGTTTGATAACCAGCTACGAAAACAGAATTAAATTTCTGTTTTTGTAACTGGTTATCATAACCAGCTACCAAAAAAGGATTATTTTTCTCTGTTCATAACTAGTTGCCAAAACAGAATTGCATTTATTTTGCGTAACTCATAAAACTTAGAAACACACAATTTCTTCAAAATTTGCAATACGTATATATTTTTATGATTAAACGCAAATAAAACTAATTATTACAAAATTAATTATTATATTTGTTACTTATGTTAAGAGGGAAACTAAAACCTATACATACACATACCGGCATATTTAGCGGAACATAAAATAAAGGTTTGATATCAGTATCATATAAGGTTGCTGGCTGGTTTATACGTCATTTAATTTAAAAAAAATATTTTCAAATTAAGAAAACAACTGAACATCACATTTTATGTAATTGTTTTAATTTTATTCAAATACACCTTATATGGAGCGAACATCGAGTATTTCTTCCTTCTGAGTTTGATTTAAAATTTCATTGAAATACTGTTTTTTGTTAGTTTTTTCTTAATCGCGTATCTTTTTGGAGTTGTGGACTGAATTATGCCTGACTTAGCCCCAACGGAGATTGCCAGGGCACACGAAATGCGAAGAAATTGTCAAACCTACAGAGTGATATCCAGAGATCTTCGTCGACCAGTTTCAACGATCCATCGCAGTATCCAACGGTTCAGGGAGACCGGTACTTATGTGAGAAGAGCAGGACAAGGCAGAAAAAGACGCACTTCGAGTAGGGATGATCGTTTCATTCGGCTTCGTGTACGTACACGAAGCCCCCGTTAGTAGGAACCCCCGTTTGACGGCCGTCCATGCCCGACATGAGTTAGAAGCAGTGCGGGGTGTAACCGTAAGTGAGCGTACGGTACGAAGAAGGTTCGAAAAAGCTGGTTTGGGTTCATTTGTGCCCGCCAAGGCTCCAAGGCTCGAGGTAAATCATCGTAGAAACAGGTTAACTTTTGCTCAGGAACATCTACTTTGGAACGCGGACCAATGGAGTAAGGTATTATTTAGTGATGAGTGCAGAATTCTCTTAAATCAAATTAACGGCAGGCAAAGAATATACAGACGCAAAGGAAAACGATATATTCAGACAAATTTTGAAACTACACTTGCATACGGTGGTGGATCAATAATGGTTTGGGCGGGCATTTGTTTGGGAGCTCGCACAGACTTGGTAGTGATTGACAGAGGGACTGACTGCAGACCGCCATATCAGAGAAGTTTTAGAAGAAAATGTCGTACCGTTTGCCCCATATATCGGTGACGATTTTGTTTTTATGCAGGATAATGCTCGGCCGCATACCGCTCGGGTAACTCAAGCTTATCTTAGTGATATGAATATCACTGTTATGGAGTGGCCGGCGAGATCACCGGATATGAATCCAATAGAGCACGTTTGGGACTTGCTGAAAAGAAAAGTTAAGTCCAGAATTCCAGCTCCTGCCAACGTGGGTGAACTGCGAATCGCCGTAGTTGAGGAATGGCGGAGACTATCCCAGGAGACCATCGATAACATCATTCTCAGTATGCCTAGACGGGTAGACACTTTAATAAGAGTACGTGGAGGAAATACGCGATATTAATCACCATTTTTTCTAATTTAATTAATTGTTATTTTAATATTAATTTTGACTTTTCCCGGTTACATGAAAAGTTCAAAAATGTACCATTTTTCACAAATAGCCTTTACTCGCAAAATCTTCTTAATGTGATCTCATTTTAAGTAAAACAAATGAAACTTTAAATAACAAAAGAAGTGTAGTAAGTAGATTTTAAAATAAAACCAATTTTTTTTAATTATGGACCTTTTTTTGTGTTCCGCTAAATATGCCGGTGTGTTTATAATATACGAGTACTAAATCTTATATGGAGAAATAATTTCCAGACAGTGTCCAACAGTTATAATATTATTTCCTAAATCTTCAATGGCCGAATTGACTTCAGCGTCTATTTCTAAATAATTTTGGCATTTATTAGTTTCATTACGTACACGCATCTTAGTCTCTTTTACTAAAACTTCCAGAACATGAGCCAGAGAAGGATTTTAACGCCCTATATACTTATTAAGCCTAGAGTGCCATCCTTCAAGATGGTTGGTAGTTCTGATATCTTCTTTATAGCAGCACCATTTCTTAATAAAACTAACATCACTTAACCAAAACTTATTAAAGTATATGTTAAAATATTCTATATTCTGACTTTTAGGTAATCTTTGCATTATATCATAGTAGCCCGACAAAATCTTATTTAATGGTAATCGAGCTAAGCCAGCCAGCCAGCTCGTACCAGTGAGTGATTATACTAATGACACAGACAGCAATTTTTCGTTAGAAGAAGAAGCACCTAAAATAAAATAAGAAAAACCTTAAAAAGAAAAAGAAAACATTAGACAATAGATCGGAAGAACAAGTGTGGACGACGTAAGAATTTCATGAAATTAAAGAAATAATAAATAAAGACTCTTTACCTCGCTTTCCCTTAACATTGGACCAATTTAGCAATCTCCTAGACGAAACACGCAACAGACAAAATACCCAAGAAATTATACAAGACTACACAGAAAACACGGCCGATTTAATTAACATGTGCCTATTTCTTCATCCGAAGCTCAATAGAAATTTAAAGAATAGATGTTCGAGATTTACGAGAAAACTTCAAGAACTCAATTTAAGAAACAAAAAGTGATATAATTTATTTTGTTCATTTTCCTTTAAATTAATTGTGAAATTAAATAAGTAGACATACTATATTGTTAAGAAAGTTAATATGAGAATTTTGCAGTGAAACGCAAACGGTTTTCATGTAAGATTCGAAAACTTAAAATTACTTTTAAATGATGTCGATCCTTTATGTTTTTGTGTACAAGGAACAAATTTTAAAGATAGTTATTTTGCTAAATTAAAAAAGTATGAATGTTTTAATAAAAACCGTATACATAGCAGTATTGCTAGTGGTGGTGTAGCTACTTATATTAAGCCTCATTTACTACCTGAACCAATAAGTATTAAGCTATTAATTACTAGACCACTTAATTAAACTATTATTAGACCACTAGGTCCTGAAGTTTTTGCAATAAGAATTAATTTTCCTCTAGTAATTACTATTTGTAATGTATACCTACCTAATAGCTGTCTAATCTTTTAATGTTAATGGGCTTAATTATTTAGTCAATCAGCTTCCGTTGCCGTTTCTTCTATTAGGAGATTTCAATGGTCATCATTTTTATTGGGGTTCAAATCATTGCGATCAAAGGGGGAAAATAATAGCTGAGTGGTTGGATCTGAATGACAATATAATCCTGCTTAACAAAAATAAACCAACACATTTTAATGCTAGTACAGATCATACAAGTAATATTGATTTATCTTTTGCTTCTCAAAATATATCGACCTATTTTGACTGGAATGCATTGGACTACCTGTATGACAGTGACCATTTTCCTATAATATATCTGGAGAAATTAATTTAGGTCCATTCATACAACCTGTTTCAAAGTATTGGAAATATTCAAATGCTGATTGGATTAATTTTCATAATGACATTAAAAATCGGATTAAACAATTTAAAAAATTAAATCGTACGTCGCGTATTTGTATTAATAAAACTATAGATGAATTCAACAAAATAATAGTTAACTCAGCTGAAAAGATATATATATATATATATATATATATATATATATATATATATATAGGTTTTAGGTATATATATATACCTAAAACTAGTGGAAAGCTAAAAAATAATCAGGTACCATGGTGGAATGATGAATGTTCTAAATCATTAAAAGAAACGAAAAGGGCTTATAGAAAATATATAAAAATGAAAAAAGAAAATCTAAATAAGCAAATTAGACAAGTATATAACCAAGATGATACACGTAAAGAAGAATTATTAAAGATAGAATATCGTAAAATTAGATCTAAGACCAGAAGAATTTTTAAAGAAAGTAGAAAAGTAAATTGGGAAAGATATATTTCGTCAATTAATAGTCAAACTCCATTAAGTACTTTTTGGCAAAGAATAAATTATATAAATGGTAAAAGAAGGAATAAAGTAGAAATAATTTTAAAGAATAATGAAGGAGAACTTTGTAGTGACCCTAAAATTAACTCTGAATTATTAGTTAGAGGTTTTGCTGCAAATTCTAGCTCAAATAATTATAGAAAATTCTTCTTAGATAATAAAAAAGAAAAAGAAGAATGTCATAATATAGGTTTTGATAAACATGATAATAGTCATCCTATCAATAATAATATAACTATGGATGAACTTAACTTAATTATACAAAAATTAGGATTTCCAGCCCTGGTCCTGACAAAATATCAAATACAACAATTAAAAACCTTCCCTTAATAGCTCTCGATCGACTTTTAGATATTTATAATTACATTTGGGTAAACGAAGTTTTTCCTGATCTGTGGAAAGAGGCCATTGTTGTACCTATCTTAAAACCAGGTAAACTACCAACACTGACATCAAGCTACAGACCAATATCACTTACATGTAACCTGTGTAAAATTTTAGAAAAAATTGTGAGCAATTGAATTAGATGGTATTTGAAGCAAAATCAGTATTTAGCGTCTTCTCAGTTTGGGTTTAGACAGTATAAATCAACATTAGATCAATTATGCCTTTTACAAGATGATATTCTCAAGTCTTTTGCGAATAACAATAAAGTAGTATTAATTGCCCTATATTTGGAAAAAGCTTACGAAATGGTATGGAAATTTAGAGTTGTATTACTTCTGACACCTTAGACAATTTAAGTAAATGGAGTCTAGAAACAGGCTTTAAGTTTTCTGACACCAAAACGGAGCTCATGGTAATGTCAAAAAAGAAAAATAAAGATAAAATAAATGTATTCATTAATAATTGTAAAATAAATGAAGTGAATGAAACAAAAATATTGGGACTTACCTTTGATCCTTGATTAAATTGGGTTTCACACATTAAAAAACTTAAATCTGATTGTTATAGTCGAATGAATATTATAAAAATTTTGTCATCAAATAGTTGGGGATCTGATTGTAAATGTATTAAGAATACCTACAAAGCCTTGATAAGGCAAAAAATTGATTACGGTTCGAAATTGTATGACTCAGCTTCAAATAACATTTTAAACATTTTTACTTTCGTATCCATAATACGTGTCTAAGGTTAAGTTTAGGAGCATTTCGAACAAGTCCAGTTGACAGTATTCTTGTTGAGTCTGATGAAATGCCTTTAAAATATCGAAGGAAGGAGCTATGCCTTACGTATGCAGCCAAACATATGAATAAAAACGTAGATTCTCTCTTTTTAAAACCAACATTATTGTCTGATATAGTATACAGCTTACGACCATATCTTTCTGTTCCCATTAGAGTCAGAGTTAAAAACTATTTGAAAGAAATTAAATTTGATCTACCCCCATTATTATGTCGTCGTTTTCCTTATAAGCTCTCACCTTGGAATAAAATTAAATATAAAATAAATATAGATACAGCTAGCAAATATCCTCGAGAATCTACTCCTGACTATATTTATAGAAATTATTTTTATGAACTTACAGAATTTTTTTTGGATTATACTCTGTATTTTACTGATGAATCTATTTACAACGATAGAACGGGTTGTGCAATTGTTTCAGAAAATTATAGTTGCAAGTACAGATTACCGGACTATACATCTATATTCACATGCGAGGCTATAGCCATTTCGAAATGTTTGGAGCTCATTAAAAATAATCCTTCGAATGAAAAAAAAAATTATTTTTTTCTGATTCACTATCATGTTGGACTGCCTTATCGAATAATAAAAATATTGATCCCTTAATTAATATTAAAAAAGAAAATCTTACAAATCTAATTGATAATAACTTTTCTATTGAAATTATTTGGATTCCTAGTCACCAAGGCATTCCATTCCGGTAAATGAAAAAGCAGATGCTCTAGCTAAGGAAGCTACAAATTTAAATTAACGTAATTTGATTCTAATATTCCTGATCTTAAAAAACACCTAAAGTTAATTATTAAAAAACTATAGAACAGATATTGGGCTAGAAATAATAAGAGTTCATTGTATGATATTAGGAAATCAATTTTTGAAAAATGTAATATTAAATTTAACAATAGAAGAGATTAAATAGTTATAAATAGACTAAGAATAGGTCATTGTAATATTACACACATTCACCTTATTACCAAAGTACCTAAGAACAAATGTTCTAGATGTGATGGTGACTTGACTATAAAACATTTATTAATAGATTGCCCAATGTTCAATTCAGAAAGAAGTAAAGTTAAGCTTCATAACACATTAAAAGATTGTTTATCAGATTATGAAAACACTGTTAAATTCTTAAGACTGACTAACTATTATTCTTTGATTTGATATGTAATTATATGTTATCTGTTAATACTTGTGGTCGCTAATGACCGTAGATGTTAAAAGCGACCTTAAATAAATAAATAAAAAAAAAAAAGGAAGGAAGAAAGAAAAGAGAACTGTTACAGAAATCATGTACTTCGTCCTGTATATTTGAGTATTTGAATTTCTTATTTCACATAACTATTATTTTTCAGAATTGTTCAGTACGACCAATTATATAATATAGTGACCCTCAGTAATCTTAGATTTTCTATGAAAATGACAGACGATGATTCCCGAAAGATAGAAGAAACTCAGTTTGACTGTATTGTTGTATATTCCATTATTTTTTATAAAGATCTTGATCTTGAACAGAAATAATATTTTTCTGTGATGCTTTGGTATGAATAAAATACGTTTATTCTACAACATACAATGCTTTCCTGTTGATATTTTTCTTCAGAATAATCACAGGAATTAAATAGTCCCGTACAAAATATATTTAAAAAGATCCACTTTAGAGCGTCCAATTCCAGAATGTACTTATTCCCAAGAAATGTCTTCAATAGAGATTAAAAGCGACACAGCCGAGAACGTTTTAAAAACTTCAATGCAGTAATTTATTTTCATAGTTTTTGCAAACATGTCACAATAAAGATTGTGCATTAAGGGTCAATTCATACTGATCAATACGATATGCGACATGGCGCTCCAATTTAAAATAAATATTCAAAATTGAACACACAAGAAGATACACGTTTCTTTGTAACGTCAGTTTGCACCGCATTGCACTGCGAATTTGGATTTTGGAGTGTACGAGTGACTGATGTCATATGAAACGTGTATTTTTTGTGTAGTGAGTGAGCCATCTTAAAAATGTACCTCCGCGAAGCGTCGCGTATCGTCGCGTATCGTCGCGGTGTTAACTGACCCTTAGTGGATAGACAATGCGTTCAATAAGAAAATTTACGAACATTGTCATATTGAATCATGCGACACAATACGTTCTGAATAATCTTTTTCTTTATGAAATGGATCTGGGAACGAGCCGATGGATCGTCTGATGGTAAGGCCTCCTCAGGCCTCCAGTAACTGGTATGTTGTAGGCCACCAGTTGGTACTTTACGGGTATATAAAGGCAGCTTGCCCACGAAGATTCATAAAAATCTGAAAAAAGGAACATATCACGGTATCAAAACTACACCTTCCAATGTGCAACTCTAAACTTTTTACCATCGAACTATTCCAAGTGGAAAAAGTTGGTACTTAATTTTTATAATATTGATCTTATTTATATAGTAATATAATAGTATAATTATATAATATATAGTAATATAATATAATAGTATAATAGTATCACACGATTTTTTTTTAATTCAACACAAATTCACAGGAATGTAAAAATATTTTATAAATTTCCACTCATTATAATGATACGAGTTTTTGTCTTGTAAGCCTTTTAACCACATACTTAAATTTTATTTGGAGTCGGTGCCAAAACCTTTTAAATACATTTAAAATGTTCAACATGTTTTATTATATTATATGGTTGTAAAAATTTTAATGTTAGTTTTAATGTGGCTTTAAAGTTTTATGTATTAGAATAGCATTTTTTAATTAAATCGCTATATAAAGTAGTTATTAAAGTCACACATTAATAAGTTTTCACAAAAATATTAAAAAGTAAAAGTTAAAATAAGGTTTGAGATAATTTTTTCGCGATCTTACTTTTTGTGGCCTTATTTCACATCGGTTTTCTGTGGTTTTCCTGATTTTTCACCGGTCAAGCCAGTTCTCTCGCTAATTTCTAAATAAGCACGATAATTCTGGATAGCTAAGTTAATATTAGTTTAACCGCCTCAGTGGTCCAGTGGTAAAGAGCTTGAATGTCGACTTTGGATGTCGTGGGTTCGATTCCCGCTTTGGAACAAAACAATTTTTGATTTCAAGTCTGATGAGGATAATGCAGGCTGATCGGGTTTGGAGAGTGATTGGGTGAACACCTGATTGGGTTAGGAGAGTAAAGAAAGAGAGTGCTTGTGTGGCTATGTTACATATTATGCTTTTATTACGAATCTACTGACACCTCGGATCAGTAGTTTAGGCGTTACGGTGGACAAACGTAAATAGAATTACTTTCAAAATCATTTCCCTTCCTTTTGGCTTCGCCGGCTGTCGGGTAAAAAGACACATGATATTATAATAACTATGTAAGTATGTATATAGGTATATCTTGCATATTCTGATGAATTTAAGTGATCGCGTTGCAGCTACCTAAATTGAACATGTGCTGTAAATAATTCTTCGCAGATTATGTCGCCCGCGTTTGTTTGTCACAATCCCCGTCTTAGGATGATGCTGGAATTCAGCGAGAAGTCACGCTCAGTCTCCCGGAAAATATATCTCGCTTATGTGTTAGACGTGACGGTATTGTCTTTGTATATTAATAAGCGCAATCAGTAAGGCCTTTTCAATATGTTTTGAACACGGCATTGTTGTTAGTATACGGCTTCTATTGCAATACACGTTTTTAAAAGAACTCGAAATTAGCTAATGATAATTCATATTATTTTTAGTCCTCATTTAATTTGGCATAACAGGTTATGCATATTTTTGCACAATAATACTTTTTATAGTATGCCAAGAAACAACTATTGCAATTGTTTTTTGTCATACTATTTCAATGAGCATAAATATCATTTTCGAAAATAATTATCTTTTATCCTAATTTAATTTGGCATAACGCCTTAGATATATTTTTGTCTTAAGAATACTTTGTCCATATTTATTTAATATATAAAATATTGTCCGTATTTACCATAATTGTTTCTTGGCATACTTTGTACCATCGTGTGGTAATAGTAAATAGGTTAAGCTGCGGCGGAGCTGGCCTTTAGGCCACCCTTAACCACCAACATTGAATAGAACAATAATAGAGAACCTTATTTTGCTTCTGTAGAGTGTTCTGTAGATACGTGTGTGAAAAATTAAAGCATATCTCACGACGCGTTTTACGCCCGCGGTGTGCGCAGTTGTTCGCGGTTCCCACTACACCGGCGGGTAACTAGTAGAATAGCCTAAGGCTTACAACCCATGAAGCGGTTTTTACCCCCGCCCGCAAACGTGGCGGGCGAAGATCGCAGGACTTCGCCCGCCACGAAGAACGAGAACATAGAGCGCGCGGGCTCAAACCGCCGAGGCTGCGGGTGACCGCGGCCTGCCCGCCCGCACCGGTGCAGCGGGACCCGCGAACAGCCGCGCATACCGCGGCCGTAAAACGCGCTGTGAGATGAGCTTTAATTTTTTACATATAATTATATCTGCATTCTACAGAAGCTGCGGGCCCGCAATCGCGGCGGGTGCGGGTGGAAACCGCTTCATAAGTTCATAAGCATTATTAAAAATATATATATTAGCATTCTGCACACCTTTTTCCACATAAATTTTAACTGTGCCAAATATTATACTCCTCCGTTCGCACAATTCTCGTAAAACTGCACAGAAAAAGTTAAACAAACAGTTTACTGTAAAAACGAGTGCATTTTATTCCACGGCAACCATCTATGGTTGTCAGTTTGGGGTTCCGTATCCAAAGGGTAAAAAGGAACACTATTACAAAGACTCCTGTCCGTCTGTCAGTCTGCCTGTCATCAAGCTGTATATATAGAATCGTGATAACCAGGCAGTTTAAAAATTTTCAGGTGATGTATTTTGTTGCCCGTCTAGCAACAAATAAATTAAAAACTGTATAATAAATATTGAAATGGGGCTCCCATACAACAAACTTGTTTTTGCCGTTTTGCACGTCCCTTCGTGCTACATGCACTTTGTAAATAATGTATAGTTTTTTAAAAAATCTACAAAGAACACAAGAAACTAACACACTAGGCAGGATTTTGATGAGATTTAAACAGAAGGTCGATTCTGCTAATTAAATCCTGCAATAAGAGAGTTACAATACAGTCCAGATATATTAAAACTGCAAAATGGTATTCTCAAAACGTCAAACCAACGTCAAACCAGTTTTTATTGGTCCAAACTCCAAAAATATATTTAGGATATCAAGATGAATCATTTATAAGTCAATAAAAGTACAATTGAAGTATAACTTAATTACGACAGTTGAGGTTAAGAACCAACGTTATGGTATGAAGCAAACACACAGATTACTCTATTTTCAAAGTCTAGATTTCTAGGTGTCAACAAGGTCTGGTATATCTAGACTGATTTGTAGCAGACAACTATTATAAAATCCATCTAAAGTAGAAATTAAATGCCAACTCGACCATCGCGATATTATTTTCCATAAAATATTTTATTGCCCTTTTTCTCGGTACAAATAATTATTGCGTCTTTAAGCTTTGATAATTTTGACTAGATATTACTCGCACTTTGTACGCGCAAAAAGAAGCGCTGGAACCGTAAATTTTACTGCGATAAAAGTAGCCTATATGTTAATTCAGTCTAAGCTGCTACTATACCAGAATTTGTCAAAATCCGTTCAGTAGTTATTGCCTGAATGACTAACAAACATCCATACTTACAAACTTTCACGTTTATAATATTAAGCGTAAGGAAAGGATACCGTACTTGGTTCGCAAGTAGAAAATGACATGATCGGTTACAAAAATTTTTTTGAAAGAATTTATTTCATGACTCAATAAAAGCAACAAAAAAGAAGGCCAAGTGCGAGTAGGGGGCCGCGTAAGAAGGGTTTCTTTTAAAACGGCAAAAAATAATGTTTGTTGTGTGTAATTAATAAATGTATTAAATATGTAGGTATTTTATTCTGTTTAAAGTATTTGTTGTTATAGCTGCAATTTCAACTATCTGGCTATCACGGTTAAGGAGATACAGACTGGTGACAGACAGATGGACACAAAAGTCCCGTTTTTAGCCTTTGGATACGGAACCCTGAAAACAAGATCTCTTTAAACTATTTCCTTTTTATATGTTTACAGAATTAATAAAATTCATAAATATTTAACAGTTTTACATTATAATTCATAATTAAAAATTGAGCTATACTTAAAATAATATTATTCTTGTGTAGATTGTCGACATATTTATAAGGGTCTTTAAAATTAATGTTCGAATACAATTCATTTCTCAGTTCAATATCGTGTTGTAATTGAATTACCAGGACAACATGGGTGCAGGAGTGACTGTACATTACACTTATGAGGTTTTAATCAAGTAAATTGACTGGGGTTTTTATGTTATTTTCCTACGAAATTAGTGACCATAGTTATAGTTTTATTACAATACCTTTTCTCTTAATACTATGTTGGGAATACTTTGGAAAGAGTAAGATTTTTTGGAGTGCAACTCATTGGGCACGTTGAGAATATTTTTGAATATTTAATACACAGCACTGTTCAGTTTACACGTCATATTTTTGAAATGCAACTGCTTTAGCGGCGTTGAGATTTAAATTTCAAGATTGTGTCACATCACGACCCACATCACGACACGATTTTAGATACGCTATCTGTAGGAAGCTACTTACACTTCTAATATAATAACTTTCTAAAGTACTGCTCAATGCACAAATGGCGCTAGGTGTACAAATGTTTATTGTTTCAAGTGATGTCTTAGGCACAATGAGAGTATTTTTGGATTTTAAATGATGAAAAATGGTCGCGTCAAGACACGATCGGCGCGAATTCGGATATTAACCATCAGTTCACAACGACACGACGCCGCGCGATTTTTTAAAAATAGCGATTCAAAAATGAACTTTATTCACTGCACAAGCAGATATACGGTATCGCTCTAGCAATAAAACGTGTATCTTTTTATGTAGTGAATAAAGTTCAATTTTGAATCACTGTCTTAAAAAAGGTTTCGACTCAGCGTGAGCCGACCCTTAAATCCCATAATATGTCGGACTTGTAAGCTCTAAATCACACCCAAACAACAAAAGGTTTCACTTCAACAATCCATGTGTAATTGTGTTCTATTCCCCTTCAATTAGTTTCATTTTGTGCTGGCAATTGGGCTGCACTAACTGGACTTCATTAGCACTAGTCGTTCGCGCGATTACAATTGACAATCATTGATTTTATTATTATGTTCAGTAGGGACAAGGATTGTGATCGTTGATTGTTTAATTGTAAAACTATTTTGTTTTTTTTTCCTGTCATATATGTCGGTGCAGGTGTTAATGCACCTGCTGTTGTTTGTCATGCCCACGTGCAATGTTACTCATTGAACTACTCTTGACAACCCATGAATCCGCAAGGTGGGGATAGTGAGGATTCGCCCCTCCCTATGAAGAGGGGAGTACAGCGTCCTCGGGAGGAAGATCATTATTACGGGGACGTTGGTCCAAGCAACATCTAGTTGTTATTGAAAGTTATTAAAATTGTTATTAAAATAGCTCGTCAGAATCATTATGTTTCTTTATTATTATTATTGCTTAAAGTTTCAAAGTTTAGTAAAGTACGAAACTTTAAGTGTAAAAGTGATTCTAAATGTTGCAAAAAAGATTGTGAAAATTTCATTTATCCTATAAATAAATGTTATTAAAATAACTGGAGTTTTAATCAAAATAAACAAGTTAAATGTCAATAGACAAGTCTGGTGTTGCTGAAGGTAAGATAAATAAACGTAGTCAAACCTAAGTACCTCCGAAACTTACATTATAGAGTTATAGTAAGTACAATCAATATTTGATTTTTTACAATGAACCTACAGTGCCGAATAGACGGTACAGAAACAATAACAGTCTTATTTTGGAAGATGCGTATAAATAACAAGATTAATAGGAAAAAATTACAGTAATAGCTTACGTAATTAATTAACATCAATATTGATTGGCTCCAAGATAAAGAGTAAAATATCAGAATTAACGATAAGTCAGTTATAAGATCTCAAACAATATTAAATCTACGTTTTTATTCTGATTTTAGGCTATTGAGAGAGTTATTGAAAATATTTATTAAGCAGTGAAGTCTCTGTTATAATTATTAGTGTAGCGGTATAATGATGAATTACGAGTGTAAGTTTTACAAAGTTTTGGAGCAACAAAAAGTGGCTCATTACGTGTGGGGCGCGCAAGTCAGGTGTGAGCTTTAAATTATATCTTAGATTATAATATTGGCGAAATTTAAAAAAAATGTAGTCATGCCAAACATTTCACACACGTCTATTGTGAAAAGTTGCTCAATTATGCCTACGCAGGGTCTTCTTCATCTTCGTCATCTTCATACGGTTTATCATAAATATTTACACGGTAATTAAGTGATTTAAGGAACTTTCTCTGAACATTTTCAATACCAATAATATGTATTTGAAACCATGGACTCCAAAGAGTACTACAAAAATCTAAAGTAGAACGAACAAAAGAGAAATAAAGAACTTTTAGTGTTTTCACGTCTCTAATGGCCAGTTTCAATAACCTATCTACCAATTACTATTTGTTAGAAACGTCAAATTTGTATCACAATAAACCGTCAAATAATTGAATGATGACGTTTTTAACAAATAGTCATAGATATAATAGATTATTGAAACGGGCTGTAAAAGGTAATACGAAGAATAAAACCTAGGTTCTAAAATCCTATAATTAAAAGGTTCAATGTGATTATGTTAATTTGGAATCCATAATCAACCCGAGAATTATTCAACATAATATAGTCAAAATTGATTTGGTGAGTTTTTCGTGTATATGATATAATAAAACATTTTGTTGAATAATCCAACCCCAACCTTGTTATTTGGTCTTCTTCTTAGGAAAATATATTTTATTGTTTGTTTGCATTGAATAGGCTCCGAACTGCTAGATCTATTTTGATGAAATTTGGAACAGATATAGAGTCGACCACGGGAAAGGACATAGGCTAGTTTTGACATGATAATTTCTTATAAATCGATGAACGACGGCTGCACGCACGAAGAATTGACAGATTCCGCAAAATTGTCACGTTCCGCCTTAGCCGAGCATACAAGCGAGATCGCGGAACAAGCTATAGAGAGGCACGATCGGCCTAAGCGTTCGGCTAGTGATGACGTTATCACGTAAAACTACCGTCCGTAAACCGACTTAACAGTCAGACATTTTGTATTTTATTACAGTAAAATGTACGGCTCCCGTAATATAAGAATATCCCGTATTCTTTTGTGCGCAGGAAGACGCGGGCGTCGTCTTATTTTCACGACAAAAACCTTTCTTTCTTACTAAAACATTAACGAATTATAACCCTTACGGTAGGTGATTGTAACTAATAGAGGGTTCCAGCTGATTGTAATCTAATTTACCGACCCACATTCAATACTGGTCTATATCACAATAATGGCATACGGCTACCCGTATGCCATTATAGGCCTATCGCTAAGCCTACGGCTTAGCGATAGGCTTTTTGTTTCTATGATCGGACCCTTCAAATGCTGTATGTTTTGATGGGAGCTTTTGCGACTGCACGTTGTAAATCAATTACAAATAAATAAATTTGAAGTATCTGTTTGTGATTTTAAACTAAAAGCTTTTCACTAAATGCATGTCCTATAGTCCTATATGGTACTTACTAGAATTCATTTTATTTTTATTTTAGCCTCTCCGTCTGTCTATTCGTCCGGCTAATTTCTGAAACGGCTGCACTGATTTTCACGGCACTGTCACTGGCACGTAGCTGATGTTATAACACAAGCTACTTTTATCTTAGGGTTCCGTTTCCGTTGGTTCTACGTAAACGAAGTTACGGGCACCAGCTACTTGTAAATAAATTCAAAACCATTCAAGTAGAGTAACATATGGTACATACACAATTTTTATTATTGTTATCTATAAATTATGCTCTATTTTATGAGTAACATATTCACAATATGCTAAAACATCCCCGACTAGATACTATAATATTTTAGTATATGCAGTGCCCGCAACTTCGTTTGCATGGAACTTTCAATGGAAATACTCGTAGAACCATAAGGTAAATAAAATAAGCATATAAAACCAGCTACAAGCAGGTCACCACTAAAAAGCCGGTCAAAATGGTCAAAAACGGTGCGGCCGTTTCTAAGATTAGTCTTATTCCGGCTAATCACACAAAACCTCTCAAAACACCTCGAGAGGTGTTTTGAGAGGTTCGTCCCATGGGCGGGCGTCCCATCACCGTTGTACGATTATTAGCTTTACCCCAATGGTGGCGCCCAGCCACCGTTGTACGGTCGATTCGAGAGTCGGGTAATAGTACCAAAACCAATTAAATTACGCACAAAAAATATATGGTGGTCTCTGTTCAATGTATTTAATGTTGAATCCTAACAAATGTAAAAATCTATAGCCACTTGAAGACAGCTTAAGTGGTGTCAAATTGCTTTCATTGTTTAGTATACTTCGCGACTGGATTACAGTGTGTTGTGAAGTGCAATTTTGCTAAGAATATTTTTGGTAAGTAGCTAATTTTATCTAAAATAAAGTTAATATGAATTTTCGTCATAGTTTTGCTATCATGAACTTGTATTTTATAATTTAGTTGCGTCCATATACCAACCCAAATAATAACCGTTACAAAAACAGTTTTGTATTATAATAAACTATGAATATTTCTGTTAATATTTAACTTATAATAATAGAAAATATGATTAGCGATTGTTTTACTATACTAAAAGAACTTGTTAGTGTTATAAATAAATCAGAAAATAAAAATAATAATACGATGTTTGCTAGTAACCGTGGCACGGTGTCGGGACGCTCGGCATTTTCAAAGCAAAATGGCTGCGAAAATTTATATTACTAATGAACATACAACTGAGGAGTCGCCTAAAAGTCGGTTTTATTATCTACACACAACCCACTTTTTTATGTTCGTATAAAAACATACTAAAACATAAAAACTGTACGATAGATATAACTATAAATAAATAAACAAAAGACAAACAACACAAAAATTATAAAAATAGTTTTTTTTGGCGTAGGTACTGTAGCGAATAACTGTGGCTGGACTCTTTGGAGGGTCCAGGCCCACAAGATTTGAATATTTGTATTATGAATTCTATGTCATCTGCTAATTTATAAAAAAAACAAGGAACGGTTTTGAGCGCGTAGGTCGTAAGATGTGATAGTTCCTGTCTGTATATGAAGTGTGTTGAAGTAAAAGATTATTATTGAAATGATTATTATTATTATTGTGTGGGTTATAGTTATAGTATTGTGTGGGTTACCCGACCAACTGAGAGACTTCGCTCCCATAAAGTACGCCACAGTACCGTACATACTACCATATTATGCTTTTAGTGCAAAGCTGTTTATTTGAAATCAGAAACGGACAATTCAATTTGTTTATTTGTATGTATAATCTATACTTTTTATACTTCGTTTATTTACAATTTGGCAATTCAAATTTATGCTTATAACATTGATTGATTTTTATTACACAAAAGATGATAATAATTGAATATAGCAAAAATATCTAATAATATCCGTTTGCGTTTTGAAATTATGAATGGACGTCAATAGAAAAGAAGCGCTTTCGTTCTATATGCATGAAGTTATTATTTATGAGAACACCGACTTCAATATACCGTTAGCAAAACAAGAACTTTATTAATGTACCGTCTGCAAAATAAGAACTTTATTCAATGTACCGTCGGAAAAATAAGTAAAAGACAGAGTACGAACCCTCCGTGGACATCTGTTATTAGTTACGACTAAGTAATTAAACAACAAAATGACTGATTTCCACACGGATTTAGTGTTTTATGGCGTGGAATAAAGGATATTGTTTTTTGTTTTATAATGTTACAGCTATTTATATTAACAGTTATTGGAAGCTTAAAGTATATAGTATATTTTTATAAATGAAATAAGATGAATAACAGCATTCATAAGAGTTTTACAACCTTCCCCTTCGATCTTCGGGGCCTTCAATCACTAAGGAAACAATTTGCGAACGTTATCACAGGCCGGTTTTCTGTAAGACCAAAGTATTTCTAAGGCCAATTATTGATTTTTGTAAGCTCTTTGATATGACCGATATTCTTTTTGCAGTAATTTACCCGACCTTGAATATAAATCGGGCCTTTAAATTACACAATCACAAAAATTATTAGAAATCGCCCATACTATTATTTTTGTAGTTTGAACTTTATTACGGGAGAAAAAATGTTAATGTTGTGACAGATTGACCAACATCAACATGTAACTAATTTATATCAAACGCACGTTAGTGTGAGTTATAGATCTGTGATAGTGTGTTGTTGATATTTTTATTAGTTTTATGTATTTCTATTTCTAAGTATTATTAAAAAAATATTAGCCTGCTGCACACCTTCCTCCACATAAATTGTGCCAAATTTTATACTCTTCCCTTTGCATAATTTTCTTAAAAAGGCGTAAGAAGTTTTCGCTTCACGTATTATTAAACTAAATAAACAGTGAAAGTGTGTGTCGAAGTCACGCTTGAATGGCTCTGTACAAAATTTAAAAAAATCACGTTTGTTGTATGGGAGCCCCGTTAAATAATTAATTTAGCCTGGTTTTATTATGTTTTGTTATAACGGTAACAAAAATACATCATCTGTGAAAATTTCAACTGTCTAGCTACCACGGTTAGTGAGTTACAGTCTCGTGACAGACGAATGGACGGACAGACAGCGAAGTCTCAGTAATAATGTCCCGTTTTTACGGAACCCTAAAAAATTGTGATGTCTACGAAATTCACAGCACCAGTTGGTACACCACAGATATTTTTCACAAAAGTCCCGTTACCTGGGGCGAACGCTCTGACAGAATTATTTTTTGTTCTGAAAGGTTGTTCCAATCTGTCTAAAAGGTGTTCGATCTTTTTCTTTTTACCCCAACTGCAGCTAAAACAGCTAATAAGGTTGTGGTGCTCAGAAAGTTTCAGATTTTAGGACAATTTCTTGTGTTTTGTTCAAAAATATGGTGGAATCTACAGGTATAATAGACATTGAAGTTAATCAAATGTGTTCGTTGGCGACAAACAGCTACATGGAACATAAAATTGCATAAATTTATGTAGTTCCGGTTTATACCGATTATAGTAAATTATAACTATATATACCTAGTTAATATATATAGACTAGAATAAACTTCATAGCAGCATCGTCGAGTTTTCCTGAAAAATTCCATATTCCAATGGATAGATATAAAACCTCGAACCTGGGCCTCTAGTCAAGATGCATTCGATAATTTTGACGGCGAAGTTCGAAAACAAAATGTATGGGATTTGACATAACGCATCGCAAGCGACATGTCATATAAGATGACTTATGTCAAATCCCATACATATTTGATTTCGAAGTTCGCCGTCAAAATTAAAGAATGCATCTTCACTAAAGCCGCCCCTGATTATATAAATAAATGTTCCACTTCCATTTCAAAAAAAATCCGCATCATTGTACCATACTAGTTCGTATTCTTGCTGAACAAAAGCTTTGTTCTCGTTTCTATTTGATTTGACAACGTTTTTCGCGATTCGATTAATTTTTCCTTTTACTGGGCAACTTGGCTCGCGTTACAATGCCTTTTCATTTAATATAAGTACCTATGCTGGTATAATTATATTTTAATGATCTATGAAATGAAATGTGATTTTGATTGATATAAGAGAGATTAAACTTTTAACAAAACAGAGAGTACATTACATTTGTATCAAAACTGTAGAAGTTCTAGGTTTTGAATTAAAAACAAAAAAAAACATTTAATAGTAAAATCGGTTTTCTGCTGATTTCAGAAGGCTAATGGAATTTTCCGTAAATCGTTTTTAATTTAAAACCTCCAACTTCTATAGTTTTGAAAAAATGTATATTATTTTAAAACTTCTTTTGCAGGCCAGAGTATTTGGCTAATAGTACGTAGTATAAAATATAGATTTTATCTCACACCTACAAACACAAAATATGTTGTAACTTTTCGCCTTCAAAAACTGAAAACTAACAAAAGTTACGTAACCATGATTACTTCGTCGCCAAAGTTGTGTCTTGTTGGTGAAACAATCAACTTTGGTGACACATGAAGAATAAAATATATTTTTACTTATATGCCTTGTTTACTATTATTCAAAAGTTTATACTAGTAAATATTTAATAAAATCCGATAATGTGGGATATAATACTGGAAATTATCCACAACTCTACCTATATAATAGATATTATGGGTCGTTTCTTTATCCTTCTTATTAATAATTGTAATATGCGGCAATCTAAGGGCGATTGCAGACGGCGTATTTTAAACGATCAGAGGACGTGCGTTTTAGGAATGCGCGATTGTCGCGCCGTAGACTCTTATTGATGCATTGGCAAATTCATTCGAATCTCGTTTGAAGCGCGTATACGAACGTCATCCTCACGTCCCCTGCACGTTTAAGTTACGCCTTGTGCTATCTCTCTTAGATTCCATCATAGTACAATGAACGAAAATGGCTCTAAGATCTCACACTCACACTCCCCGGTCGCAGTTTTCCTCGACATGGAAAAGGCGTTCGACAGTGTCTGGCATGAAGGTCTGCTCTACAAGCTCATCCGAGCCAACGTCCCGCTCGCTCTGGTAAGGCTCGTGGCCTCTTTTCTCTCCGGCCGGACCTTCAATGTCCGCGTCGATGGAGTTCTTTCCGGCGAGCGCCCCATTACCGCCAGCGTGCCTCAAAGTAGCATGCTCTCTCCGGGGCTATATAATTTTTATGCCAGCGACGTGCCTAAGGACTCTAGCGCCATCGCCAGCTCGCTGACTCCTGACCATGCCGCTATCAAGCTTCAGCGGACGCTGGACCTTCTCCCGGACTGGCTGAGCAAATGGAGACTATCTGTAAATGCAGGCAAGTCCCAGGCGCTCGCCGTCTCTACGAGAATAGGTTTATCAGCGGTGGCGAAGGCTAAATCAGCGGTAGCCCAGCTGCGTCCAGCCTACGCATCCCCGCAGATTCCCCTGAGCATGTGCATCGCCCTCTACAAGACTTATGTACCCCGTACGGTCCCGCCTTACGCACGCGGCACCCGCGTGGCACCACTTGCTCTCCGCACTCCAGAATGGGTTGTTACAGAGAGCCCAGAACCTGGTGCTGCGCCGAATTGCGGGCGCCCCGTAGTACATCCGCAACGCCATCTCTAGGGACCTCAAAACTCAACCTTCACACGAGCAGATGCCTCGCGCCTCGTCGAGCTGACCGACCTGGCGCCGTGGCACGCCCGCCCGCCCAACCGCCACCGCCTACCAAGGGATGGACCAGAGGACCCCCAGAGGACCTAGCGGAGCCACGCAGCTCGCCCTGCCACCCCCTAAGAGGAGGAGATCTGGCGCACTGATGCGCCTCACCCAGGTGCAAGGATGCGCCCAGGCGCAATGGTGCGCCCCATCCACCGCGGGATCCAAAAATGCACCGCCAACCCAAATGCCAACCTTCATAACCCGCCCGGTGCCTGACGAGTGGCAGCCCTAGTGCCACCCCTTCGCCATCATGGCGTCTCTTCTCCCCCGACCCAAAAGTCGGAGGCCCGGAAGTCTTTCTCCCACCCTTTCCCTAGGTCGGTTGAGTCCGCGGTCCGACAAACGCGGCGCGAGCGGGAGTGGCCCCATACACGTTTCTCGGCCTCCGGGTCGGGACCCCACGCGCCGTTTGGAGTCGACCGCCGGTCAAGGTCGTGCCTGGTTGGCAAACTGTTTCCCATTTGCTCGCCCACGGGTTTCCCCCGCGTTCTGCCGCGGGAGGTCTTCCCTAAAAATTGACTCTATGCGCCCAGTACTAGTACTGGGCGCGTCATCTCATTATCATCTCGTCATCTCCACCCCATACATGGGTGGAGATGACGGGGGATGGGGATCCCATGGATCCCATGGGGCTCTAGCCCCTGACCATGGTTCCTCGCCCAAGGCCCCTTCAAGGGCCCGGTGTGTGAAGACATAGACATGTGAACTCGAAACAGAGGTGACTGCAAAACGACTAGCTAAATGGCAGTCACCAGACCGACTAAGCTAAGACGGATGAAAGTCATTATGCTGTTCCGCTTGCCGCAAAATACTAGGAAGAGGCCTTATAATGACGATCTTCCGTCACAGATTAAAGAGGAATAGATAAACAGCTAAATTCTAAGGTATATGATAGTATCATTTTAATAGGAATCAATTACGAGATTAGTCAACTCTGGAAGAATTAGATTGCAGATAGTAGAGTCGTTAAAAAATCTCAAAACGCAAGACAACATTTGAACGTAGAGATGAAACGACGTTAGTTTTATTACTTTGAATACTTACCTTTTTACCTCTGCTCATTGGAAGAGTGATGGCCGAATTTTGGCCAGATGCGCGCGGAAAAGATTTTAATAAATCAATACAGTTCGGGCTTTATAAACCGTTGACAAGTATAGCCTGGCTGTACATAAATCATTTAATATTGAGCCGTATGACTCCCAGATTATACTTTTCGGTGGAGCCCATTTCGAGCACCTGCATTGTTCTCAACTTTGTATTTTTATTAAATAAACGTCCATGACCCAATAGTCCGCTCGAATCTATAGATTTTAAGTGCTCTTTCTTCTTCTCTACGGTCGAAAACTTAAACGCAACCTATAATGCACTCAAGTCACATGCTGTTCGCATGTTCTCCTAAGTAGAGACAGTGAAAACATGTGGTTTAGAGGAGCGAGGGGCAAAAACTAATTTTGTATATAGAGATATAAGCTAAAAGACTACTTCCAGGATTGTAAGTACACTTACAATCTTCGAAGGACTATATCGTTGTGGTGTGTAACATACTCGATTGCCCAAGTCGGCATGCGCGTTCGTCTCGTTTTTAGGATTCCGTGTTAATTACAAGGAACTATTATAGTTTCGCGCTGTCCGTTCGTCCATCCGTCCGGTCTTTTAAAATAAAAGCGAGGTTGAATAGATTACTAATTTGTAAAGTAAACCATTTTAGAGAAATCGACCTCCAAATTGGTTTCCAAATGGATCCCCTGTGATATTTCTATACTATAAGAGTTATAATAAGTAATAAATGGCTTATAATAAATACACTTGTGGAAATTTATTTTCAGCAAAATCGGACAAAAATAATTAAAATTTGGTAATCATCACCATATTGTAGTTTTTCGTGTCACTTAACAAAAACGACGACCACTTCCAAAGTGATAAATATGGGCAACTACAGTTTTGTATATATCTTCATAATACTTAGACAATTATTAAATAGATTAAAAAAGGGTACTCGGAGATACTTTTTTGTTATCGTCTATGTTACCACAGTTTTCTTTAAATGCGTATAGTTAATTAATTCAATACTTGTATGGCGATAAACATTTAAGAATTAATTAGTAGAAAGGTTTACTTGTATATTAAAGAGTAGTCATTCAAAGAGTAGTCGATCTCTAATTACAATTAAAACAGAGTGAAAAAGCATGGCTAAATGAGGTCCGCGCGCACTCGACAGTCGATGCGCATTCGGCAAGTTTGGAGTCCTATTCTAAAAAAATATTAAGCTTACAGCATTATTATTATTGCTATTAAGTTAGTTAACTACTTGAAGATGTTTACCCAAAATATCAATAACATTGAAGAAAGTCGGTAAATTGATTTTTATCCAGCTAGATCGGACTAGCTAGCTAGATATTTTGCCGTATGTGCGGTATGTATGTAGTGTATAAGCTATCCAATATTTTGTCCTTGTCTGTCAAGCGTCTTTTTCGACGTATCAGCCAAGGATAAAACGTTGTAAAGCTTACACACTTTATAAATATTTTTATAAGTAAGCTGGTTTGTCTACTGTGACCGCACTGTGCAGTTTTATCGTTGTGTTCTGTAGCGGGGATTAGAGACCCCTGAATCAGTCGGTCGTATACTTGTAGGAAGTTAGTGGTCGATAAAAACAAAGATAAATTACCTACATTTTTCTTCACTTAATGTAATTTACATTTCAATAATAGTTACATCAATTTTACATGTTTTAAATTACAATACATTTCATTATGCTAAATGGAACGTACAATTTTCACAACTGAAACTATTCATTTCGGTTTACTTTTTTTATTCTCTTGCTTCGGTAATAAATATTATATATATTTTGTGTATTTTTTATTATTTATTCATTACACATAAAATAAACTTTCAAATAAGTCCTGCAAAATTGCTTTGTAGTTTGACTGGAGGATCTATCATCTATGAGAGAATCATGATCATTATATAAATAAATACGTGAAGCGAAAACTTTCAGTGCAGTTTTACGAAAATTGTGCTAACGGAGGAGTATGATATTTGGCACAGTTAAAGTTTATCTGGAGGAAGTGTGCAGCTAATATTTTATAGGAATGCTAAGTAATACATAAAATTAATAAAAATAACAACAAATAACACACGTGCGTTTGACTGATACAATTCTGTTATATTTAACGTTTTTTTTAATTTTATCACAACATTCACATTTTTGATTTATTTGTTTCATTTAAGAGGCAAAAGGTTTTTTTTTCTTTATTTTATTTAAGAGGCTTTTGCCATATAAGGCAAGCCAGCCTCGTCATAACTTATACTAAATATATTAATAAAGAATTTTATACAATATTTTTGCGGCTTCACTCGCAGGTGAGGCAAAAGGTTATTAACTGTTATTAAGCTTAAACATAAAAATTATACGAATTATTATAAGCGACTATCGACCACAGGGCGACCTCTAGTATAAATAAATAAGTACAAAGTAACATAGTCATTAGCCAAGTCTTGCTTATCCAGCTCCAAATACACAAATACACAAATATCTGCTTTAATACCTTTGGTAATATATATTTAATATGAAAACTCCTTTAAAACGTTACAAAGAATATTAAAAATTCAAGACAGCGGATGGAAAATATTTTAGAAATTTGCATTTTTGTTCACGAACAAAGTTAAATGATTTATAAAAATGTTAAAAATCATCTATAAATATTACATTGATTGTGTTTATTAAGTGTGAAATCGTAAATCTTTCATATAAAATTCTCGTGTTTGTTATAGAACTCCTTCAAAACGACATGATGGAATTTTCTGAAATTTTGAAGGTGTATTCGGTAGGTATGAGAATAGTCTGTAAGTAATTTTTTATACCCCTAAGCGACAAGGGTGGCCCATCCAAAAAAAATATTACACTTATTTTTAATTTTATTATTAAAAGATTTGACATTAATAATTTTTAAACAAAAAATTAAACCGACTTCCAATGTAAAAATACACAAAAAGTATGAAATAAATATTATTTTTTAAATAAAAAATATTTTACTTAAACAAAAATTAAACCAACTTCCAAAGAAAAAATACACAAAAAAGTATGAAATAAATATTATTTTATAAATAATTCCACTTTTAAATTCGGCTAAAGTTTTAACTATTTCCCTACACAATCTTTATTATTGTACCAGCCCAATCAATATCCTGATAAATCATTAAGTTGGCTGATACCGACTTCAAAATTATGAAGATTGTGTAGAGAAATAGTTTAAATTTCAGACGAATTTAAAAGGGGAATTATTTATAAAATGAGATTTATTTCATACTTTTTTGTGTATTTTTTCTTTGAAAGTTGGTTTAATTTTTGTTTAAATATAATATTTTTTCCCTTTTATTCATATTTGTTATATTATTATTAACCCATTTTAAGAACTTTAAAATAACCTATCGAATGTATAATTCAATACGCGCCAAGCTTCCATTAGGTATTGTATATAAGATAATGATGACGATTACTGTAATAATGTACATAATGGCATATGCTTGTAGTTCTTTATACAATGTTAAAATTCTCAAACGCGTATCTTTAAAGAATGAGAAGTTGTGTTCAGTCCATTTGGATCTTACTTTTTGGTAGCATATGCTTGGGTTACTTCAGAAAATCTCAAAATTTATATGTGTCCACATAAATTTCGAGGAGGTCCCGCGATTCCTCATAGATGCCATCATCGGGTCACCGCTTTGGTGACAACGGGACAAACTTCGGATTATACCCTTTACATCAAAAAATAATTTCGGAAATCGGTCTACAGACGGCGGAGTTATCGTTGAACATACAAAAAAAAGAATATAATAAATATTTATTATATTTATTATAATTTATTATTACTCGTCTGCACTCAGGACAGGACTCGTCCACGTAGGGTTCCGTAACATTATGAAAATATTTTACATGTTCATAAATAATATTAACAATATTTCGCTATTTTCCAAGTTTCCCAAGTAGGCGCATTTTACAAGTTATGTCTCTATCTCCTGAACTAACAAAGTTATATCCGTTATAGTTTTCCTTCAAAGTTCATGACAATGATTTATTTTCAGAATTTTGGAGCCAGCCGTTTAGCTTTTAGAGGGCCGGCGGGGGACGCCCTATTTTAACAAAAAAAAATGCCTAAAAGTTAAATATCTCTCAAACGGATACCTAAACCAAAAAATTGTTATAGGAACCTCTAAGTTTATTTAAAAACCTATCTAATGATATCCCCACTATGGTATAGACGCGAGAAAAAAAACATGCCCATGTATTGGAGGTACCCCAAATAACCTAACCAGGAGCATGCCAGGTCATGTCTGAGGAGGGTTCAGTAACTATCAACGCGCGATAGGGTTTCTTTGAATTACTTCAAAAGTTAATGTTTTCGATCAAAATAATTTTCTTAAAGAGTTTTTAGCATGACCTATCAACATAGAAGCTTACAAGTTTATATCTCCTATAGCTTAAAAATGCTATGGGGGACCAAATTATAAACCACTTTGGAGGCTCGAAAATGGTTGGCTTTGTAAAAAAGTCATGTATGAAATTATTTTATTTTAAAAGACCTATAATGATAACCCATACGATGGGGTAGAGTGGTGGGGTAAAATATTTTTCATTCCCACTTCACATGTGCGAGAGATACATAAGTTTATAAGTCGTGTGCTTCACGAGAGCAACCCCTTAAATATATAATTATTGTTATTTTATGATGCTAAAACTGAGATACTAACTATACACAATCTATAACTAAACCAAATTTCATCCATTCATATTCTTAATTACAGAAGCTAGAAGCGTGTACAGACAGACAGACAGACAGATGGACGGACGGACAGAGCTAAACTATCAGGGTTCGTTGTGTCTTACGGAACCCTGAAATTTGTATTTTTCTTCATTTTATTACAGCACTATATCGAAGTGGTAAAGTAAATTAAAGTTTCATATTTCTGGCACTAACCGTTTGAACGGGAAGCACACGACGGACGGACGGACTTGACGAAACCATAAGTTTTCAGATAATATGTGGACTACGGAACCTTAAAAACCATCAGTCATTCAACCACAATGACCGCTCGCGGCTAGACGTATGCGAAGGCAGCACGGTGCGCGCGGGACGTCTCGTCGCAGACGAAACCGAATCGGTGTAGGTACATTTACAACATAAGGTTGTTCAAATTCAGCTACGAATATTTTGGGCAAATGAAATAGGTGGTTTAAAGTGGAAGCAAAGAATTTGCCTAAACAATATCAACACAATCAGCTATGTGAGTACAATGACCTCAACATACCCGTAAATGGTGTAATGTTAAACTTAGTTTTCAGACGTATACGTCTTGACATACACTAGAACATAACGTGGCCATAATTTCCGTAATTGGTTTTGAACAACCTCCAATTGTCCGATAAAATAAACCATAAACTTGTTTAAGATAATTTAAAACTGAAACGGTACATATATGATATAAATAATGTTAGTGATGATAGCTATGTCTACGATAAACGTGCTAACAAATGTAAATATTTACATTTTAATCCTGTACGTGATGGGGGCGTGAGACGGCGGCATAATATTGAAGCGTCGCAAGCCAACATAAGCTGTTCCTGTGATAATTTATTTTTCCTACGGCCGGAATTCTTATATATCCTCTAATATCTCCCCGACAACTTGAGTGTCACGCAAGCGCCGAAAAGAGACATCCGAATCATTTATTTTTCGCGTGACGTAATCCCTATTGCATTATTATGTGTTTGAATACTTTGACGGCTCTTTTTGTTGACGCTACCGCCTTTAAAACGTTTTATTAGCATTCAGTTGTTTCTTTTGGAGCAAAAATGGAACTTTTCAAGATTGACGCACGATTTTGTTTTAGACTTGTTACTTGTCCCTTAGAAGCCATCTTACGGTGAAACTTGAGTTTAAACATGGAACTTGACTTTACCATAATATAATTTTATATATTGCTAATGGTTTTATAATGTTTGTTTTCCTTCCTTTATGTTTTTAAATAGGTACCTATATAAATGTTAGATTTAATGGACACATATTTACCATTTTTTAGTCTATTGTTTTTTCAAAATTGTGAAAAAATTTAACTTACATACTTTACTATTGTTAAATAATGAATGGTTGAGTTTGTAAAAAAAAATCATATTTAAACCTTGCCTTTATTTTAAAGACCTATTCAACGATACCGCACACGATGGGGTAGAATGAAAACATATTTTTCATCCCCACTTCACATGTATGAGAGCCACCCCTAAAATGTAAAATTATTATTATTTTATGATGCCAAACCCGAGATCTATACACAGTCTTTGACTATACCAAATTTAATCTATTTATATTTATAATTACTGAAGCTAGAGGCGCGGACAGCGAAACAAACAGACAGACAGACTGACGGACAGAGCGAAACTATAAGGTTTTCTTGAGTATTTCGAAACCCTTAAAACAAAGGTCCTTTGGATACACTTATAACTTAAAATGATAATAACCATTATTACACAGACAAAATTAAAACTAGCTTATAATAGACCCAGCCATTACATAAATGAGGTACCACAAACAAAACAACCCCAGACTAAATAGATAAAAAGAAATTTAAATAATAATAAGACTATAAAATCTTTTTACTTTCGTAACAGAAACTAATAAAGCTGAAATAAGTAAAGGACGATAAAAAAATATTGCCCGATATAGGTAATGTTCTAAAGACATTGTTGAGTACGTACAGTGTGTACGTTTCTAATATCTCAGACTAGGAGCAGGTGTGGGCTTGCTATTTCTATGATGACATAATCTAGGGAAAGTATATTCTAGACGACATCACAGCATAGAAGGTATCGCATTTATTTTTATGCACATACTCTGGTAGGATAACTTAGGTGCGTAAAATTCATTTTAAGATATTTATAATCTTATAAATATCGTTTTCCAATTAGTAATTATAGTTGAATAGTGCAAAACAAACACGTGACGTAGATTAAATTCTTTTGATTTTACTAAAATGTTTAAGTTCAACATTATGTATTTCCTAAAAAGATAGAGCAAAAATAATATAGTTAGTAGTAGTAAAAATCAATAGTGGAAGAAAAACAATAAAAACCAAACCAAGAGCATGTCAGGACATGTCTAACGAGGGTTCCGTTACTATAAACGCGTAATAGGTTTTTTTCAAATTACTTCAAAAGTTACTGTCCGATTTCGTTCAAAATATTTTTTCTAAAGAGTTTTTCTATCTCTATAAGAGTATCAGCATGGAAATTGCAAGTTTCTAAGTCTCATAGTTTAGAAATACCAGGGGGGGGCCAACTTACAAACCACTTCCGAAGCCGATTACTCGAAAATGGTTGACTTAGTAAAAAAGTTATGTGTGAAACCTTGCCTTGATTTTAAATGACCTATTCAACGATATTCCACACGATGGGGTAGAATGAATTTTTTTTTCATCCCCCCATCATATGTATGGTGAGCCATAAGTATTATATGTTGTAGTATTATTGTATTTAAACTTATTTATTTTATTATTATATTGTAGTAGTATTATATATTATAGCCAAAATGTTGTATTATTATTATGTTTATGATGTCAAAACTGAGATCTATAGACAGTCTTTAACTGTACCAAATTTTATCCATATATATTCTTAATTACAGAAGCTAAAAGCGCGGACAAACAGACAAACAGATGGACGGACAGAGCGACACTACAAGGGTTCCTTAAGTATTACGCAACTCTAAAAATTACAAATTTATTTGCAGGCACGCAAATTAATTTTAATAAATCATACTATTTAAAATATTTAAAAACTCAATCTTACATGCAATCAGTCTCTGAGCCCTTTCTAAACTTCCTTCATCTAGGGATGTTATCGGCTATCACCTTAGCCGATAACATCCCTATCATATTTCAAGTAGCCGCCGTCGAGACTTGCCAGAAATTTTACAATTCCAAAGTACTCTATTCTCCCAACTTGTTAGTTCAATACGAAACGACCAAACTGTTCCAGAAAGAGCATATCCTATAACGATCTCTGTATTTTCGTTGCGTATAATATGATTATATGGAGAATGTTACTTCGCTTACTTTTTATCCGATTACGTTGCCAAAAATAAGGGTTTGTTTTGTTTGTTTGTTTGTTTGGAATGTAGTTCAGACGCTACGGTGAATTTAAAAAATGTGAAAAATTAATTAGTTTGTGATAATGACTCTCGTATGAATATAACTCACGTAGTCAGGTTATAGTTTGGAACCTTTGATTTTTATCTTCTAGTGCAGTGTTCCGCAGGGTGTGTACCGCGGCACACTGGTGTACCGTGGACATTAGTTGGTGTGTGTCGGGAAAATACTTTCTAGGTTTTCTTTAAAACTAATTTTTAGTAAGTAAGCAAGGGTAAGAAAAATACCTAAACAAATTTTTCATTTCAGAGTACTAAGTGTGAGTTTTTCGCATTCGAACGTGAGCTCGTTCGTCGTTTACTAGGAATTTGTATATGATTTGTACAGCGCCACCTAGTTGTAAACGCGACAACTAGGTCAAATCACATACAAAATCCTAGTAAACGCCAAACGCGCTCACGATCGAATACGAGAAGAAAAACTCACACATAGTACTTTGGTGTACCTCCAAAAATTGATTTTTAATTTGTGGTGTATCCCCAAAACTTTTCGTTTTCCTAGATGTACCTTAAAACTAAAAAGTTTGCGGAACACTGTTCTAATATATTTTGCAATTTGAATGTCTCGCTAAAACTCGAGAACGGCTGGACCGATTTGGCTAATTTTGCTCTTAAAATAATCGTATCAATTCCGGGAAGGTTTAAGCGGTGAGAAATTTTGGGAAAATTGCTTGTAAAATATTAGTACTATATTTATAGGTGCGACAGAATAATGTGTATTGGGACAGCTAGTATATGAATAGATTTGAAGCAGAACAATTTGTTGCATTAAAGTTGCATTAATTGCGTTAAGGCATTTCAATATACATTACAATATCAAGAGTATTTTCATAGAGTTAAAATTTTAATCTTAGTATAAGGGCACAGGGGCGACACTCTCTACAAATGACAGCTCGAGCACTAATGTCAGCCATGTTGACGTAAGTCTAAAGTTCACACCGAAATATTTTTAAGCGTCGCGTTACACAAATTTATCATAGATATTATTATTAAATTATATTGTCAATTATGTCAAATGACAAAAGAACCGCGGCTAGCCCCGTGACTCCGTGAGCCATAGTCCTGGCTGGGAAAAAGTTCCTCCCCGCCCGCCTCCGCATTCGTCCAGCCACGCACGCACACACAGCCGCGAGCTGTCATTCGTGTAAATCGGTGGAATGACGATTCTTTAGTAATAAATATTCTTTGATAAGAGTCAATTCGCACCGAAACGAAACGATTCTGCATGTTTAAGATAGCTACACGTATCAATGTAAAAGTAAGAATTTCAGGTTGCACCGCGCTGCACAGCGCTGTGCAGCGCTGTGCAGTATATGACTGATGTTATGAAACATGTATACTTATGTGCAGTGAATGAAGTTCAATTTTGAAACTATCTTCAAAATCTTCAAAATGCTATCTTCAAAATGCAGCGCCACGCAGCGTCGCGTAACGTTGCGGTGTGAGGTGACCCTAATAGCTTAGCTCTGAAATATTACTTGAATATTCAAACATATTGTTTATAACTAAAGGTAATAACAAAACAGATCATATGATTCAGGCTAGAACCTTATTCAGGCTAGAAAATCAGTATTGAGAACTAGTGTTTGAATCAATGAAATACTTTCCAATGTTGAATAATATTATTTATTTACTTTAATGGAATTAATACAAATATAAAATCAACAAGATATAATTTCCGATCTATGTCGTCTCCACCATATTTCTCGAATAACCTATTACAACCGACAACGATGACAATAATTAACCAATCGAAGTGCTTATTTTTATTTGAAAATTTTACAACCTACCTGTATTAATTGGAAATGTTAGAGTTTACATAGAAATTGTATGATAATAAATATTATTACGGCGCTTCTATGTATAGAACATTCAAGAATATAACGGTGTTTACAATTACAATTTATAGAATGTTCTCGAAGCTTCCAGTATGGAAAGTACTAGAACGTTCTCGAACCTACACTGTCAGATTCTCAAGCCGAGTCGAAAGTTCTAGGGAAAGATCTAGAAAGTTCTACACCGCGAACTTTCTAGTACCCGTGTCGTCAGTATATAAATAGGCCGTCACCGACCGTCGTCAGTTTAGTTAACTATAAGTGTTCTTCGACTTAATTTTGAGCGATACCTAAAGTGAATATTGCGATTACTCTCTGCGACTCCGGCTACGATTTACGATCACGAAGGCTTACGATTTGGACATTTTGGTGTGTTGGAAGACCAGACCTGTGTTGGTGTGGAAATTCATAGCAAATAAACTCCCTCGGAGGAAACTGGCGTTTTATTACGAATATCTGACCATAATCCAGCTGTAACAATCGAACCATAATTTTTATGAATCGAGACCGACAACGAAAAGCCAACAATTATTAAACTTGTTTTTAAAATCAGGACACTAGTATTAATCTGAACACAAAGAATACAGACAAGGAATAATTTCTATGAACAAATGGCTCCATGAGGTACTTCTGTGGATGAATCGACCCTTATTTCCCCTTAGATTTCCGGGACTCGTTTGAGAAAAGCTCATGTCCGGTGGAAAAGTTAATGATGATGATTCTCGGCGAAATCATTAGTTTCTAGAAACGTTTTATATAGAACTGATATACTGCTTTTGTCCTGTTAAAAATATAGTGCCTGAGAGACCGAGCTTTGCTCGGAGTTCTAGTACATTGCAATAGACACCTATACCTAGGTTTATATTTTTATACATTTAGCAGAACATATTTCTGATTAGTTCTTAATTAAATAAATGACCTTGTAAATATTATTATTATGATATTTAAATAATAATAATAATAATAAGAACTCAAATATTCATCTGACCGGGATTCGAACCCGAGACAGCAATTTGCCAACAATGTCAACATTACACATAACATCGGATACCAAACTACCATTTGGGCTGTCATTACAAAAGTCGAAATTATTATCATATTGTTGCATGACGAAAGAAAAAACATAATATACTAAAAATGCGCGATTGTAACTAAAAGTAATTTAAATACTTGAAGCCGTTTTCAGGATTCTGATTATATATACCAGAATTGCTTGTTTAAAGTATAATATTTTCGAAGAGGCCTACTGGAAAACCCAATCTATATTAGAATAATCAACGTTATTATTTTGATTTCATAGTCTCATGAGTTACTGTACTATGTATGAATAAATCTTGAAATTAATAAGATGTACTTGTGCATCCCATTCAGAAAATTTCCAGTGTTAATATAATGATAACACATGAAGAACTTGAAAAACACCTCATTACAAGATGTAAACGTGAAAAGCGTACAAATCAAGTGGTACAGTTGATTTGAAAAGTGATATCGCTTAATATTTACAAACTAGCACATGCAAATTATGTCAGTGTACACTCGAACGCTGAAATGTAACCATATTTTTTCAACTCAGAGTACTGCCAGTAGGCAGTAGCTAGTGAGGGGAAATAGGATTCTATCGATGACTAAATTTCATAATCGCGACGAAAGAACATAGCATTAGAGCTTGAAGGTATATAAATATTTTTATTAATTGTACAAAATGATTACCTAATTTGTAAACAGATCATGTCACTAAAATGGAATTTAAACAAATAATATAATAGCCCCCAACCCAAACGCTAACAACTGTTTAACCATTTATTATAATTTGATCATCACGGAACCGTGATGATCAGGAATAAAAAAATAATTTCACCGATTTAGGGATGGCCTATTAAAAGAGAATTATCGAAAAATCCGACTTCCGCTTGAAGCAAGATAATAATACTAATAAATTAGACTACATGTTTTCTGATCACCCTCAAAATTAAGATCGAAAGATGTACAATAGGTTGTAGCGTGTAAGATTGTTGTATTTAAAATATGAAACAACTTAATTATAATGCTCGTTACCAATATATATATTAAAAAATATAATTATCGATAAAACATAACGCATCCCTACAGACTACTTGAACTCTCTGGTTCACGTCCATGTACGGACATTTTCGCAGCTAAAATATATTTTAATACCCCAGCTTCAGACGTTATTTAGGTTGTTGTTAATATTTCGCCAAACCATGAATTGCTTCGGCCATAACGCGATAATTAGTTGTTAACTTAATATTATATATACTGTTTTGTATGCGAATGAATATCATTATCTACTGTTATTTCAGATCATTGTAAAACATTAAATATATCTTGTTCTATCTACTATTATAAATGTGAAAGTTTGTGAGGATGGATGTAAGGATGGATGAATGGATATTTGTTACTCTTTCACGCAAAAACTATTGAACAGATTTTGACGAAATTTTGTACGGTAGTACCTTAGGCTCTGGATTAAAACATGGGCTACTTTTTATCCCGAAAAAGTACAGTGTTCCCGTGGGATACGCAGGCAAAGCTAGTATTTAAATATATCCCACGATTTCGTTCGCAAATATATAAGTACCAGAGGTTGTCTTGTAGTTGAAATTGGCACATCATAATTCATATAGAATGTTTTAAGTTTAAACTTTATAGGGGCTCTTTTGCCTCTTAGAAGAAATTTAAAAAAATATTGTTGACAAAGGTCAATATGTAACAGTATTGTATCTATTAAACGCACAGTAGTGTGTGTTGATAATCTGAGGTAGTGTGGTGTAACGCTGTTTTGTTTTATTAATTTTATGTATTTCTAAGCATTATTTAAAAAAAAAAATCTTTTTGCACACCTTCCTGCACATAAACGTTAACTGTGCCAAACGTCGTACTCCTCCGTTCGTACAATTCACGTAAAACTGAACTGAAAATTTAGATTACTGTCCTATCATAGTGAGACGCAAGAGGCAGGTAGTTTTTAAATAATAACACTTCATTTATAGGTTTATGTACATAAATTTGAAATATACCTACGCTCGAAGGTAAATAAAGCTTGAAAAGGTGGAATCCGAATGGCGGTTGGTTTGAATTTTTTAAGATATGGCTTTGAATTTGCGCTCTACCTCCTTAGATACAAGAATCCGCAATGTAATACTGATGTTCAATTGATAATTACGTAACATAAAACTAAGTATGTCTGATATTATACTCTGTATACGCAATTGACTTTATCAAATTGGCATATGACGTGCAGTGTCAGTATTGGCAATAAAAATTAAATGTAATTTCAATTAATTTAATAAAAAAATATTGAACGACTTTATTGGACATTGCGCGTTCATAACATTTTATTGCTCTTATAATAGGTACATATATTTTACACTATGGAGATATATTTATGCTCTCTAGTAGGCATGCAGGTATGTTCCAACTAGTAGTTGAACTTGGAAGAAGTCGTTTTAGAAGTACTCATGTGGGTAAGTCATATTTACTTCCAACTACAAGTGAACATAAGAGAAGTTAGTCATTTTAAAAGGAGAAGTTCTTAATTAGTAGATGTTTTACTTTTTACTGTTGATGAACTTTCCCGTACCGTTTAATATAAAATGAAAAATCTTTATTCCTACAACTCTGTTTCAAAATCAACATAAAATCGATTTGGCCAAACTAACAAATATATCAAAAACTTCCAACCACATTCCGACGCTCACATAATTGATAAACGATGGACAATAAATAGGATGTCTGGCGAGACGCCAAGTAACAGGTCTAAGGATTGCCTGCAGCTTTGAAGTATTACGAGCAAGATGGACCACTGCACTTCTTACTTAAAATTGATATTGCTTCATTATATTTGGTGTGCAGTCAGCAGTGTAATTCGTAATTTATTGATGTAAGATTTTTTCTAACTACGTAACTATGTATCAATACTAATATTATAATGTGGCAAAGTTTGTTTGTACGCTTGTTTGTTTACATTCAATAGGCTCCGAAAGTGCTGGCCCGATTTTGATGAAATTTGGCAGAGATATAGAGTAGACCACGAGGATAGGCTATAGGCATATACTTTTTATGGCAAAAAAACGTACTGTTTCCGTCAGATTAACTTTTGCGCGCGCAAAGTCGCAGGCAACATCTATGAATAAAATTTAATTAAAATTATATTTAGCAATATCTAAAAATATAATATAAATATAAACAATATTAAGTTGGTACGATAGGTAACCGAGCTTCGCTCGAAGCTCTTGTAGATTAAAAAAAAATCACAAAAATATTTTACCGAGGTCGAACCCACCACATACCGAGTTTCCGAACAACGGAAATATTACACATTCACACACGAAACTGCCAATCGGACTGGCATAATATTAGAGCCGAAATCATCGATACATTGTTGCACGACGAAAGAAAAAACATTAGACTTAAAATGCGCTGTTTCCTAGGGATAAGACCTAGCTAGATAGATTTATCTCCCCCAAAACTGCCTGCATACTAAATTTCATGGAAATACTTGTAGCCATTTCCGAAATTACTATTATATTATATATACAAGTTAAGCTTATTATTTAGCGTTTTAATATTAAATTGTATGCTATGGATTCCCGCAAAGTAACGCCTGATTCTATTAACTATGTATTAAGTTATACTATTATGTTTTAATGTTTTTCGATTAGGAATTTACATAGAAACACAGCACTTTATACATTTTCAAAGAAATGTTACACACGGAACACTGTAAATACCTATAGATATCTAAAACAAGTTACACTATTTTATACTTTGCCTTATGTCCAATAATGTTGTTATCACTTTGTTTGTACCTGCCCTATTTCTATGAATGTTTTCTGTTACAACTAAATAAGGACTAATATTTTATAATATTTCGTTGCAATTTATTGCATCTAACGCAATTTAAGGGGAAGCAACTTTTCCCTGAGCGTTGACGTCTGGGGGTTAAATTATTATTAACCCTTTTAACGGCTAACGAAGCTAAAGGCAGTTTCAGTCTACTTTAGGTTATCCATTTTATGATGTATACTTAGATTAATAACTTTAAATAGCATAGATCCGGTTATTAGCAGGAGGAGGGGACATATGTAATATAATATATCGTCCCTTCATTGTTCTTGTTAAAGTTTTCCATACACAAAATATACATTTCTATTGTTATCAGTTTTAAAAATGATAATATCTATGGACGCTTTCACACCACGTCAATCTGGTCCCGTGGTAAGTTCTCGAAGAACCTGTGTTACGGAAATATATTTACTTGTATATATTTATATATTTAAGATTTTTATATATATTACACACACATATATATATATATATATATATATATATATATATATATATATATATATATATATATACACATATTTAATACACATCTCTGACCCTGGAACACGGAAAACTTTTTTCGAAGAGATTCGAAGCCGCGACCTCCGGCTGTAGCGCCAACGCGCTAACGCGCTAACCACTGAGCCACAGAGGTTGTCAAAGCTTATGATGTCATTATTGCTATCAGTTTACGATGTCACGTATGTGGTATTAAAATTACAACCGATGTACAAAACCTATTAAATTTTGACAACTGTAGTGTTCCTTCTTTGTATATTCGTCTTTCAAGGATGTAGGTAACTACTCGTACATCTAAATATATTTTTTATTTAATCTGTGCCTAGATTTACGTACCTGAAACAAAATGTATCGGGGTGGAGAGATATTTTATAAACATTGTGTTTGAACGAAGAGCTCATAAATAAAACTTGTTTTACTAGCTACAAAATCTAAAATTTTATACGATTCAAAAACTAAAATTAGCTGTGTTTATTTATATCCTCCTCCTGGGTATCCAATATTCATAAACAGTATAAATAAAATCTATTTTAAATATCGATAACAAAAAATATCGAACAAAGAAGATAATTGCGTACATTTAGAGTGTTCCGGTCGTTAATTGACAAAGGGCGTAATTAAAGAAACGCTTTGGCTCGCGAAATTCTACGCCCCTTTCTTTCAATTTGGTAAAAAATGCCGTAAAAGCCAAGCCAGTTGGAGTTTTGCCTGAATTAGGGTATGTTAAAGCGTTCTGGCGTTTTATTTTTCTCGGGCCACACTTGTGAAATGAATTCGACATTCAATATCTATTCAATAGCGCTTTTGATCGGTTAACGCGTTTGCGTAACTAATATCAAATTCACCTCATAAACCGGAAATAGGTCTTTGTTGTTATCATCATTCTATTGATCATTCATATTTCTACCTAGTAAATATAACCTTTTAAATGTACTGTTCTAAATGTCACACAAAACATGCTCAGGTTATTATGTATTTATCTGGCGTTTGGAAAGAGACCGGTGGCTTTATCACTGGTTGCACTGTAACCTAGCGAATCCGCCGGTTGCGATCTAACCACATGACTTGTGTACTATATCAAAGGTCATAAAAGACCCCACCGAGGCATCGATGTCTTTTCAATGTGAGAAAGATGAGGCTGAGATCAATATCTTTTTCAGGCTTCGGTGCTTAGGGGTCGACGAATTCCAGGACTTTAATGGTTGATTCTTTACAGAATAATTACATTTTTTATATAATCTATAACCCGACTACGTAAATTATTAAGCATAAGTTACCCGGGCCATCCATCCATCCCTATATCCATCCGCCCATCCATCCATCCTCACAAACTGTCACATTTATAGTATTAGTATAACTATATGCTAAATAGTATACTTGCGCGTAAGGGTCAATAATTCACACTGCGACGATACGTGACGCTACGCGGCGCAGCATTTTCAAGATAGCTATTCAAAATTGAACGTTCTTCATTACACAAGAAGATACACGTTTCATTGTTAGAGTTCGAATGTCATGTTGCACCGCGCTGCACAGCGCATGTGTGACTGATGTCATATGTAACACATTGTCTTTTTGTGTAGTAAACACAGTTAAATTTTAAATAGTTATCTTTAAAATTGAGCGCCGCATACCATCGCGTATTGTCGCAGTTTAAACTGACCCTAAGAGCGTAGTTCGTTTGAAAATCGACTCACTAGAGTAAATCATATAAAACACGTATCTACAATAAAATTACAGAAATATATTCCATAAATTTGATATCTATTCCAAAGCGAATGCAATAAATAAGATATACCTAGTTAATAAATATTAAAAAATGAAATAAGCATTTTATTAACTGCGCTCCAAAATCTGGCGTCTTTCCAATTTTAGTAGAATTTTATAAATGGTTAGAGATAAGTTTATTGATTTTTACGCCTCTTAATATATTTTATTGGAAACCAACCCTATCTAGTTTTCAAGATGGCTAAAGTTGAATCAAAATGTACACATTAAAATATTTAAATTTACCAAGTTTCAAACCTATTCTACGAACACATGTATGTTCATTGTAAAGCGTTGAAAATAGGCACTAAAATATCAGACGTTATTCCATCTTAACTATGAACTGGAATATATAAATAACTACCAACAACTACACCTAAAACCTACACCTACAGCATACAATTACTACTACTTTACCTACAAACTACACGTAGTACCTACTTACTATAAGTGGGTATTATAACGTACGTTTGGCGTAAGGGTAGTGGGCCGCATCACTACCACACAAATAAAAGCTGTACATAAACGCACACAAACAGCGTTGCGCACACAAACAACTATCTCTAATATTATTGCTCTTCCCTTTATAATACAATTAAATGGAAAAGCTTCAAAGACTATATTGTACTATCACAAACTTACTCGAGTATATTTGATTTTTTCTCAGACTCAATTTTCTCCGCTACCTAAGTTCAAGAAAGCTTAGAGACTTACAATGATTGTTTTGTTGTAGCTTTTGTTTTGGTTAGTTCCAATGATTGTTTCCCACCTTCTTGTAAAATGCTCGTCCTCGATTGGTGGTTTGTTGCTATTTAAGGGTGCTTTCGTACAGCAGAATTATAACGTTATATAACATTTTTTAGCACGATAACATTTCATAATAGTACGTTTTTTCAACATGTTTTTAACCCGCGACGAAAACATAGAGGTGTTACAAGTTTGATGTGTCTGTGAATCTGTCCGTGGCATCGTATCTCCCAAACGGATGAACCGATTTTGATCTAGTATTTTCGTTTGAAAGCTGGCATGATCGAAAATGATTTTAGCTATAATGCATCGTCATCAGCTCGCTCACTGCTTGTCAATTCGGGGGTGGCTTTTTTATTTTGTTTATTTATAGACTTGTTGGGCCTATACATGTTATTATGTCTTAACTATGAACTGGAATATATAAATAACTACACCTATACCTCCGATACGTCTCACCGTTTAAGCCTTCCCTGAACTTACACAATTACTTTAATCTTATAATAATAATTATCATTTGCATTGAATATGGTACAATTTGATGTTAACCATTTACATATAAGCATCATCACATTCTGCTTTCTAAGCGTGCAAATATTATTAGGCCTAGACAGTACACAGTACAACATAACAACAGTTTTGAGCTACAAAGAAAGTCACCTTGTCAAAAATTAGTGTTAAGGTGAATATAAGATAAAAAATTATAGAAATTAATTTATTGATAATATTAAGAGTAAACATAATAGAGAATGTGAATAGTAATTAAATTAAAATGTCACATTGAAATAAACTACTTATTAAATAAACAATCGCTTTTTCCTGCTAGTTCAGTTATAGCTTGTGATATTTTATTATAAATCTTAACAGCCATACAATATTCGTTTCTACTACAAACTTGTAATCGTTGTTTAGGAATACACAATTTATTATGGTGTCTACAGATTTTGTATGCAACCTTACTTTTCTTTTCAAAATACATAACAATGTCTTTATTTACAAACATACACATCTCAAAGATATATATACTTGGTAGAGGAAGTATATTGTGCTCTTTAAATAATGTCTACAGCTGTCAAGGTATGTTGCACCACTCAAAGATCGGATGCATTTTTTCTGGGCGCGGTAGGCAAGAATGTCATCAACTGAGTTACCCCATATTATTATGCCATATCTAAGAAGGGAAGCTACATAACCATGATACTCATGAAGGCTAGTGTTTAGGGACACACTTTTTTTACATTAGATATACAAATCTTTCTATTTTACTACATTAAAAACTTAATCTATCCAATTTATGACCAAAATTAGTCAAATCGGTCGTCGTTCTCGAGATTTAGCGAGACATTGAAACTGCAATCCATTTTTTTATAAACTAGCTATTTGGCACGGCTCCGCCTGAGTAAATACAGTATCCCACGGGAACACTATAATTTTTGGAGATAAATAATATCCTATATGTTAATCCAGAGCTAAAACTACTACCATACCAAATTTCATCAAAATCCGTTGAGTAGTTTTTGCGTGAAAAAGTAACAAACATCCATCCATTTATCCCTACATCCGTCCATCCTCACAAACTTTCACATTTATAATAGTAGAAGGATAAGAATAAATATATTCTGTTACATTTTGTACAAATAACTTGTGGCACCTTGAGTTATAGTGAAGATAGTTCTAATGTTAAATTGACTCTGTTCGATTTTCTACCTAAATAGACTTTAGACTTTGTATCGTAATCGCATAGCAGTTACATTCTTCTAATAAAATAAATCTTCAAAATTTTGCGCTTATATAAACAAGAAAGTCGCAATATACAAGCGTGTATATAAATTCCTCCAACTATTTCCTATTTTTCCCCTGCTTTACGAAGCATAACTTTCAGTGTATGAGAAATAATAGTTTCTTACCACGTAAACTAAAATGTTATTACTGTATACTGCATGAACCACATACATTTATATACCACGGATAACGGAATACTTACAAGGGCTATGTATTTTGTTATGGAATAGGTACGAGTGTGATAATAAGTATAGAAAGTATTCAAAATATTTTGACTAAGGGTCGACGCGCGACGCGACGCGATGCAGTGATACGTTTTTAAGATAGCATTTCAAATTGATATTAATTCACTACAAAAAAATTAAATAAAAATATATTTTTATGTTAAACGGTTTTTATTACAATAAAAATAATGTAGGTAATGTACTAAAAGCTAAAAAATAATTCGGTAAGTCCTAGCTACCAGATCCCACCAATCTTCTCATCAATCTGGGGTATTGATCAGACCAATAATAAATTCGTTGGGCGCGTGAAACTATCATACCTATATTAACTCTAGATACGCAACGCCCAACGATTTTATTATTTGTCTGATCAATACCCCATATTGATGAGAAGATTGGTGCGATCTGGTAGCTAGGACTTACCGAATTATTTTTTAGCTTTTAGTACATTACCTACCGTACAAACCGTTTTTACGTACGTACGTAAAAACCGTTTAACATAAAAATGTTTTTTAATTTAATTTATTTTCAAGGTTTTAGTTTTGTTGCTATTTATTTTTTCAGAATGAGCTCTATTCTACTACTCGTAATCAAGCCCTTTCATTAGACACCTATATTGAGGTAGTTGTGGAAAATATGTAATCCGCCATTATGTGGCGGCGGCCATCTTGAATTTTATTTTTTATAGTGAGCTCTATTTTACCAATAAATCCCTTTCATTTGATACCCATATAGAGGTTGTTGTGAAGTAATATGTAATCCGCCATTTTGTATCGTGTATCTTCTTGTGTGAATAAAGTTCAGTTTTGCATAGCTATCGTAAAACTGCAGCGCCGCGCCACGTCGCGTCTTGTCGTTGTTTACAAACCTTTAATGTTTATCCCTTATACATTTGAATATTTCTATATATAATATTATTATGTATATTCGCTTTAAGAAGGCAGTTAATCATGCGTACATATTATGTCAAAATTGCTTACTTTAATTGGTTAATATGAACATGCTTATGTGTCATTAGTTTATTTTGATATTTGTAGGCATGATTCACTGCCTTCTTAACCCAAATAGACTATAGAGTAATAATAAAAATAGTTCCCACGCTGATTTCGCTGACGGTGGCCGGTTTCGTTGAAAGTTGAAACCAGTCCAGCTACGCAGGAGTTATTTTGTAGTGCCGAAGTATGTGAGCAATAGGCAAGTTGCCTAAAGAAAGCAAGTTGCCTAAAGAAAGCAAGTTGCCTAAAGACAACATGTTAATAAACAATCTAGAACCCATTTTACACCCGAATAAATTTCTCATTACAAAATGTATGGCGGTAGCAACTTGTGACGTAGCAAATCGTTATGCGAGAAAGAGATGGGCAATATTTTTTATTTGCTTATAATTTATAGTCGCGTCAATCTAAATACCTATTTCTTTTAGATTTATGTATCGCTATTCAACAGTTTTAAAATTTAATTTATAAAAATGTGATATTCCACACTAGGCAACATTCCTATTATACACAAGAGCACTCTCTCTTCTTTTAATATCTTTATCTATTGGGACAGATAACCGATACGACTGGTGACAAATCAGGCGCAGGACGGCGCAGGCGCAGTTTTTACATGTCCTTCTCTTTCTTGTCAGAGTGATCAACCTGCATTGTCCTAACTAGACTTGAAAACATCATTTTCTTTTGTACTAACGTGGGGATTGAGCCTACACCTCGAGTCGACAGATTCGAGTCGAGAGCCAAGCCTTACCACTAGACCATGTAGGCGTCAGACCAATACTAGAGTAAACCTACCTCAGGGACCGTTATTTCACGCTGGTTTTCTATCCGGCTGTAGTATCTCCTTTGGCGCGCCGATTTGTGCCGACGCACGGCTCTCTTTCATAATAAAAGCTGTAGCTTAACATTTCACTTTTATCAAAATCAAATTATTGGAGTGACGCGATGCGCCGATATAATATGATTTAATTAAAATTTAACTTAAAATTTCAACACAGCCCGATTGGTTGATTATCTCGTTGATTAATTGGTGGGTTTTCCGCCAATATTACATAATATTAAAAGCTACGTTGTTTCGGTATCAGCGTTTAAATAGCTAGCTAAGGTATGGTGCAGACGAGCTACCAGGACCGATGGCACACGCTACACGATTACTGTCGTGGCTTTTAGTCACTACAGTGCGCTACCATTAGCAGTGACTATTCAAAAATCATATTACCAAAATTAGAAAGTTATGTGACTATCTGTGGCGCAAAAATCGCTAAACAAATTTGGATGAAATTGTTTTTATACTATTTTAATCACACAAATAGTTATTATACATACATAGTCGCGGTCAAATATAGCCTGTCTGTTCCTAGCCATAATATTTAACATATTTAAAACAAAGTTTGTGTATAAAACTCAAAAACTTACGTTATATTAAAACTACTAATGAAATATCACTGTGGCTATGAGCTCTGACACGTAATATTTCCAACTTTTTTCGATTTCCTAATGTTGCTTACACACGTACAGATTTGGTTTGGAGCGGACCATTATGACAGCAAGACACTCGTATGTTTGATTTTCAGCTCTTTTGTATTAGCAAAGAGTACTATTTACAAGTACATTCCGATTTTTGTGCAGTGTTCCAACACTCAAAAATATAAAAATATAACATATTATATAAAGTGATAAATAAATAATAAAACAAATTATATTCTGTAATATTATATTTTATTCCTTTTTACATTAAAATATACTTCCAAAAGTTTATTTTCTCCAGGTTGACTTTTCAAATCGCTTGTCGATGTTATATCGATCAATAGTTTAATTTAATTAAAAACAAGAAAAAACAAAACTCTAAAAATAACCTTAAAAAATCCTCACCCTAGAGGATTTTTTCCCTAATTTTAGAGAGAAAGCCCTAAGTTAGCAACGAAATCCGTGGTCTGCTCCGGACTAAATCCGTTCGTCTGTTAATACTTTAACAAACACCTAGCTGTTAATGTAAATCACCAGCTTTTAAATAAAAAAATAATCATCAAAACTCGGTTCACACAGTCGAAAGTTCTAAGGCAAATATAAAAAAAATACAGTCGGATTGAGAACATCCTCCTTTTTTGAAATCGGTTTAAAATACAGACAGACTAAAAAATCAACACATTTATCCGATCTTCTTTGAAATGCTCAGCCAAGTTTGTAAATTACCTTATGCCTGAGGCAACCTCTTGGGGGATGCATCTTTACATCGACTAAATCCGTTCGCAGAGATAAAACTCTGTTATATGAGTCAGTGGGGAGCTGGTATAACGCTTCAACAATTTAATATAATGATGCCCGTATAAGAACGCATAATATGTGGATAATAATGCATTCATGTAGTAGGTAGTCAGACTTTAATTATATATGTAGGTAACTATGAAAAGAAGAATTTTTATGAACCGATTTTATTAGTCACATTTTAATTGAAGTTTTACCCATTTATAATAATAATAATATGCAATAAATGGACGCGCCACACCACGTCAATCTGGTCCCGTGCTAAGTACCAAAGAACTTGTGTTACTGGGACAAGACAACGGGAAGAATAATTAATACTTTTATACTATACCTAATATATTTCACATTATAATATAATACACACAATATTTAATATACATCCATGATCTAGGAACACAGAAAAACTTTTTTGTTCCTTAGGCGGGATTCGAACCCGCAACCCCGGCCTGAGCATCAACGCGCTCAAATACTGAGATACAGAGTTTGTCATTTACGATTAGAGTAACCATACATTTTATGGATACTGATAAGCTAACAGATTTAAGGTTTTTTTTATAAAACCCCTTAGATTTTAAGTTTAATTAACTTTATAAATCCATCACAAATTTTTCTCCCATAAACTCAATTACATGTGTATATTTACAAAGCATTGTATACGTTTACATATTTCCATAGCAGTTTGGATGTTAGTGCTAAAATAAATGGCCACTTACGAGCTAATCATTAAAGAGATTTATATGCAAGGGTTCGATAGCGAAGGTGCCACTAGTAAATCACGGGCACAATACATCGAACGATATGGCAAGTGTGAAGCTGTGTAATGATACATCATTGAATATTGAACGTGAATACATTATTATGCCAGTGATACACAGCCGAGATACTGTTTAGGGTTCAGGTATGGACCTGAACAGGAAAAAAACGAACCCCTTATAAGATCACTTTATTGTCCATCCGTACCGATGTCCGTCTGTCCATGTAGACGGCTGTCCGTCGGTTTGTCTGTCTGTCAAGACCCTTTATTTCGGGTACACGTGGAGGTAGTGAGTTGAAATTATAACCGAACACTCAAGTCTACAGTCCCTAGAGGCTGCGAAACTTCTAATTTCTAAGTTGACTTCGAAATTAGATTTTTTCTTAACGTCAACGTAAAGAAAGTTACGGCCGTTTTTAACCCAAAAAATACATTTTACGACACTCTCAATAGAATTAAAATTCATATAATTTCCGTTCACCTAGAACTATGATATTTGGCATGTATCATCTTATATTAAACTACAACTAAAATAAAAAATCTTACGTTTTATTAAAAAGAAGACGTTTTCCGTGATTTCTTACAATAGAAAATCTCGTGGAAACCGCGATAAAAAGCCTCTTTCTCGCCATAAAAAGTAGCCTATGTCCTTTCCCGTGTTCTCAATATCTGTGGAAAATTTCATCAAAATCGATCCAGCAGGTAGTTTCGGAGCCTGTCCTATGCAAACAACGGAACATGTCTATCCTCTTTCCGTATAAAAAAACAAGTTTGCCTGTCACGCGTTTTTTGCGTGCGTGTAGAATTTATTTATACTTTGAACTACGCAACGTATATAAAAATTGTACAGTTGCCAACCCTAGCGGCTGCATGAAATTCCTGCGGAATAATCTCGCGATCGTAAAGTGAGGGTTAAAGCAAAGCTATGTAAATTATATTTGAAACTAGCCCTGAAAACTCTCTACACGTCCATTTTGTCTTATACGTGGAGTAAAAAAATAAAAATACTACATTATTTTATAGTTAATGGCTCGATATAATGTAATTATTGTTTTACTAGCTTTTTCCCGCATAAATACAGTATCCTACGGGAACACTCTACTTTTTTGGGATAAAAAGTAGCATATGTGTTAATCCAGAGCGTTAACTACTATCATATCAAATTTCATCAAAATCCGTCCCGTAGTTTTTGCGTGAGTAACAAACATCCATCCATCAATCCAATCTCATAATTTTTCACATTTATAATAGTAGCAGGAATTATGTTTCTTCGATGTGTGTGGCTATTATTACAAAATGAATGGGGGTTTTTAAATTCGTGAGATCTGACAGCTTTTTGACACGACAAGGACCGTCGGGCTACCAAGCGCCGCCTGGTGACAGAAAAAAAATCAATAAACAACACACACTCTACTTTTTTGGGATAAAAAGTAGCATATGTGTTAATCCAGAGCGTTAACTACTATAATATCAAATTTCATCAAAATCCGTCCCGTAGTTTTTGCGTGAGTAACAAACATCCATCCATCAATCCAATCTCATAATTTTTCATATTTATAATAGTAGCAGGAAGTATGTTTCTTCGATGTGTGTGGCTATTATTACAAAATGAATGGGGGTTTTTAAATTCGTGAGATCTGACAGCTTTTTGACACGACAAGGACCGTCGGGCTACCAAGCGCCGCCTGGTGACAGAAAAAAAATCAATAAACAACACACACTCTACTTTTTTGGGATAAAAAGTAGCATATGTGTTAATCCAGAGCGTTAACTACTATAATATCAAATTTCATCAAAATCCGTCCCGTAGTTTTTGCGTGAGTAACAAACATCCATCCATCAATCCAATCTCATAATTTTTCATATTTATAATAGTAGCAGGAAGTATGTTTCTTCGATGTGTGTGGCTATTATTACAAAATGAATGGGGGTTTTTAAATACGTGAGATCTGACAGCTTTTTGACACGACAAGGACCGTCGGGCTACCAAGCGCCGCCTGGTGACAGAAAAGGAATCGAAAATTCTAATTGACCGTTTTTGATACCACTTACGCCACCAGATGACGCTTTGTGTGCGTTGGGTCTGCCACCTAACGGCAGAAAAAATATCAAATACCCTCATTAAAACCGTTTTTGATGTGAAACTTCTTTAGCAGTAGTGAGAGTGGCATTTCAAGGTCGCGTCACGACACGAGCGTCATGCTTTTTTGTAACATAATATAAATTTTTACTTATGAATAAGGGCCTGTCCCAATGTCCAAGACGTCAACGAGAAACGGTGCGGTATCGCAGCACGGTGCGTTGACATAACGTAGAAATTCACGTCGTGGTCACCGTAAAAATGCCCGTCAGTAATGGACTCAGATCTCAGGACAGCCAGACTACCCTTTTATTCTTACTGATCAAGTGTACATCATATTACCGTGTACCCGTACCCGTAGTTTGTGCGGTGGATAGAGGGCGCCAAAGGTACAAAAAATTGTACTAATTTTTCTTACAGCCTTTGAAACAATTTGACTAATGTAGGTTATAGTAGAATAATAAAATATTATAAAGTGAAATTTATACCGATTACTTATTTTTATGTTGTAGTTTTCATAAAAATAAAAAAATGGAAAATCATTCACGTAGAAATAAAAATCATTAAACTTCTAACCTTTATACCTCGTTCATATTAAGTGTTGCATATTGACAAAAGTAAGTGTCAATGTCATTTTTGACATTGACAGATGTCATGAAGTAAAGCCTATTTAGTTTGTTTATTTCAGTTGGCCAAAAGGCTATAAATAGTGTAGACGTATATTATTGTGTTAGGCATTTACCTCATATGTAATACGTAGTCAGTGTTAAGCACCAATAAAGGAGAATATAAGAATTGTTGCTGTATTATTATCATCACCACTCAGACACACATCAGGACTTACAATCAAGAGGTCGAAGCCCGCTACACTAAGTTAAGAGAAAAATGACTCTCATAAGTTTTTGTTCCTTACGGTATTCTAAAACCAAAAAATAAGATTAATACTTTATCAGAATATAAATAAAATAGGTAAAATGTTCGCAAATTTAGCGTCTTGTACCTAAAACTTTGCCCACGGCACAAATAAACGGGTATGCATACGTTCATGGTACACACTAATACTACAGCATTATATACATTTATCAGTAACAATATAAGGGTAGTTTGGCGGGCGGGATCTCAGTCCATAAGCCGAACCGTGTACTATCACGACGCGACAAAGCATCGTACCACGACATTGCACCGTGCCCCGACACTGCACCGTGCTACGTCACTGCACCGTGCCTCGACACTGCACCGTGCCACGTCGCTGCACCGTGGCTCGACACTGCACCGTGCCTCGACACTGCACTGTGCCTCGAGACTGCACCGTGCCACATCACTGCACCGTGGCTCGATACTGCACCGTCCCACGGCACTGCATCGTGCCTCGACACTGCACCGTGCCACATCACTGCACCGTGGCTCGACACTGCACCGTCCCACGGCACTGCATCGTGCCTCGACACTGCACCGTGCCAAGTCACTACGCCGTGGCACGCTACTGCGCCGTTTTACGTTGACGACGTCGTGACGTGGACACGCCGTAACCAAAGATCATTATTGGATTTCGATACAATTCCAGTCCCGAAAACAAACCCTGAAATCATTCCATTCCATTAAATCTCATGTAAAAATCTCCCGATAAAAGCTATCATTCAGCATACCACTCACAATAATATTGATTTGTATATTTTATGGGTTATTCCATTTTAACTCCGCGGAATATGTTTCAATTCGCATTATGGGTTTTATTCGAACATGATACACAGGCGACTATAAAATGGTGAAGTGAAATGATGGTCCGATTATTTTGTAGTAGCTGGTGCCCGCATTTCGTTTGCGTGGAACTATTGAAAACGGAGCAACAAGAGTCAGTGTGGTCATTTTGTTAAACATAACCCTAAGATGAAAGTGGCCTGAGTTACTACTTATAATAACAGCAATCTGCCAGTAAAAGTCCGGTCAAAATTGGTCCGGCCGTTTTAGAGAGCTGACAGACAGACACACAAAAAATGGGTTCTTGGTTTATGTAACATATAAACCTTCATTTGCATGTAGTGCGAAGCTTTTAATTTGAAACAATGAATGACTGAGAGAGGTTTCACATTGCACCCGATCTGAATCCGATCCGAAGCTGTAATATACGCATCTATGAGAAAACTAATAACGGAAGTCGAATCTACTGCGTAAACTAGCATAGATGCGATACTTCAGACCATCTTTTCACGGGTTCGGATCTGACGTAATGTCTGACACTCTGAGGCAGGGAGTTTTTCGAATGTATTCAACACTTGCTTGTTAAGTACTAGATGTTTCCCGCGACTTCATGCGCGTAAAGGAGAATCTCTCGAGAACCTTACATTTTACCGCGATAAAAATATCCTTCTATTTGGTCTATGTCTATGCCAAACTTCATCAAAATCGATGGAGTAGTTTCGGACTGTAGATATTAGTTTAAATATTGTATAAAAGTGTCCCAAGTGATTTATTACCGCGCTAGGTTTTTTCAGCCAGCCAGAATGCTGGCATTGGGATATTAGTTACTGAAAACGATGGGTTTTAATAGCTATAAAATATAACCTACAAGGCGAATGCAAAAAATATTTTATCGTTTTTATGTTTAGTAAAAACTGTGCCATCATGAACAGATTTTATTTTCGCGTTCACGCAAGCATCAAAACATAAGCGAATGAAGTTTTAACAGTTTTATTTGGTATTTTCGTAAAATATGACCGTGGATTACACTTGACTTGAGTTTCAAGCTACCGCTGTACAAAATATGTTCCGGCAATAGCTGTCTACGAAATTTGTTCGTAATTTTTTCGCTCTTCCCTACACTGATCTCTCAAACCAAAAAATATTTCATATATTTTCATAAACTTTAAATTTATGTCTAATCAGATGCTTAAGGTATACCTTAGAATTTAGTTGAGCCCCAATTTTAAAAGTGGCGGATTAATTTACTTGTTAATTTTCAAGTTTACGGATAGTTTATTCGGTAAATTTGTTGCTGTTTACTTTATATCGAGCGACAGAGAAAAAACATGCAAATATTATGCGCTTATCAGTAGATTGTGCAACAGGCCATTACAGTTATAAAGCAGCCTTGGTGCTGAATTGCTAGCAAATATAAACCATTCCACACAAAATAAACTTCACCCAATCATAAAATCAAAGTAATTGTATTAACTTTTATTGACTGAATTTCGTTCTATGTACAGCTTGGAGCTGATTGTGAGCTATTGAATTGAGAGAGAAAAACTGACATGAAATTATTAAAAGCAAGTCGAACAAAAATAATTAATGCAGCTTATGCTCGCTACACACCACTTCTTATGGTGACGTTTAATGGTGTTAGCCGAACAGTGCAGATTTATCGAACATAGTATAATTTACCACGATTAGTTAATAGAATCGAGCGTTACTAGCGGAAATCCATAGCATACAATTTAATTAATATTATATCCTATATAGACTAAATTTTGATATTCTTTCCTCATCTCTTTATGATAATAATTAATCTCTTTTTGATTCAATCAACTTAATAACAACATGTATCTAGTGAATCATAGTACAATCTATGTGATTTAAATGTTACATAAAATGTTCCTTGGGGTGAGGACCTGGTGATCCGTAATACAGGTATGACCTATAATGGACACCAGCTCCTCACATTTCACTTGACTGAAAGACACTTTTGTAATTATGTATAATTGTAATCTATATTGTGAGGAGAAATAAACATTATTATTATTTAAAAAAAAAAATATCCAGCAATATCCTGCGAAAAAACGTGGAAGCAATATATTATGAGCACTCGCACATTTGTTTGCAGATTCTGTGTATTTATTCGCGAGATATTACAAATCAAAAATATATAATTATTAATTACTAATTAATTAGATATAATATTAATTGAATGGTAAAATTCACTACTATTAATTAAATTTTGTTAAAAAAAAGTCGTGTGTATTAAACCTCGTCTTTATTTAAATAGACCTATTCGTAGTTACGCTACACGATGAGGTATAATAAGAAGGTATAATATAAAAAAAAATCTTCCCCACCTCACATTTAATAAACTTTAAATACTTTTTTGTTCTTGTTATATTAGGTCCTTGCATATGAAATTGGCGTTTTGTCGTACTGGCCACTTTGATATCAAATATATTTTCTTTGGAATTATTGGAATTCCAATTTCAAATTTATACCGCTGTTTACTCATGCTACTCATATTTCGATAACCGTAATTAATTTGTTTTTTCCTCTTTTGGTTTTTTCTTTGCGTCACTCTGTTTACAAAATGGAAAACTTGAAATATCGTATTATTTTCGAGTACGAGTTCCACCGTGGCACCAGTGCTCCAGAAACGGCTCGAAGGATTAATGATGTGTGTGGCGGCGGTGTTGCAAAAGAAAACACAGTGCGTTTTTGGTTAAAACGTTTTCGTTCTAGAAATTTCGACCTGCAGAACAAGCCCCGTGGTCGGCCGGAGACCAAAGTTGATAATGAAGAATTGAAGGCTATTGTGGAAGCGGATCCATCGCAAACCACGTCCGAGTTAGCTGCAGGCTGCGGTGTTAGTGATAAAACTGTTTTAATCCACTTGAAGCAAATTGGGAAGGTGAAAAAGCTTTAAATGTACCTTATGAATTGAGTGCAGCAAACCGACAAACAAGCGTCAACTGCTGCGTTACATTACTCAACCCGCACAATAATGAAGGGATTTTAAATCGAATTATTACCTGTGATGAAAAGTGGATCTTGTACGATAATCTAAAAAGCTCATCGCAATGGCTGAACCCTGGCGAACCAGCCAAAACCCAAACCCCCCCCCCCAAGCCCCAAGTGAAATTTGCTTAAATCTGGCCAGACGATTACGGCATATGTCAATTGCCAGCAACTGCAAACCAGGATAGAAAAGGTAGCTGCTAAACAACCGAGGTTGGTCATTCGCTCTAGGCCACTGCTGCTTTATGACAACGCTAGACCACACACTGCACAACAGACGGCTACCAAATTAGAGGAGCTTCAATTGGAATGTCTGAGACATCCTCCGTACTCCCCGGACCTTACTTCAACAGATTACCATTTTTTTCGAAATTTGGATAACTTCCTGCAAGGGAATAAAATTCAAATCCGATGGGGCAGTCCAAAGCGCCTTCAAAGATTTTATTGATTCCTGTCCGAATGGTTTTTTTAGTAAAGGAATCAATGGACTACCTATGAGATGGCAAAAGTGCATAAATTCAATGGTACATACTTTGATTAAATAAATATATTATTATCTTTAAAAAAATCTATATTATGTTCCTCCTTTACAAAACGCCAATTTCATATGTAATGACCTAATATGTTGCCAAAAGTAACGTCTGTACGGAATATTGTATGTAATCAACCATTTCATCAATTTATATTCAAAATTACAAAACTTAGCAGCGGCGGACAGATAGACGAACGGTCAGACGGACAGATGGACGGACGAAGCAAAACTATAAGGGATCTTGTAGTGTTACGGAATACTAAAAAAAACGAAATTCTAATTTCATCAAACTAATTACAAGCAAATATATTTTAATAAAACATAACTGTAAATTCAATGATGCAGATATTTTTTTCTATATGCCGACGAACAGTTAAATTATACCGAATGTTTTTGTTATAAACATATTCAATGTTATCTTACAAAATTCCCTAAACCATGATACAACAATCATACTTTATCTTAAAAAATATTTTAAGGATAATTTTTTCGAGATATTAATATTTTTTTTTATAAGAATAAAACACAAGCACTGCACTGTATTGATGGTTGGAAAGAAAAATATCACCTATATACCTTGAATTATCATTTTCATTAGTTATTAATGTTAAAATACATATTATGTAGTATCTGCGTATAAAGTATAAAATAAATATTAACACGAAAATTTACTTTGATATAAACAGACATAGTGAAGGCGTGGTAAAAGTATATTACTGTAACGAACGTATCAGGATAGCTTAACTACATAATATTTTGTCTCTGTCGCTCGATATAGAGTAAGCAGCGACAAAACTTCCGGATAAGCTACCTGACACTTATCAGCATATTGTAGAAATGACACCAAATGTGAAAGTTTATCAGGATGGATGGATGGATAATTGTTACTATTTCACGCAAATACTACTGAACGGATTTCGATGAAATTCGGTACGGTAGTATTTTAAGCTCTGGATTAAAAGCCTATCTACTTTTTATCCCGAATAAGTACAATGTTTCCGTGGGAATTTATCCGGGCGGAGCAGCGGGCAAAATCTAGTATAATTATAAATCCCACTGAAACGCAGAGCCACATCGTAATAGTGCCATCCCTCTGTGACTCTTAAACAAAATCGCTACAAATTATTTACTAATTGCTGTCTCTCAACGTTCATAATTTCCAGCTTTTTTACTCAAGGCAAAGCTCGGAATTAGTTTTTAGTTTATATATTTTATGAATAGTTCAAAGTGTGTCATATTTTACTTGATAGAGGACATGGAAATTATATGAGAACTCGCTACCTTTTTGTTTAATAAATTATGTTTATTGGTTAATCAAATATTATTCGTAGTTATATATAGATAGATAATTCAACTCATTTTTGCGCGGCTCTGTTACGCGCAAGGCGGCGTCACTGCCACACAAATTAAAGCTGTATAAGGCGATCTGACTGCTCGTTTCCTAGTCCATTTCATATAAAAAATGTAAAGCACTATATTGTGAAGCTATATTTATAGTGTAAGTCCAAGACCAACGGTATCACACACAAAGTTTCGTACAAACATGGACCCCGGGGAAGAAAGTCGATGAAAAATTAAATTACTGCGCTACAGGGATTCTGTTTGACAAAAGTTGGACGAAGTGCTTAAGTATAACTACGCCAGTGTTGAGTATGAAAAACATAAGCTTTAATGATTAGACCAACACTATGAAACTTTGGGAAAATATTTTCGTTGGGAATTTGTTTTTAAAGCTAGGTGTAGTAAGGTGAAGGAATATATAATCACCTGGTAGCAATTTACGTATATGATTTCATCAGAATATAAATAACTACATGTTGCCCGCAACTTCGTGAGCGCAAAGGGGAAGCGCGGGTACCGTACATTTTGCCGCAATAAAAAGAAACTTATGTCCTTCCCCGTGGTCCAATCTAGATCTCTACCAAATTTCATCAAAATCGGTTGTGTAGTTTCGGAGCCTATCCAATGCAAATAAACAAACAAACTTCTCATCGTCATAATATTAGTATAGAATGTGTACCTTATTACTGATTAACTAGAACTTTTCGTCTTTTGGTGCAAGAATTTTCACTATGAGTATTGTAAAACAACGTGGAAATTTTCATTTGCAGAAAAGTTAACGGTCTTTTTGCCCGTGATTGGCTCTAATTCCTCTTTTATCTAAACAGTAAACAATGTAATTACTTAGTAATTCATATTCACAAGGAATATCCTTTTGATACAGATACAAATTAGCTATTTAAACTACCTAATGCGAACAAAAGGTCGGAGCTACTATATTATATAATTATATATAATTAAGGTAAAAGTTCCTGATATATACTTTTTTTACTTTGAAGAAAAAAAATTATTTACTCAAAAGTTTTCCAAACTGGCGCCTATTTGGTCACCGACCTTTTACTATTCATCTTTGTCGCTCATATGAAAATATATAGTCTGCTCGCGTGCAGCGCTGAAGTGTAATGAAATAAAATAAATACCATCATCATGAAGCGCTCTCAGTGATTTATTATCATTACAACATGACTCAGTTTCGCACTATACAGCGGGCACAAAATTAACGGTCTTCTAGCTTCTGATAAAGAGGTTTTTTTTGGTTCAGCATGAACGATTCAGCGCCGTTTTTCAATCGTCAAATACTTTTTATCGTCTCGCGCCATTTTTCAGTGTAAGCATACACCAGACTTTTGAAATTACCGAAACTATTGTATAATTTAAAAGCATGTAAGTTGTTATTTTGACGTTTCAAAAATTATGTATAATGAGTCCGAACATCTTCTGTTATAAATTTGATGCACTATAATGAAAAAACACATTTTGGAAATATTAAATATTATTATTATCTATCGTTATAGTCAACGGAAAAATGTAGCAGTAAGCATTAAATAAAATAAGTAGTGATAACGATGAAAATATATATATATATATATATATATATATATATATATATATATATATATATATATATATATATATATATATATATATATATATAATAATAAAACATTTATTCGACAAAATAGACATTACATTACATACATAGATTTACTCTGTAAGACACAATAACATGAAACAAACTAACATAATACAAGAAAAAAAAATGAAACAGATATTACGCAATAAACAGAAGTAGGTAGGTATTATATAATAGTATTTTGTTTTGTTTTCCGTTCAATGAGTAGGTACCTACTCATTGAACAAAAAACAAAACATTGTATATATATATTTCTAACCCAAATGTCCATTCTTTGTGTTTCATTGCTCGCCATTCAACCATCGTTTCAATGGCTTAAGTTAGTAAATTAAATAATTATTGAATAAAGGTGATGGTCAAAAATTGACCCAGAGTCGACAGCAATGAAACAGCAACGCTGGGTATAGAAGTTATGAGCAAGAATAATATTTGTTTTACTAAGGTACTGACAGACGTAAGACGACGTATGAAAAACAACTATTCCCAAAACACATTAAAACGGTTGTAATATAAAACATAATAATATGACGTAAACTGTGTATGTAACTACATATTTTCTTTACATATATTATAGGTTACAAGATAGATTATTTGACAATGTCAGTTTTTACCAAAGTTAATAATAATTTGACCACCGCTGAGAAAACTGTGAACTGAGAACTGGCAATAAAATGAGGGGTTTTCGATATTTCGTTTGCCATTAGGGGGCAGACCCAACTCGCACAAAGCGTCATCTTGGGGCGTCATATCAAAAACGGTCAAAAAGAATTTTCGATTCTTTTTCTGTCACCAGGCGGCGCGGCGGAAGATCAATTCACACCGAAATGAAACGATACGGGACATGGCCCCGCATTTTTAAACCTTTTGCTCCCTCGGCGGGATTCGAACGCTCCGTCGCGGGTTGAGCGCCAGCTAGATAACCATTGAGTCACAGAGGTCTTCAAAATAGCAAAGAAATTATTAAATCCGACCGAGTCACGAAAGTCTCAAAGCAATAAGTTTAAAATAAAAGTTTAAATCCAGTGTCCCTAGCTTCAGCCTACAACTGTGTCCTAGTAGGATTATTGAATGCTTTTAACTTCTTTTAGAAGCTCAATAAAAGCTTTTTAAGAGCATCTAACCAATTCAGAGACGTCTCGATACAAAAAGCTTAATACAATTATTTGTAAGTTGGAGTGGATTACGTGTACTGGTTTTCGAAGATTACTTTAAATAGCTTAATGCAAATGTATTTAAAATCCTATTTTGCATGAATGTAAAATCCTATTTTGCATGAATGTAAAATCCTATATTTTTTTATTACGGGTTGTGCGCTCGTTGAACTGAAAATTGGAGTAATATGTCAGTCCGATTGGCATTTTGGGATGTGTTATTTTGCGTTGTTTGGAAATACGGATGTGGTGGGTTCGAACCCCGGTAAAATATTTTTGTAATTCTTTTTGTTTATTTTTTAATCTACTAGAGCTTCGAGCAAGGCTCGGTACTTTATATAATATTATTACAGCATCTTCAAGCATCCTCGCGTTGCGACACATTTTGACCCTAGCAGGTAAATTCTCGAAAGCTAATTTGAACAAGTCACTTGCTCTCTTTACCTTTCAGCCAAGGAGAGACAGCGACGGCCTATGATTGGAAACACTTAACTTTAAAAAACGCTACAGAATTGAGCCAACCAGAATTTAAGAATAGTGTTCCGTTTTAAAAAAATAGGGTCCCGGTTCCGTTAGTTTTACGCAAACAAAGTTGCGGGCAGCAGATAGTACTTATAAGTATATAGGATGAAGTAAGCCGAGTGGAGTAAACGGCGGAGCTGCGGTGGCCGCCTTACATAAAACACGTCTGAGCACCATGCTGCCTTGTACCTTAAACTTATCGAAAATGCGGCTAGGGGAATGACATGATGGTTTCTATAAAGGTTTGTTTTTAGGGCCTAGGGTAAATGCGCATGGTAATGGGAAACGCCGCAATTTTGAAGTCATATTTCTGAATATTTACGAAGAAATTACGCATGTATCTATAATTAGGTATTTTTTGTATACCTTCTTGTTTTTCATCAGAGCACTGTTAATTACCCAATTCAATTTATGCACTTACCTTCATAACAAATTACTAATTATAGTGAAGTTTACTCATAAATTTTGTTACTTTAGAGTTTTGACAAAAAATAGACGAAGCAACTTTGGAGGACGATTTCTCGAAAATGGTTGACTTTGTAAAAAAGTCATGTATGAAAACTTGCCTTTATTTAAAAAGATCTATTCGACGATACCCCACACAATGGAGTCCAATGAATAAATATTTTTCATCCTCACTTCACAAGTATCGAGAGCCACCCCTAAAATACTTTTTTATTTTAAAATATTGCGCTCTCATTATTATTTTATGATGCCAAAACCGAGATCTATACACAACCTTTTTTCATACATTTATATTGTGCATAATTAGACCAATCACCGTCCTATCATCCCTGGCGACAATAGTAAAAGTACTAGATGGTATAATGAATACTAGATTAACAGCTTACTTGGAAAAAAACAACATTTTATCGACGACTCAGTACGGATTCCGCACAGGCAAATCAACAGGCGATGCAGTACACGAACTCACAGACTACTTCGTAACAAAATTAGACGAAGGTGAGGACCTTCCATCCCACCCCACCTTCCATCCAAAGCAAAAGATGCTATAATCCTGACACCTCCGGACACCGCTTCCGCACCCACTTTGCCAATAGTTTTTTTTTTATTCATTGGAGGATACGTCTACAAAAAATCAACAAAAGAATTAACATATTTTATTCTTTAACAAAATCAGCATGCAAAACTAGACTGACTGAATGGCTGTTAACATTAAACTACCAAAACACAGAAAATCTCATCACAGTGTCTGACTAACACATACGCACACACACACACTCACACACACAAATACTATACTGCCTAACTACTAACACGATTAGACATCACCCTAAGGAATACTCAATAACTTATACAGTCTATTCTATCTTAATTTATAACGACTAGTTTTAATATTCTTATTTCGGAGGTTCTGGTATCAAGAAATACAGGTTACAGTAATCTAGGTGAGATTACTCACCAGTCTCCCACAAACACCTGTGTTAAATAATATGTTATTTTACATATTATATATTGTACTGTTCTTGTGATGAGAATAATAAACGAATTTTTATTATTATTATTATTAAATAACAGAAGTTTGATGAGTGGAAAGACAGACAGACAGACGGATGGACAGAGCAAAATTATAGGGGTTCCTTGAGTACTGAGGAACTCTAAAAAGCCCAATTTCAAATCAAAGAAAAGAGCTCAACGTTAAATTAATTATTTGAACACAATTTAAGGTCAAATGTATTTGCTGGGAGTTTCGAGCATTTTGGAATTTGGTGTTACCAGACACTAGTTTACTTAGTCTCTTGTAGACAAAACAAGAGTAGTTGACGTATCTTGAGTATTGTGTATCAATTTGGAGATTTGAATGCAATTATATTATATAGAAGGTCAGTCAAGGGTGAGTTGAGTCTCGGCGCAAACGGACGATCAATGTAGCTCGCTATTGCTACATTTTAACCAGACTACGGCGAAGCTAAATAGAAGGGTAATGATTTTGGCAGTCTATGTATAATATAATATCGACGCTTCCACACCACGTCAATCTGATCCTGTACTAAGTATCCGAAGAACTTGTATCACAGGTACCAGACAACGGAAATATATTATTTAATGCTGTTATGCTAAACACATATTTAAGATTTTTATTATACTATCTATTTAATGCACATCCAAGACCCAGGAACACAGAAAACCCGCGACCTCCGGCTTAAGCGCCGACGCGCTAACTACTGAGCCACAGAGGTCATCCAGTCCCAGTTGAGCTTTTGCGCAACTAACTAAAAAAGTACCTGAGTAACCGAGCATTGTTCGGAGCTCTAGTAGATAAAAAAATAGAATCACAACAATATTTTACCGGGGTTCGAACCCACCACATTCCGAATTTCCGAACACACAAAAATTACAAATGCCAATCGGACTGACATAGTAGAGTCGAAATTATTGATATATTGTTGCACGACGAAAGAAAAATCATATGTTACTTAAAAATGCGCAGTTTGTCAGGGATAAGACCTAGCTAGATTTATTTTTCTCCCCAAAATTCCGTACATACTAAATTTCATGAAATTTCGGAATCTCGGCATCTGCTGGAAGTATTATCATGGTAATGCCGAGATTCCGATTATATTTATTTACACAAGATTGTCTCGTTTAAAGTATAAGATATAATCTCCAATGCTTAAAATAGTCGCGGATCAAAAGAGCATTTTTTGGAAGGACTTAAAAATAAAAAGACTAAATATCTATTGTTATTAATATTCCATCTTTAACCAAAACAGAATTAGAAATTTCACGTAAGAAATTAATGAATGAAGAGCTAATGATTTCCGATCATGTCAACTTTCAAACAAAAAAATCTAGATCAAAATCAGTGCATTTGGAAGCTACGATGCCACGGACAGACACACACACAGACAGATAGATACGTCAAACTTATAATACCACTCTATTTTCGTCGAGGTTAAAAAGAGCCATCCACGTACAAGCAATGCATCACTCTTAAATCATTGACTTCGCCTCATATTGTCTGTAAACTCTATTAAACTTAGTAATGGACAAACTGAGGACTCCTTTGTAATATATCACATTTGCCAAACACAAACCGACTGGGAAGCGTCTTAAGACTATGTTAATTTGTTTTACGTTTACATTACATTTGAACAAGACAATTCTGAGTAACCACTTATCGCTAAGTTTAACTTAATTTAGTAATACAGCAAAGAAGAACACTTCTCCTCCTTCTCTTGATTATATTATAACAGCTGTTCTCCAAAAGAAACTATTATACTGACTCAAATACGAGTAAATGTAACAGAAATGAATAATTTATCAGAAATTAATGATAATATTTCATGTAAACGTTTGTGTTAACAGGCGTTGACATTTAAACAACATGTGTCAATCCGACACAAATAGTTACAAAAAGACTATTAAATTTTATATATATTTTTAAGAAAAAAATTTTCAAAGTGACTCCTGCCGTAAGCAATGTAATTTAACAACATGCAAAATATACATTCATTCTAAACTATATCAGCACCCTTCAATTTAAATGATAGCAGCCCGTACCAAACTATTTAGTAATCTGTGCCCATACAATTATTACCTTACCTACTTATTTATACCTTTAATATAGAGTGGTTCTTATTAAAGTCAAGTCAAGTGAAAACGGGTCATCATGACCTATCGTCATAGCTGGCGTAGTAATTTCGTGACATATGTTTATTTGATTATTGAGTGTTTTATGTTAATAAACCTTGTTTTTATTGGTTTTTAGTGAAAAAGTCTTTGACAAATGGCCCTGGAGCTGGCGCTGTTAGTAGAGTCTGGTTCCGACAGTGAAGTGATCCCAAGTGGCATCAGACGTGGACACGTCTAATGCCGCTGGCTGCGTTCAGATAAATGGCCGTCAAAATTAATGACGGCCTTTTACCTGAACGCAGCAATGACTGTGAAAGTGAACAAGAAGCTAGTGATATGGGGCAAATTCAGATATCGATCTTGCATCAATTAACACCAATTACAGCAATTACATTTGCCCAGACCATTTGATTCCATACTGCAATAATTACAGCAGTTTCGTGGTCCTGGATGATGATGTAGAAGTCTGATTCGTTTTTAATTACCATATTATAAAACTTTTATTGATTCTTATTATTCCGAATAATACTTTACCAAAAATTTAAAATATAAACTTGTTACGTTTTCAAAGTTGATTTTGCATGTGTTATTGAAAAAATTAGTGAAAGTTTAATTTCTCGAACTCATTATTTTATTATTATTTTTATTTTACTATCTTAGCAAATAATACTTTTTAATAAACAGTCAGTCAGTGAAATAAGGATGACTTGCTAAATTTTTTTTTTTAATTCTTGACCCCTATCATTACCAGGGCTTGTTGTTTACATTATTTTTTGTGCCATTAATTATACAGTTTAAACTTACAACTAAATAATAAAATATAATCTACAATATTATATCTAATCTAAATTATTATATACAAATCTTAATTTCTATAAAAACATAAATTAAATTGAGGTCAATATGACCCGGGTCATCATCCTAGTAATTATTTTCACGTGATTAGCACCGGGTTAAAATGTAGCGCCATGTTGAGTATCGTTTCGTTTCAGTGTGAATTGAACCTAAGTGACAAAATCCTTAGCGGAATAAAAATTTCTGTAAAAAAGATAACGACCAAACTTTCTAGAGGCAGGTTCAGGTTCCTATGTAAAGAACTAGGACAAAACCAAATGTTGAATGCAATTCTCAAATGACTTTCTCAAATAGAACACAACCCAATTAACATATTAATGGCAAAATAAAAAGAGAATAGAAAATTCTCTATAAAATTCTATTCAGTGCATGCGTGGAACTCAGGAACTTGGTAAGGAAGCGGTGGAACTACAAAAGGTCTCCCTCATCCGTGCAAAGGATAAAATATCTCGTGGAACGTTTTAAAAAAAATATAAACGTACCAAAAACCATATCTCTTAATGAGCACATACAGGATTGTTGCGATTTTAATGAATTTTGGCGCAATGGCGTTGAAAATAATATGCTTATTACACTCGCGAAAAATATAAGTAGATTAGAGTGCAGAAACAGTTTACCGTAGATATTATACAATTCAATAACAATTATGTCTCTCTATGAAGCTTTTCGACCAGATACAGAAAAGGCTGGTTTAAAAGCCATCGGTTTTCATATGTCAATGTTTTTAATTCTATTTTGATACTTATCCTGGCTTACTGCATTTGCCTCATCAATCCTTATATTATTACTCGCTGTTTCCCACAGCTCCGCCCGCGTAAATAAAGTATCACGCGGGAACACTGTACTATTTCGGGATAAAAAGTGGCCTATGTGTTATATTTATTATATTATCAAAATACACGCTGCAAGAATCTACGTACAAATTCTCCCTTTTCCAGAACTATAAACTTGTATAATAGTATTTCAGATCTGGTTGATTTATATTTTTTATATTAGATATTTATATATTTTTTGATAGCCTTACAAAAATAAAAAAGGTTGTTTTAGAAAAATTTAATCACGTTCCAGATAACTTTATTATAATTATTAAGATTTTTATACCTATTTAATTTCAAATTTAATTTTATATATGATTATTTTAATAATTATCTTTTAATGTAATTTTGTAATTTTTAATAAATAAATATCTTTATCTTGTTATTGTATTTCTTTCTTTATTGTTTTTCGATTTAGGGGTTGTGATTATTTGTTTTTACTTGTTTTCCAATGCATGTTGAGGCCAAATGTAATTAGTTATTGTATCTAGCTGTAAAATTGAATGTATTTTATTATTCTATGCTATTTTTTAAGCAAAACTGTTTTAGTTCATAAATAAATAAATTCCAGAGCCTTCTTCCATACCAAAACTACATCCATACCAAATTTCATCAAAATCCATTGAGTGGTGTTTGGGTGAAAGAGTAACAAACATCCATCTACATCCATCCTCACAAACTTTCACATTTATAATAGTAGTAAGATAATTATTATTATCAAAAAATCTGCATATTTTTGCAGTTCTTCGGCTTGATCCACCTTCTTTTAAAATTTCTTCACGTGGATTTCAATTTCATGTATTTCTGAAAGTTTCTGACATAAAAATCATTAGTCAAAATAAAGTGATTAACTTCCCCATCCCGTTATACGAGTAGGTACAGGAATCATCGTTTTTTATTAATAGCCATTTTATCTGCAAATCTGCAAAGGACTTCATACATAAAAAAGCCGTATCCCTTTCATACCAAAAGCATTATACGTTTATAGTGATAGATAAAAATACGGTATTAGTATATATCCTACTTACTTTATAAACTAGTATATACTAGTATATCCTAAAGCCCTTTACTTTATAAACTAGTCATAGTGAAGTGACATTTTGCGATTTAAATATGTTTTATTTAGTGCTAGCTGGTGCCCGCAACTTCGTTTGTGTAGAACTAACGGCTAGCTAATGTTAATACCTTATATCCTCAGCTATCTGTCAGTGAAAGTGTCGTGAAAATCGGTCCATCCATTTCAGAAATTAACTGAAACAAACAGACGGACGGACCGATAAAAAATAAAAAAATATATTTTTTGTTTTTTTATTGTAAGTACCGTACATACGAGTACTTTCAAATACATTAAGTGAAAAGCTGTTAATTTAAAATTACAAACAGACACTTTAATTTTATTTATTTGTATAGACTAGCTGTCCCGTGCCCACTTCGTTGGGTCTTAAACATTCTTAATTGCGATGAAATTATGAGTGTCGTTCGGTTGGTAGTGCTATGATATTTTATTTCCTGACTGCCAAGAGGAGGGTTAAGTTTTTACTAGACATGTATGTATGTATGTATTTGCATACTAATTTATCTGGTTGTATTATAAAAAGTAACCTAACGAAGAGCATGTCAGGACATGTCCAAGGAGGGTTCCCTAACTATCAACGCGCAATAGGTTTTCTTTGAATTACTTCAAAAGTTATAGTCCGATTTCGCTCAAAACATTTTCCAAAAGAGCTTTTAGTATTATCTATAAACATGGAAACTTACAAGTTTCTATCTCCTTTAGTTTAGAAATACCAGGTCCCCACCTGGTATTACAAACCACTGGAGGCCGATTACTCGAAAATGGTTAACTTTGTAAGAAAATCGTGTATGAAACCTTGCCTTTATTTTAAAAGACCTATTCCACACAATCTTTAACGTTACCAAATTTCATCAAGTTATATTCATAATTACAGAAGCGCAGGCAGGCAGACAGACAGACAGACAGACAGACAGACAGACGGACGGACAGAGCGAAACTATAAAAGTTCCTTGATTATTACGAAAAGGTATAAAGTGTGCGTATTAAATTACAAAATATAACTAAAAATTAAATTTGAAAGATTTAAATTTCCTCAAGGTCCGCTACGACCGCACCAAAGGAGCTGACCACCCGAGTTAACACGACTTTCGCCCAATTAATATGCAGTGGGTAAAAGGGGAAAGTCTTATGTTTTAAATAGTTGAGACGATAAATTTACTTGTTTTGATAGGAGTTCAAAATTGTTGATAATAATATGACCAATAATAATCATCATCTAACGATTTTAATTTTATTTTTGTAACGATGTCAGTAACTTTTTTGTAGTCATCATCAAACTCTTAAGCTTTCCCCTAGAACTCAATCATATATCTCTCATCACTCATCGATAAGGCAGCGTTCGTAAAAACATTTTCGTTCGACCACTTTTTCTCCAACTTGTTTTGCACATCCGACTACCACGGAAAAGTCTTTTCATTTTTCGAGTTATTATACAGCCGAGTTAATTTAAATGTTATTCACAATTATTTTGGCTTTAAATTAATTCATAAATTTGATCTTTATAAGGGTTATTTTGCCTTGGATATAAAAAATAGAAAATAAATGTAAAAGGTTGTAACAGACTCAGATTAAAAATATAACAAATTGACAAACATCAATGTGTTACAAATTGTATCTATCAAACGCACAGTAGTGTGTGTTAATAATCTGAGGCAGTGTGTTGTTGTTACTTTATTAATTTTATGTATTTTATCCACAAAAATATTATCTTTCTGCGCACCTTCCTCCACATAAACTTAAATCTACTTGTAACATGTTATACTCCTCCCGTTGCACAATTCTCTCAAAACTGTACTGAAATTTTTTGCTTCACGTATTAATAAAATGTTATTTGCAGTTATCAGAATGTATGTTCTACAGACAGCTGTTTTCAGTTGAGAGAGATCAACGCTACCAATGACATAAAATTTATCCGACCACATGTTACCGATGAGCGCGTCTATCTTAATGGCTTTTTATGCTAATAATACTTTTTTTATTTCAATTTATGTTTTTCCTTATAGGTAACAGTTGAAGCATAGTTATGATCCATCATTAGCTTTTGGCTTGATAATCATATATACGTGAAGCAAAAACTTTTACGAGAAGGGTGTGAACGGAGGAGTATGATTTTTGGCACAGTTTATGTTTATATGAAGGAAGGTGTGGAAGCTTATATATTATTTTTAAACAAATCTTAGAAATTTGACAAAAAAATATATTTTTAGAGGCAAAAGATAGATTAGATTATAAAGTTCAAACTTAAAATATCTAGTAATTTTTCAATTCCTCATTAAATAAACTAATAATATGTTTGAGGACCGTGTGCAGAAAGCTTATTACTTTTTTTAAATATGCTTAGAAAATTGACAATCTGTCACAATATATAAATTTTTTATTACCTTATAAAGAGGCAAAAGAACCCATATAAAGTTTAAATTTAAAAATATTTGAATTATCATGGGCGAATTTGAATACAGGCGACCTCTAGTAATTCTTAAACTCCTCATTAATTAAAACTATTAATATATTTGGGCTACATACCAGATTGTCATAGGTAGGTTCTTAGTTCGCGAGCAGTAATGTGTTAAGCAAATTCATCCGTACACAGTTGCGTACGCCTTGTAAATAGGAGTATCGTGATAAAGGACATCCCTAGTTGAGTACACTTGAAGAGAGTTGTAATTGTATCGGCATTCGGCACTATTGAGAGAAGGGCGTGCGGTTTCATTCCATTTAACTTTGGGTCGTGACGCCACTACTTCGCCCCATATTTTGCTAACGACGGCGCTTATGAATTTAATTAATCCCATCATGATGATTTAAGCTCATATGAAATTAAATCACATTAAAGAATGATATAATCATTCTTTTTAAGATATCATGTCGTGATAGACTTATTTATTTACATAGGAAAGTGAATTATAATACTGTTGTCTACCGTGTGTCTACAACACAGATATGGTGTATCACTAATTTTCTTTCAATTTCTCTTACTTATGTAATACCTGTAATGGCAACTCCATTGTCGAAATTGCAATTTACACCTTTAAGACGGTCGGTTTTAGCTCTGCGCCCGATATCACATATACCTCTGATAATATAATTTCATATAATTTTATTAAAGAGGCGAATGTGCCACTAATGACTGCTATGTCAAATTGTCATAGTGAATATTAAAGACATACTACACACACCTTTGACACATCGTTCTTGAACCGTGCAAGATTCATGCAGGGTATATTTATCACTTGTGACGCTGTGACGGTGTGACGCTGTGACGGTGTGTCGCTGTGACGCCAGCAGGCGCTGCGGTCGCTGTATAAACGGCTATTCGCTAGGCGCCGGGTGTTAGTACGGATGTGGTTTTCATATGTTATATCTAGTTAACTTAGCTCCATTGTTTAGTTTTTAGGGTTCCGTACCCAAAGAGTAAAACGGGATCCCTATTAATGAGACGTTGTCTGTCTGTATATCTGTGTGTGTGTGTCTGTCTGCCCGTCTGTTTCTCTGTCTTTCTGTCTGTCACCAGGCTGTATCTTGTGAATCGTGATAGTTAAACAGAAATTTTCAAAGATGATGTATTTCTGTTGCCGCTTTAATATCAAATACTAAAAACAGAATAAACATTTAAGGGGGGCTCCCATTCAACAAACGTGATATTTTTGCCGTGTTGTACGAAACGCTTCGTGCGCGGGACTGACTTGGCCGGTTTTAGGAGTATATTACGACAATTGGTACAAAATGTTCCCAAAAAATTATGTTTTAGTGAAACACAAGTAAAATTAAAAATTTCCTAGGATTAAAGATTTAAATAACATGGCCATCATAAATTATAATTTAAACTCACCAAAGTATTTGAACGAGCCTTCAATTACAATTAATTGGCCAATGGGCTGATTAAACACTCAATAAGCTTTAGTTAAAGCGTGGATAAAATCGAGATTAACATTTTTCATTTATTATGTCAACTCATAATGCGCCGCGTATCAGCGTTATCCGCACGCGCCATAAAGCAAATGTGAAATGAAATAAAGGAGGCCAATCTCCCCTTCCCAGTATACAATACAAGTGATGTTTTAAGGGACTTAAAAAAATACTCGTTATTTCCAAAAAAAGTTGCAAACCTCAAGCAAGCATTCACATTTTGTACTTAATAATAAAATGAGTATAATATTATCATTGTTTTTGGTTGTCAGGACTACAACAGAGCTGCGTACGTTTATAATAGACAACCTCTTTGGGTCAGTGATTCCGCGATCTATGTCTTCAGCACTGACACGCTGTCATCCTTCGCATCCCGCCAAAGGAACAAAAGCGTCCATAGCTACAAATTAAATAAAACACTACTGCCTAGGTCCTAGACGATCTAGAATCTACAAACAACGTAGCCACATACAAAGTAAATGTAAAAATACCACCACTCATAATAATTTCATTGTAATCCTTACTCCTTACTAATATTATAAGCGCGAAAGTTCGTGAGTATGGATATATGGATGTGTAGATGTTAAAAACTACTGAACGGATTTTTAATGTAATTTGGTATGGTAGTAGTTTGAGCTCTGGATTAACACAAAGGCAACTTTTATACCGAAAAACTACAGTGTTCCCATGGGAGCAGAAAGTTGGTAATTTTTAAATAAAACCACAATAAAAACTTCACATACATTTTTATACAGTTTATTAACTCGGTTCATAAAATAACATTATACATTTGTATTAAGCGTACTTCCGGCTATTACTCCTTACAAGATCGTTCCGCGCTGTTATTGCCTCTCATAAAATACATTAACCTATATCAGAGAACTATTGATAAAAATCAATTCCAAGTAGATTTTTTTATTTTTTTATTTATTTACCGAGCCATTACATTAATAAATCATAATAATTTTAGTGTCACATGCAATGTTATATAAGCTATATAAGCTTACATAAGCGTACATGATACTCCTCATTGAGTAATGTTATTTAATTACAAATTATAGCAATGGACCCCAAACTAGGCATAGCCCTTATCTTGGAGGTCCGGGTCCCGTACTTATCTTTCAATTTTACTTGTTGGTTGGAAATTGGCGCGCTTGCATATCACATATCTTGCATATCGAAACAAATTAAAATAGCAGAAAATTTTATTGCATTCAAAAATGGTATGTTTGACGCCTCCGTGGTCCAGTGGTTTAGAGCTTTCGACTCCGACGGTCGTGGGTGCGATACCCGCGTTGGTACAACAAAAAAACTTGAGAGGTGTCAAGGGACACCCGAATGGAACAAAGTTCGTTTCGATTAATTAGTGAAGGAATTGTAATGTTTCTTTTTTTTTAAGTTATAATAATATTTTTTTATTATTAACAAATATAATGTAATATAAACTTAATCAGTAGGCTCAATTTTAGTAATAATTGAGAGAGAGAGAGAGAGAGACAGACAGAGAAACACGCGCACGCCGCACGGCTTACAACTATAGCAAGAAGTGTCGTTACAGCTTTTAGTCTTAATTTTTTCCGTCTAGCCCCCTTTCGCATCGCGCGATAAGGAACTTCAGTCCAAAAACGTTGTGTTCAAGATTGGTTAGGACAATTCAGTCTGATCACCTGATTGTCTGACAAGATCGTAAAAATGTATTTTTAGGTTCACCGATTTGATAATAGTTCGCCCATAATAATTCATGAGATGATTTTTAGGTTTAAACTTAACTTGTGACGATTGACAAATGTCAACGTACGAGTAACAAAATTAACAAAATTGTATTTTTCAAACGCACGGTATTGTGTGTTAACAATGTGAGGTAATGTTCATTTTTCATTTTTTTATGGATTTCATTGTTTCATGTTGCTTCATGCAATGTTAGCTTTCTGCACACCATCCTCCGCATAAACTCTAGTTTACCGGCCAAATTTCATACTCCTTCAGTACCACATTCTCGTAAAAATATAAAAATATATAACTGAAAGTTTTCGCTTCACGTGTTAATATTAGATCATTACATATGAAATTGGCAATTTGTACAGGAGGAACATAAAGTCGTTTTTTTTAAATCATAATATAATATTTATTTCATCAAAGTATAATCAATAAAATCTTTGAAGGCGCTTTGGACGATTTAAAAAAGCTGTAGTGAACGACACCGGCACTAGTCCACCAAACGCTCAAAAGTAACTTTTTTTGAGTCAAATTTCGCTTGGGGCAGGCTTTGGCTGGTTCGCCAGGATTCAGCCATTGCGATGAGCGTTTCCGATTATCGTACAGGATCCACTTTTCATTACAGGTAATGATTCGATTTAAAATCCCTTCATTATTTGTTTTTTTATCTCATTTCTCACATTATTGTGCCGGTTGAGTAACGTAACGCAGCAGTCGACGCGCGTTTGTCGGTTTGTAGCACTCAAGTCATGAGTTACCCACCTTTTAAGCTTTTTCACCTTCCCAATTTGCTTCAAGTGGATTAAAACAGTTTTTTGTTACTAACACCGCAGCCTGCAGCTAACTCGGACATGGTTTACGATGGATCCGATTCCACAATAGCCTTCAATTCTTCATTATCAACTTTGGTCGGAAAACTGAACTTTCGGAACTGGAATAACTTTCCAGAACGAAAACGTTGGAACCAAAAACTCACTGTGTTTTCTTTTGCGACACCGCCGCCATACATATCATTAATCCTTCGAGACGCTTCTGCAGCACTGGTGCCACGGTGGTATATTTTCGTACTCGAAAATAATTTCAAGTTTTCCATTTTGTAAACAGAGTGACGCAAAGAAAAAGCCAAAAGAGGAAAAAACAAATGAATTACGGTTTTGGAAACACAAATGCATGAGTAAATAGCGGTAAAAATTTGAAATTGGAATTCCTAACCAAAGAAGATACATTACAGATCAAAGTGGCCAGTACGACAAAACGCCAATTTCATATGTAAGGACCGAATATATCAAAAATTATTGAAAATATTCAGGACAATAATTTGCTACAACTGTACAGTGCTTAATGCGTAATATTCCGGTTGAAAACAAAACATACTAACAATACTAACATTTCACTTTAAATCTAAGCTGTATTTGGATTTATTTGGATACAGCATATTTAGGGTTCCGTAATAAACAATTCCTTGTTTATTACGGAACCCTAAATATGTAATACATTATGTAATACATGTGGGGTATCGTTAAATGGGTATTTTAAAATAAAGGCAAGGTTTCATACATGACTTTTTTATAAAGTCGACCATTTATGAGTAATCGGCCTCCAAAATGGTTTGTAAGTTGGTATTTGGCAAAAGTTGGATGGTAAATTTTGTATGATTATATTTTAAATTCCCTGGCACTTCTATACTAAAAGAAATAGAAACTCGTAATTTTCCATGCTGATAGATCATGCTTAAAACTCTTTAGGACAATTATTTGGAAGTAATTCAAAGAAAACCTATTGCGCGTTGATAGTTACGGAACCCTCCTTAGACATCCTGACATGCTCTTGGCTAGTTTTTTTTCTATTATTTCAAATTTTCTCCTGTCTTCTTAGAAATTTCAATGTCAAGGTGTTGAAAGCTAAGGCCGCATCATATCGAACAAAATCCAGACAATGATTTTAAAATTTTAAACAGTAAACTTCACTTTTGTCTCTCAAAGATGTTATTCATATTTTGGATTATCCAATTTGTTATTAGGCAATTTAAAAAAAATCATAGAAACATAACGAAATAGATATTTTTTAAGTGTCGCTCTACCTAGTAATTTCTAGTAATTTTAATGCCTTTAAGATTCTTATCTAAATCTCTTCTGATTGACATTTCGAATCGATATTATGGTAATATAGCTAAGGGATCCAAGAAGTTTACACACCAATTAGTAAGGACTGTGGCGGGTCGCGTCCGCTGAGAGGGAGACACTGCCATGTACACACATGCCACTGAGTAATCCTAATACTATTATAAATTTGAAAGTTTGTGAGGATGGATGTATGGATAAATGTATGGATGGATGGATGTTTGTTACTTTTTCCCGCCAAAACTTCTTAACGGACTTCGATGAAGTTTGGTGTCGAAGTAGTTTAAACTCTGGATAAACTCTGGAATTAAACTCTGGAAACATAGGCAAATTTTTATCCCGATATTGTACAGTGTTCCCGTGGGATACTGTATTTACACAGCCGGAGCCACGGGAAAAAGCTATTCGTGTATAAATTACAATATACCGCATTTATTTCTCTATTAAACAAATGTTTCAGTAATTTTCAGTCTACAACTCGTTGATATCAATAAATTGCTATACTGAACGTAAATTCTCATTAAATCAAAACTTATTTGGAATTAAAGCGATGAATGTAATTGCATTTTGCATTATGCCAGTTTTCTGGCATATTGACACACCGCTATGGTCACAGGCGACTTGTATGCGGGCGTCAAGCACCAACTTCATGCATTATGTACTAACGACGAGTTTATTACATAAAAAAATAATAATAATGTCCATTTATCAATCTTGGGGCTTAACAAGAATATAACAAAATAGCATAATGCCATTTGGGGCTAGGTGTGGTATAAAGGTATCATAATATTATAATAATTATTATAACCTAACCAAGAAAGTCGATTGACAGACATAACGAAACCACTAACCGAAACAACAAAGAGGACTATATTATATTGTTATTCTGTGACAATATACCTAAGTGTGCAATGTAATTTATATGCCCTAAAAAGTTAGTTTCATATTCACCTGGAACCGGAAAACCTTATGATTGTAAATTGCATAATTAATATCAATAAGGTTTTAAATATTATCATTCTTACGAGTATTCATTACATTTTAATTATTAATCTATATAAAAATAAGTCGTGTTACTTACACTATTTATAACTCAAGAGCGATTGATCCGATTTGGTTGAAAATTGGTGTGGGGGTAGCTTAGAACCAGGAGACGGGCATAGGATACTTTTTATCCCATTCCCGAGGGACATAAAAATGGATAGCAATTCCAATGTCACGCTAAATCTCTAGAACGCCTGGACTGATTTGTCTAATTTTGTTCTTGAAATAATTGTGGAAGTTCAGGGAAAGTTTAAACGGTGAGAAATATTGGAAAAGCAGTAGCTTGAAGGAGTAGGTATAGGTATAGGACTAGGATGTAGGTTGCATTGTAGGTGTAGTTATTAATTAATTCCAGTTCATATTTAAGACAGAACAACGTGTGTCGGGACGGCTAGTTATATCTATATTAGTAGAAAAAGGTGAGCTTAACACTTTCTTATAAATCATCTGTTTAAATCCCTACTACTATTGTGTGAAAGTTTGTGAGAATGGATGACTGGGTGGATGGATATTTGTTACTCTTTCACGCAAAAACTACTAAACAAATTTTGATGAAATTTGGTATGGCAGTAGTTTAGGCTCTGGATTAACAGATTTTTTACTTTTTATCACAATAATGTACAGTATTCCCGTGGGATACTGTATTACCGTGGGCGGAGCCGCGGGCAAAACCATCACCTAAAATCATTTAGGTGATGGCTTTTAATTGTTGAAAACAGAAAGCGAAATGTCATAAAAAACTGCAAATCTATTGAAAGAATTGTAAAATCTTAAATTGTTCGGGGTTACTCGATGAAAAATCACGAACCGAAATGACAAGTTCAACTACGAAGTGCTTAGCTGGCTATTGTCACAAATAACGTTCACAGCCATAGATAATGTATAAAATAGACTAAGCGTTTAATCTCGAAATTATTTAAACAATAACTACATTTTTTATAAAATATAACTCTAGTGCGTAAATTATATAGTCTATGTTACCCGGGCTATTAATACGAATCTATTGACACCTCATTTAGTAAAATCGGACCAGTTTAGGCGCTGCGATGGAACAAACATACATACATACATAGACTGCCAAAATCATTACCCTTTCTTTTGGCTTCGTCGCAGTTGGGTAAAAATTACACGTTTCAAACAAAAATGTTGAAAATTGTATAAACAACACTTGAAATTATTTCAATAGGCGTCACCTAAAGTATTTTTTATTTACATTTCAAAAATTTCGTGTAAATTGTGATTGCTTTGATTTTTTATATCTCTACTAATAATTTTTGAGGTAGATCATAATGTTATTAAAATGCCAGATGGAACAGTTTCATAACTGAATTCTATTAAAAGTAATATTCTAATGAAATTAAACCCTCTTTGGAATGGCTGCACGATAGTATTCTATTTAATGGAATTAAATCTTAAAAGTCTCCAGAATTATTTTAAAAATATTTCTGTATTAGAAATGTGATATTATCCATTTTTTTTTAAATGTAACAAGTTACTAAGTAGTAGTAACTAGTTTCGTTTATGGCGATCAAAGTCTCGGCCAACATGTAGCACTTATCAATATTTAGAAAGTATCAATGTTTTTTCTATGTGTGGCTGTGGCTTACGGGGATTAGGATTTTAGGGTACCACCTCGGACCTCGGTTATGGAACTTGATAGCTTGACCGTATTCCTACCTTCATGAGATGAGTTTTACCTTTTTGTGTTTATTGGTTTTTTAGATACATATAAAACCAACGTAAAATAAATCTATGTACTTCCTTTGGTTCACCATTTTTCATTTTATTTTTTCCTAAAGCAAAAATATTTAAAAAGAAAAACAATATTTTTCTTTTATCCTAAACGTTTCAATTTAGTTACGGTGATAATAATAATTATATAAATCATCTCGTTTATTAGTCTATTCGACTAATTTTTAACTACTTATTCTTAAATCTAGCAATTCTTAAAAGTTCAGTGCTAAACTGAAAACCAAAAAAAATTAGTTAAAAATGTACTGACCGTATTTCCAAGGATCTCTACAATAAATTTTTACTGGAAACTATTTTCAGTGTTTCTGTTTAAAAAGTAAATCACGGACTATTTAAAATTACAGGAGGTCGAAAAATTTAGGAAAAAATATTCTTCTAATACTTTTATAATGAGCCAGAAAGAAAAACCATTATACCATAGGCCTATTTATCCCGAAAAAGTACAATATTCCCGAGGGATACTATATTAACGCGGGCGGAGTCGCGGGCAACAGCTAGTTTCATATAAATTTACACACAACTGCTTCCCAAAACAAACTACAACTTCCAAGTTTTTGCAAATATACTCTAGGAATGGATTGTAAGAATTCAGGATAGAAGTTTCCAGTATTTGCTGCTTTGTAACTTTAAAACCTATTTTACTAATGCAAAAAGATACAGATGCCTGATTACAGGGTTATAAAGATACAGATGCCTGATTACAGGGTAACAAAGATACAGATGCCCGATTACAGGGTCACAAAGATACACATGCCCAATTACAGGGTTACAAAGAAGATACAGATACCCGATTACAGGATTACAAAGATACAGATGCCCAATTATAGGGTTACAAAGATACAGACGCCGGTTTACAGGGTTACAAAGATACAGAAGCCAGATTACAGGGTTACAAAGATACAGATGCCCGATTACAGGGTTGCAAGAAACAGATGCCCGATTACAGGGTTAAAAAGATACAGAAGCCAGATTACAGGATTACAAAGATACAGATGCCCGATTACAGGGTTACAAAGATACAGAAGCCCGATTACAGGGTTACAAAGATACAGATGCCCGATTACAGGGTTACAAAGATACAGATGGCAGATTACAGGGTTACAAAGATACAGATGCCAGATTACAGGGTTACAAAGATACAGATGACTGATTACAGGGTTCAAAGATACAGATGCCTGATTACAGGGTCTTTAGGAATGGAAGATACTACTACTACTAACTACTAGAGAGCTTTACTACTTTATTATTTTCTTACTCCTGACATAAACCAAATGCATTTACTTGCGTTCCTCTTTATATTTCAAATGTTTTTGTTATTATAATATGAGAAAATAGCAATTTTTAGGGTCCCGTACCCAAAGTGTAAAATCAGGACCCTATTCCGTGACTTGTCCGTCCGTCTGACTGTCCCTCTGTCACCAGGATATATCTCCTTAACTGTGATAACCAGACAGTTGAAATTTTTACAGGTGATGTATTTCTGTTTGCTGCTATAACAACAAAATATACTAAAAACAAAATAAAATAAATATATACAACAAACATGATTTTTTTCTGAATTCCTCGTGCGCGAGTCCGACTCGCACTTGGCCAGTTATTAGCAACATTCTTGCCATATTCAAAAATGAAAAGCCAAAATAATGAAAGAATTTTGTTTATTTTTTTCCCTCATCAATCGCTTAGGTATGATGACAGAAGGTAAATAATGAAAGCCAATATAGATATATATATAGTATCCATTTAGAATCCATTTTCTGTGGGTTATTTTAATTCAGTTATACCCTCCTCAGTTTACTTCGGTGTAATTAAAAGGGTGCTAGCAGGTGTATTATATTCTGTTTTATATATTCGTAGATTAAATATTGTTATTATATACTGTGTAACAATATTTACGTGCCGAAATAATGCATCGTTACGTAGTTATGACATTGTACAAAACACACGTATTAATCATTTTTAGGCTTCCGTAGTTTACGTCTCTGAACCCTGAATGTTTTTGTCATATCGGCTTACCGTCCAAACTGTTAGTGCTAGAAAGATGAAACCATGCATAGATATGTGTATTGACTACGTCAACAAAGTGCTATATTAAAATCAGGAAAAAAATATTTTTGGGGTACCACCCCTACACGTAAAGTAGAGATAATTTTTCGTATCTGGGGTATCGTATCATTAGATATGTCTGTTAAAGATATTGAGAGGCTGCTACGACGATTTTTGATTTAGGTATCAGTTTGCGAGATATTCAACTTTAAAGGGCATTTTTTTGTTAAATAGGACGTCCCCCCTCTTAAAGCTAAACGGCTAGCTCCTAAAATTTGAGAAAAATTGTGAATGGTACATAATTATTTATAAAATTATTTATAAAGTACATACATAATTATTATTATGATGAACTTTACAGGAATGCTATAGCGGCTTATGTAACTTTGATAGTATTAGGAGTTATAGGTGCCTAACTTGTAAGTAAACATGTAAAATATTTGTATAATGGTACGGAACCCTACTTATACGAGACCGACTTGCACTTGGCTAGTTGCTTAATTTTTATTACAGTGCCGTACCCAAAGGGTAAAAAGTACGGGATATTATTACTAAGACTCCGCTGTCCGTCTGTCTGTCTGTAACCGGCGGCAGGCGGTTAATACTTAACCTTCTCGTATGTCGCGTATGTATCAAAAGCTTAATCTTTTCAGCGTTGTAATACTGTAGTTTTTTTAAATCTCAATTCACGAAACCACGGTAAGTTCAAACACTTTTATTTTATTTCGAAGTAGGAACAATTTTATAGCTGACATTGACACCTCAATTGGATGTAACCTTGGAGGACTAGGTATGTCTAATATTAATTAGACATTCTCTCATCTTCTGGGAGTAATTGTCAGATGAGTTCTTGCTCCTTGTACGTAGAAGTACGTAGAAGGTAACGCAGTCACAATACAATAATCATTGATAATATTATGTCAGTTTTATATCACTCTGTGATAATACGAACAATTTACGAAATAAAAAATATCTATTTACTCGATTTCAATATATCATGTCTCATAATACGATTCACATAATGTGGCCATTTTAGACCTGAGTGCGGAGTGCGATTTTTTGTCATTGCTCGCCGTGAAGAAGTTAACTACAATTTGTACGGTATCGAAACAACGCCCCTAGTGGCAATCAATGGTAACTAATTCGATGCCATACAAATTGCAGTTAACTTGTTCACAGCGAGTAGTGACAAAAACTCGGACTCAGCATACTGATTGATGACCTTACCGTCTGGTTACATAAAATTTATCATGTTAAACTAAACATAATTATTGTATGTGACCACAATAGATGATTGTCATAAGCTAAATGGCTTTCAAGTGATCCGTCTTAGTAATTAATGGATACATAGTTTTATAACATGTCCAAGTGACAGACGTACGGACCCTGATTACTATTGATCCAAGATCCATTACCTTGACTAATTGCATTCTGAGATGACATTGACATAAGTCCTTTGTAAGGCCACATGCACATCTGTCACAGCAATGGCATGTCCAGATACAAATGATGTAGGAGACAAAAGAAAGAAAGGACTTTGAATTATACTGGAGTGTTACTCAGAATGATTACACATGCCAACAATAATACAATATTGCTTAAATATACTTTTAAACTGTTTTTATTGGGTGGAAAATCACCCTACCTGTTATATACAAAACTATTCTGATCAGACGTCGCCCTATGATCCAAATTCGGCCATAATAATTCATAAATAAACAGACTTCCAAGTTTAAACAGAAGTAAAAATGCACAAAAAAGTGTGAAAGAAAACTCATTCTCTTAATAATTCCCCTTTTAAATTTGGCTAAAATTGTAACTATTTCTCTACTCAATATTCATAATTTTGATGTCGGTACCAGCCCGAACAATATCCTGATAAAACAACATTTAAAAATTAGAACTCACGTTCAAGTTGGCTGGTACCGACTTCGAAATTATGAATATTGAGTACAGAAATAGTTAAAATTTTAGCCAAATTTAAAAGGGGAATTATTAATCGAATAAGTTTTAATTTTTTATTTAAAAATAATATTTTTTCCCTTTTTAGTGATATTTGTTTAATTGTTATTAATACATTTTAAGAACGTTTAAAATAAACGATCGAATGAATAATTGAATACGCGCCAAGCTTCCATTAGGTATTGTAAATAATATGATGATGATGATTACTGAAAGTCACATAGTGGCATATTATGCTTGCAGTTTTATAAACAATGCAGAAATTTCAAAACGCGTATCTTTAAAGACTGAGGAGTTCCGTTCAGTGCAGGGTATACCTTGGTGCAAAATCTTATTTTTGGTAGCATATACTTGTGTTACGAGTACTTCAGAAAAGTCGAAATTACCAGATGTCTCCATATAAATTTCGAGGATTTCCCTCGATTCCTTATGAATCCAATCATCAGGTCATCACTTTGATATCAAGAAGACTAATTTGGGATTATACCCTATACTATAATATATATATACAGCTGAACGTATAACTGCCACCTCTTTTGTAAGTCGGTTAAAAATAGTCGCTGTTGATGTTTTTTCCCTTTTTACCCGACTGTCAGGAAGGGTTATGTTTTTCGCGCGTATCTTGTATGTATGTATGTATGTAAATTCCTTTATTCCCACGTATCTTCCAAACGGCTAAATGGATTTCGACAATTAAGGTATCGTTAGATTTGTCTCAATAACCCAAGTGTCCTTAGATAGCTTTTTTAAAAAAAAATTACATAATGGCGGTTTTTGGCAAATTGTAAGTAGTTCAATTTTTTTTTTAACCAAACATATCGAAATTGGTATCAAAATAAAGGAAATTAAATGGAGATTTCAAAAATACACATATGTCATGTATTTAAATTTAATCAGGAATAATTACAATCATTTTAATGAAATCTATCGAATAAATTTGTAATCAATGGATTCAAATAGTCGTATTTAGCTTTAAATATATAAAAATGTTGGATCCAATTACGCATTTTTGCTATACCCGGTATAGTTAATTATATGAGTAAAACGAAACTAACTATTGTTAGTCAACCACACGACCAAAACTCTCTTGAGGAATTGAACCGCTTACGTCAATTATAGTTTTCATTTTTATTTTGTTTCACACGCTATAATAATAATAAATTTTGTCCAATTTACAAAAGTCATAATAGAACACACTCTAGTTCATAAAGATATGCCGGACAGAACACTAAAAAGTCTAAAATAAAATAAATAATTAGAAAAATTAAAAAACCCGACTGCAAAAAAAAACCTAATATACCTAAGATACCTAACGCACTAAAAAGACTGAATGAAACTGAAATGAAAAGAGGTTGAATTAGGTTTTAGTACTGTGAATTTACAGTCTTGTTTCAGTCTTTTTAGTGCGTTAGGTATCTTAGGTACATAGGTTTTTTTTGCAGTCGGGTTTTTTTATTTTTCTAATTATTTAAGATAGTCGATGACTATTAACTCCGTACATCCCAAAATATTGATGCCATAACCTTGCCAGTCGACTTTTGCGTATTTCCACGCTTTGGTGTCGGTTCATCACGTGCAGTGCACTCGGCTGACTGGTGATTGGACTCCGGTGTGAAATCATGGAGTCATGTTTTATCCATCGTCACGTACCGATGAAAAAATTGGATTTATGACGATTGAACAGCTTCAAACACTGCTCAGAATCATCAATTCCTTGTAGTTTTTGGTCGATTGTAAGCTCGCGCGGTATCCACTTTGAACAGAGCTTTCGCATATCCAAATATTCATCTAGGATATGTCCAACGTGATTCCTTTGATATATTTAGGGTCAGCTATCCTAATCAACTTCACTTTTCGGTCACCCAAAATGATTTTGTGGACTTTTTTAATGTTTTCGTTGGTAACAGCCTCGTTGGGGCGTCCACTACGTGCATCGTCCTCGGTGCTCATTTCGCCTCGTTTAAACTTAGCAAACCACTTCTCAACGGTTGATTATCCTGGCGCAGCACCCAAAATATCCTCTTTAAAAATGAATAGTAAAATAATTAAATATTAAAAAACAAAAAACATTATTTTTTTGCTGTTTTCCTGCTCGATATTAGTAGTAAGCTTAGAGCATTAATAAAAGATGTATATAATGATATATAATGGTTCGGAACTATTCTTGCGCGAGTCCAACTCGCATTTTGTCGGTTTTTTGTCTAGCTTTTTATTTTTTAATTATTTTGTTGGACAAAATATTTCGAAAAACATATTATGTTGTTAAATATTTTCAGTAGTTAGATTTTGTAGCTTTACTTCCTTTTTCGCTTTACATTTATGTTTTTTTCACTTATAACGTTTTCACGTCTATATTGTTTTTACCCGACTCCGCGACGCAAAGGAGTGATAATGTGTATATCAGCCTATATATGTACGTATGTGAATTTGTACATTTGGCACTATTTACAAATGTACACCAGTAGTCAAATCAAGGAGCGCCGGAGCTTCGAGGTTTGACTATAACATAATATACATAATATTATGCCGTACGGAACTAAGAGTCCATCTACACTAATCTCATAAAGAGGAAATATTTGTTCGTTTCTTTGCATTTAATAGGCTCCGATTTTACTGGACTGATTTTGATGAAATTAGGCACAGATATGGAGTAGACCACGTGGAAGAATAGGACTAACTAAGGATATATGAACTTTTTATTGCGGCAAAGTTTCGCGTGATTTCATTATGCTCGGACAACATCAACTAAAGTAAGGCCAACGAGACGAGATAAAAAACGTAAATAAACGGACCGCTACTGAGTTGCATTATGAAAGTGAGCTAATATTATATCTGTCCTTATCACTCGTATGCAATAATGACGTCAGTTGGTCGATGACAGCTGTCGTAGCGTGTTTCGTGGTACAGGAAAGCGGCCAGTGCCGCAGTTGTCAACATTTGGTCCGCCAAACAATTGTGAACAAGTTCATTCCTGTTTGGATTGCGTTCGAAGTGATACATATTTTTTCGTCTCCGCATTTACTTGGTTTTTGTTGTTATTATTCCGTTTCGGTTAGTTTTATTTTTAATTTTTGCTGTTATTGTGAGTGCTTAGTTGTTGATTTTAATTATGGAATCACAGCCTGGCTGCTCTAGACAACCTTTGAAAGAAATCAATTCACCACGCAAAAAGCGTCAAAAGCTAAGTTAATTTATTAATTCATTTGCACTTGAACCATTACCATAATTTTGATTTTTATGGTTCCATACCAAAAAAGATTATTTTTATATAATAATAAGAAAATAGTCTAAAATTTACCATTCCTCACATTTTTTTTATTTACGGCGGACGTATTTTACATCTAATGAAAAAGGAATGGTCGTTAATGTGCACAAATACGTGAAGCAAACTTGGCCTACTGATGAATATCCGTACAAAACAAGTATAATGGAGAAAACAGCGAGCATTTTGAGCATCGGTGTCGCTCCCGTATATAGAATTATAAAAGAATATGCAACAACTGGGAATGTACAAAGCCCATCAACAACCAAAAAAGGGTCACATTCTCGGAAAAAGTGGGGGAGTTTGATAAACAGACCATACGAAAGAAATTTCATAGCTTTTATCTGAAAAGCGAATTACCTACATTAAAAAAAGTACTCCAAGCTGTCAATGATGATGAAGAATTACCTAACTTTAAGAGATCGACATTTCAGAAAATACTTAAACATTTAAAATTTAAGTATATAAAACGACAAAGAAACAATGATTTAATAGACAGAGACGACATTATACTATGGCGAATGAATTACTTAAGAAAGATTAAAAAATACCGAACGGAGAATCGCTCTATATTCTATATGGATGAAACATGGGTGAATGCAGGTTTGTCAAATAATTGTGCCTTTATTATGTTAATAAATACTAGCTTTTGCCCTTACTTTACTTACTGCCTCCGTTGCCGAGTGGACTGAGCGTGGGATCTTAATCTGGAGGTCGCGGGGTCGGTTCCCGCAGGGGACACACATACTAAAAAGCTACTTTATTTGTTGTTCTCTCGTTGGGTTTCTGGGATCGATAAGCCTTGCAGCCCACAAAATAAGAAGATGACTTACTAAAATAATTAGAATTTTCGGCAGTGCATATCACTGGTAATGTAAAACTTATTTCGTTTTCAGGGCACACTGTTTCAAAAACTTACTTGGATACTACAATAACTTCAAATCGGCAAGCTTTTATGGAGGGACTGAGTACGGGTGCAAAGAACCCTACTTCAAAGGGCAGACGACTGATTGTGGTGCATATGGAAAATGAAAATGGTTTCACAGAGGGGGCTGATGATGTATTTGAGTCAAAAAACACAGGTGATTACCACGAGTCAATGGACGCGAACCGCTTTGAGCAGTGGTTTGAGAATATTTTACCAAAACTTGGTGAAAATACTGTAGTGGTACTGGACAATGCTCCTTACCACTCAAGACGCCAAGAAAAAACACCCACCAGAGCATGGAGAAAAGCAAGTATTCAAGAATGGCTGCGTAATAAAGAACTAAGCTATGATGAAAAAGACGTAAAGGCAGAACTTTTAAAGAAAGTGAATGACGTAAAGGCGAACTACCAAAGATACGCTGTGGATGAGCTCGCCAAAAAATTTAAGGTGGAAGTCCTAAGACTGCCACCTTATCATTGCAAGCTCAATCCCATTGAACTCGTATGGGCTGACATAAAGGGACACGTAGCTCGCAATAATACTACATTTAAATTTGAAGATGTGAAAAAACTGCTACAAGAGGGGGTCCAACGTGTATCTGCTGATAAATGGCGAAATTGTGTGGATCAAGTAATAAAAGTCGAGGACAATTTTTATAGCAATATTGACAACATGATTGATAATACAATAGATAGTTTTATCATAAACACAGCTGACTCGGACTCTTCCGACGAATCATCTTTGTCTAGTACAGACGACAGCGATTAAAATTCGAACTTTATAATAATTTATTCAAATAAAAATGTTTTGAACCCCTGAAAATTTGTTTACATTCTTTATCTCGTCTGGTTGGCCTTACTTTAGATGTGATTTGAAAAATAATTTCTCGAATGTCAGTGCCAAGAGTTTATACTTACTTTGCCTTCTGTTTACTGTCTACTAGTACTTTGACTTTATTTAAGCGTCAGGAGGAATACTTACAATATTTTTTCCAGTGTCGACCAACTGTAATTACCGTCTAATTTGTTTCGAGGACATATGAATGCACCCTAATTGTTTTCCAGACTTCGTGTTGAATATAAAGTGTGGCTAATTACGTTTCCACTAGAATGTGACTATGCTAAGAACCAGGAGAGAGAATAATTTATGTACACAAAGATCATCTGTCAAAATGAAAATAATTCTAAATTCTAACAACCTAACAAGCGTGTCTTTCGAAACTATTAAGTAATAATTTCACTCGGTCAGATTACCATCTAGCTTCTGAATACACGAAACGTCAACCGCCTTTTTAAAATAAATTTGATAGATTTATTATTCAAGTCTAGTAGCGAAACAGTTTTTTCAATTAAGTGCAAAAATTACGATCGCTTAAATGTTTTAAGAATATTAATAACCATTCACTAATAAAATTAATTAGACCTTAACTTTCCTATTTAAAATTTACAAATGAAAATGAATCCTACGGCTGATAGACATATTTTGGATAGTTATCTGGGAACACAATATTATAAAATTAGATCTGCGTTTGAAATTATTCCTTTCTAAAGTAACTTAAACAGATTACTATTTTTAAATTGTTCCATAATATTAAGCACCTAATTGTACAAAATGTAACAAAAAAGAAAAATAAACATTTATCGCGATAACATTGGCGATAGTTATGTAAATGCACAAAGCTAATAAACACCAATATTGAAATATTATGCGGGCTCGCACAACTATGATATGATTTATAGCTGATTATAATTTTGATGTGATGTTATAGGCCGTCTCAAACTATTTGAATGATAAAATATTAACCTGACTACTGACTTCATGAACATAGGAACAAAACAAAGTTTTATACATCAAACTCTGGGGATAAAAGATAATTGATTAAATATAACCTAACCCCAGTGGCGGTTTTGCGGAAAAGCGATATCTATTAGTAGGGATGTCAATTACGTAATGAAATTAATAACTAATTTGTTTGGAAACGCAATATCCCAACAGATAAAATTAATGATAGATGTCGCTTTCATGTTACGAAAACCAAAAACGTATTATTTTTTTTTTTGTATAAACATAAATAGTATAGACGGATCTATTTTACACCTCAAGTATTTTTTTTCTCATAAAACTAGTACTAAACTGTTGAATTATAGAAAAAGAAATAACTTATACTCAATAAAAAATAAATCTATCTATTGGGCCACTAGATTTTTAACCTTTTACGACTCATTGACAATTTACAGCATGATAACCATAGACTATACAGATATGATGAAAACGATTACCACATATAAGTACGTATTAGATATAGAACCCAAAACAATGATTTTTAGAATTGTAGTCTGTTTGTCTGTTTATCTGTTTTTCTGTACGTTTGTTCGCGCTAATATCAGAATCTACTGAACAGATTTTGATGAAATTTGGTATGATAGTAGTTTAGACTCTGGATTAACACATAGGCTACTTTTTATTGCAGAAAAATGTATGGTTTCCGTGATATTTGGTTTTGCGCGTATGAAGTAAACGGCTTAACCGATTTGAATGCGGTTTTCAGTAATGCGTTTTGGTTACACCACTCCACTTAAAATTTAATTAACCGACTTCCAAAAAAAGAAGGCGGTTATACATTCGGCTGTTTATAATTTTAATGTTACACGATTACTCCATCGCCTGTGGACCGATATTCAAAATAATTATTTTGATATAAAGGGTATAATCCCTTATTGATGACTTGATGTTGGGGTCCATGAGGAATCGTGGGAACTCCTCACTATTCATATGAGGTATATTCATATAGTGATTTTGACTTTTTCTGAAGAAGTCTAGGCATATACTACCAAAAATAAAGATTTTTCACCATGATATACCCTGGATCCAAAAGTACTGAACAGAACTCCCGATTCGTTATATATACATGTTTGGGATTTCGGCGTTGTTTAAAGAACTGAAAGCATATGCCACTATGTCAAAGTGTTAAAGTAATCATCATCAATCACCGCCTTCATCACACCATACACGATAATAGGTACTTCTCATAGTCTTTTACACCGACACGGATATCTTTGAAAATTACTCTGCCGTTTATGGACGTATTTGGAAAATTCTTTTGTTGTTGTAATTATACCCTATAATTCGAAGTTTGTCCTTTAGTCACTAAAGTGGAAACCTGATACTGAGATCCATGTGGAATCGAGGGAACCTCTCGGAATTTATGTTGTCACATATAATGGTTTTGATTTTTTCTGAAGTAACATAAGCATATGCTGCCAAAAAATAAGATTATGCACTATACCCTGGATCGTAAAGCACTGAACAGAACTCCTCAGTCTTTAAAGATACGCGTTTGGAAAATTCGGTATTGTTTATAGCACTGCGAGCATATGCCACTATATAACTTACAGTAATCATCATCATCATCTTATTTACAATACCTAATGGAATCTAGGCGCATATTCAATTATACATTCAATGGTTTATTTTAAACGTTCTTAAAATGTTTTAAAAATAATTTAACAAATATCACTAAAAAGGGAAAAATTATTATTTTTAAACAAAAAATTAAAAAGACTTTCCAAGTAAAAATGTAAAAAAAAGTATGAAATAAAACCTGTTTTCCAAATGATTCCCCTTTTAAATTTGTTTAAAATTTTAACTATTTCTCTACTCAATCTTCATATGTCTGAAGTTGGTACATACATGGTGTCAACAAAAAAGTCTGTGATGGCATAGATATGTCTATCTTTTAAGGATAGGTTACATTGCCCATTCTAAGTAAAAGGAAATGATCACAAATAATATGGTATTTTTAGGAGCTATTAAGACGGATACAATCACCTAATTCTTATCTAGAATATATATTAAAATTAAAAAGTGCGTGTGAAAATTTATTATAAGTATATATTTTTACTCTGTGCTATTACTATATTGCAGAAGGTATATTTGCTAAAGAAGTTTTTTGCCACGAACACTCTCCCATGCGGGCGAAGCTGCGGGCAAAAGCTAAAAAATGTGAAAATGTGAAAAGAAAATTCATAAAAAGAAACATATACAATTGAAGTTGTATCTCGCCAAATGAGTGTTTGACGGGGAGATGCACTCATCTAATATAATATTTGTTGCATAATAGCATTTTGGCTAAAAGTTGTATCTCTCCAAATGAGTGTTTGACGGGGAGATGCGCTCATCTAATATAATATTTGTTGCATAATAGCATTTTGGCTAAAAGTTGTATCTCTCCAAATGAGTGTTTGACGGGGAGATGCGCTCATCTAATATAATATTTGTTGCATAATAGCATTTTGGCTAAAAGTTGTATCTCTCCAAATGAGTGTTTGACGGGGAGATGCGCTCATCTAATATAATATTTGTTGCATAATAGCATTTTGGCTAAAAGTTGTATCTCTCCAAATGAGTGTTTAACGGGGAGATGCGCTGCTCATCTAATATAATATTTGTTGCATAATAGCATTTTGGCTAAAAATTGTATCTCTCCAAATGAGTGTTTGACGGCGAGATGCGCTCATCTAATATAATATTTGTTGCATAATAGCATTTTGGCTAAAAGTTGTATCTCTCCAAATGAGTGTTTAACGGGGAGATGCGCTGCTCATCTAATATAATATTTGTTGCATAATAGCATTTTGGCTAAAAATTGTATCTCTCCAAATGAGTGTTTGACGGCGAGATGCGCTCATCTAATATAATTTTTGTTGCATTATGAGTAGTTAAGACTTTAGTGCAAAAGATAAAATAATAAAAAACAAAACTAAGTAATTAACTTCAAATAAATTTACAGTTTATAAACAGAAGTAATTTAACTCATAATTTTAATTTAACAATGCAGCCTTTATCTTTTTCTTAATTATACCAGTTGACATTTTTTCTGTCTGTCTTAATATATATAACTTGTTAAATATTTTAGGTACTAAGTATTTATTCGTCCTCTCTCCATAGTAGTTTTTTATTTAAGGTTTAATCAGTCTTTGCTCTCTTACCCTACTATTTAGTATTATATTTACTATCACTTTAAAATCATTACTATAGTGTTTGTTTCCCCTTTCATGCAAAAGCTACTGAACGGATTTTGATGAAATTTGGAATGGCAGTTGTTTAGGCTCTGGATTAAAACATAGGCTACTTTTTGTCCCGAAAAAGTAGGTAAGTAATTAAGTAGTATTCCCGTGGGATACTATTTATTTACGCGGGCGGAGCCGAAGGAAACGTCTATATTATAGTAAAATCGTAACTTTTCGCTGCCTGTACATGGAGGAAATACAAGTATAAGAAAAACCTATCATAATAATAATCATAAGATTGGACTAATGGTACCCAAAATAATCATTTTTAGAGTTTTTGTATGCTTCACTGTATGTATGTTTGTCTGTAGGTTGTTGCGCTAATCTCAGAAACGGCTAAACTGATTTGGATGCGGTTTTCACTAAGGCGTTTTGGTTTGCTCCACTTAAAATTTAGTGTTTGTTTCATTTCATTAGGTTCATAAATGAAAAAATTATGTCAATCTAAAGAATTAAATATAATATGTTATAGAATTACCGATCAGTTGAACTGGCTGAAAATTTAATTAGTAGGGATTATACCTAATCATTGGAATATTAGGAGGAATGAGTGAGAAGTTCGATGGCTTTGTGGTCGTACCGCTAATTCGTGATAAGCAACCCTGGTCATGGTTTCAACTAGAATTGGTTGACGACAATCACAAATATTTTTGAGGTCAAGATTCCCTTTTGTCACATTTTTTTTTTGCATAATTTAATGTCGCATACCTCAAAAGGCATAATTTTGTTTGTCATAATAATACTTTGACATACTTGTTTCTTGGTACACTATATCATTAGGCATAATTATCATTTAGACTAATGTTTGTTGTCCTAATTTAATGTGGCATTACTCGCTAGGCATAAAAAAAATCTCATAACAATACTTTCGCATAATTGTTTTATGGCATAACTCGTTAGGCATAAAATATAACGTTTGTGTAGTTTTGGGTTAGCGTATTACAACTATACTAGTACTATAGTTGTAATTCGCTCAAGTCGCTATTTCATTATGTTACTCAAATATTTTTTTTTGGAGCTTACTCCTTGAGAAACGTTTTTCAAGGAGTAAGCTCAAGCGTTATTTCAGGGCTTATGCCCGGGGAGTAAAATCGAATTCACGATGCATCTTCGGCATTGCAACCCAAATTTAACGGTTTAGAATAAACTCCAGTCGTGCGTCGGAGCTGACACACACAGTTTTTGACATCTTTTACGATTATGAAGTTCTTTAATTTGATTTACAAACAATACATTTTTGCGATTCTAAGAAGAATGCGCGTATGGTATTGTGTGAAGAATGTTTACAACATAATGAGTACTTTTCAACCATTTCGTTCAGTGGTTAGCTAGACAGCTAAGATGCCTCACACTTTAACATATTTGTGCATATTTTTGGTTACCTTTGAAACTATTTTGGTAAGCCTCAATGAAACTATTTTTATACATATCATTGATACGATAATTTTTCATTTTATTATGTTGGATATCAATGGTGTATTTTTTAAGTATCGTCTCATACGTCTTACGTTTCAAACTAAAAACTTTTAAACAGTTGCCATAATACTAATATTATTAAAGACTCTATAGTCTATCACAGTAATAACACACAGGACTTCTTGTACTATTTCCACTTTAATAAGTATTTTACATTAATTTTAATATACATATTACACGATCGGTTTCGGCAAAGTCATCATCAGGTGACAGGTGACTTTGTCGAAACCGGTCGTGTAATATATTAAAATTAATGTAAAATACTTATTAAAGTGGAAATAGTGCAAGAAGTCCTGTGTGTTATTACTGTGAAACATGAATTTCCACCAAGAACCTACAGTACAATCAATAACATATCTATAGTCTATATATTTTAAGAAACCGTCTTGAATCTGTAGTTTACAGAGAACAGTTAAATAGAAGATATAGTATTATTTTTACACTAAGCGTCAGTTCACACCGAGACGAGACTGTATTTTTAAGATAGCGAAGTTCAAAATTGAACTTTTTCACTACACACGAAGATACACATTAAATTGCGAGAGTTCGAATTACGAGCTGCAACGCGCTGCATAACGCGACACCGCTCTTGAAATGAAACGGGTATCTTCTAATGCACTGGAATAAAGTTTAATTTCGAATCGCTATCATAAAAATACAGCGCTGCGTCACATCGCGTCGCATCTTGGTGTGAGCTAAAAACCTAATTTATTTTAGGCGGAATCTGCAAGCGTAAACAAAAAGAAGATAGATGGCATGGTTATCAACATGTTATGGAATAAAGTATACGTCAAACATGGCGCCAAGTTGAAGGAGCTGGCGATCAGACAAATAAGGGAGAGCGGGGAATATGATAAGCTCATAGGACACCTGATGAAAGTGAAGCCACAGAAATTGGATAAATTGATACATCTAGTCGGCGAAGTCATGCTAACTTATATGTATTGACAATAATTATAAATAGATTCAATAAGGAATACAAACTGCTTTAAGAATTCGAGTAAAGAAATAAAGAACACATGAAAGTTTGCAATAATTTTTGGCCTAAACAAGTGTGAATGTTTCATTTCAAAACAAAGTCGATAATTAGGTAGGTAATTAGAAAGTAAAATAAAACTGTTGCACCACAATTTTGTGTTATTTTACTTCTTAAATTAATGATAATAATTTTGTTGATGAGTACGAAAATCCTGCGAGCAGGCAATCACGCAAGTGCCTTTTTCATTACATTCATCAATTATTGTTTAAGCGGTTTACAAAAATCCCCAATCAATTATATCAAAGTACCAATATATTATAGTAAATATATGTGCACGCTGTAATATTAATCCAGCGAATAAGTTATTATAATATAATCACATTGCATTAATTATACAAAAAAGTGCGTAAAAATTCCACAATACCTCTTTATTTGCTGTTATGTTAATCATCATTATTTTGGCCTCACATAGTCGTATTTGCCATTTTATTTGGGTTGGTTATTAAGTTGTTATATTAACTATTGTTATTCCGTAGGGAACAGTTGTGTGGATAAACATAAAAACATTCCAACAGTGTGAACGATAAATTGCATCCTTAGCCAGTCCTAAGCTATTCAGTTTTTGAAGGCAAGTATTTTTAAAAGTCAAAACCATGACAACTTTTTTTGGAACGATCTATATTTATAAATGTGAAAGTTTGTGAGGATGGATGGATGTTTTTTACTTTCTTACACAAAAACTACTGAATGGATTTCGATGAAACATAGGCTACTTTTTATCATGGAAATGTATAGTATTCCCGTGGGATACTGTATTTATGCGAGAGGAGCCGCGGGCAAAGCTAGTAAAGAATATACTGAAATACCAAATCATTTAAATTCAACCATATTGTACATCAAGCAACATATAAACGCCTTAATATAATCGCCAACAAACTGCTCCACAGTTTGGCGATTTATGTAATGACTGTAAAATATGTTATTTTTTGTGTTAATAAATAAAAAAATAAAACAAATATACACAAAGTTATCGTATTCTCCTTTCAAGAATTACGTTACGTTAAAACGAAAATTCTTCGCAAACTATGCGTTTGTGTACTTTTCGACACAAAAAAGGCCCAAAAAGATAATTTCAATTACTTTAGTTCCTTAAAGGAAATAACCCTTATTACACGACTCGTGAGTCCAATATGATTTCCTTCTCAAATATATTTTACTCCTTCGTCGGAATCTGATTTTAGATAATGGTTGACTTCAGAAAATCATTCCTCCTTTGTGTATTTACCTTCTTCATTGCCTGTAATATAACGTTACAAACTCGAGCATTTATAAACATATTATTAACATCGATATTGGTCTAAACCCATATGTATCAGATAACTATATCTCTGGTTTTCTTGTTTACGAATTTATAAATATATTTAGTCAATTGCAAAACATAATTTCATGCACGGAGGGTTTCCTTCTATACCCAATACATAATGTGTTACTTTTTTACAAAACATAAAAACAAATACCACACACATAACAATATCTGATCTAGCTCTAAATATCCATTTTGATAGCATCAGTCCAATCGAATGCATCGTTAACGACAAACCTATCGCCTGTCGATAATATTTTATCACGACCATTATTTGCAATCATGCTTTGTAACGATTATGTTACAGATGCAAAACTGATGATTAGCTTTGTATTTTTAATTTTTGTATTTTTTAATCATTATGGCTCGTAAAAATAAGTTGGCGGACTAATAAAGCGTTACCTTAGGTCTCCGTATTAATATTAATACGGAGGTAAACTATCCAGCGGGCCTAGCATGACGATGCGAAGAAACAATTTTAAAGAAGAAATATTCTATCCAAAACAATTCTTTGCAAAATAGTGCTTAATCCATGGTAACAAGGTCGTCAATAGAAGTCTACATTTCTAAATAGCCATTGTTTTTAAATGGCTACCGGGAAATATTCTGTCAAAAATGATCAAATTTTCAAGTAAATGACTGGAGCGTAAAGAAACTATTTGTCTTGGACCGCCATGATGTGGAGTAGTTGACATTATTGTAAAACTATTTGACATTGAAATAAGAAAACGTTTGTACTTTAGCTGTCAAACGGAACCATTTTGTGAGCTCATACTCGGGAAGAAAAGAAATTTTGTTTCTCATAACGACAATGAATGAATAACGACGACTCATAACGATAACGAAAAAAATACAATAAGAACTATTTTGCTCCGAATGGTATTAATGTTTCTTCCATCTGTCATTTTGTCGATTCTACGGTGTTTCTAGGGTGCGCATGCAGGTCATTTGGTTTAAACGGCGTATACCGAACTGTGCAGTTTTATCGATCGTGTGTATGACGAATCGTAGTGAATGATCGTAACGATTTGTCATACACACGATCGATACAACTGCACGGTTCGTTTTACACCGTCAAATTCATACGATAAAACGCTAGGCGTGTAGCGTACATTTGTGGAATCATTAGTGATTCTACTAATGCCCGCTACACACCTGCTTAGGCAAAGCGGACAGGCCAAAAAATCGCAATTCCTTAGCAAAGAAGCTATTGTTGTTTAAAAAAATTGTTTGCTTGTAATTTAATACTTTCTATACAGTTCACTTCCTTTCGTTTTAATAACATTCCACTACCCAGTACTAGCTAAGTATATGTCTTCCCCACGGGAATTCCTTTGTGAAACTATAATGTAATATTGTTTGCGTGATTAATTAATGGAATATCAGTTTCAAGGACTATTGGGAGTCTAGTTTCTCATAGAAGTGCATCGTTTGGTTGTATATCGTTAGACAATGCAGGTGTTGTATTTCACCACATTGCTTGCTGGCACAAATCTGACACTGATACAATTGGGTTTGGTAATAAATAAAGTATATTTTACCCCGCAGGTCAAATATAAAAACTGACCTGCTGGCTGAATCACAAAGGCTCCGCACAAAACGAAAAATAACACGTTTTGTTGTATAGTATTAATATGTTGCATATTATAACAGAAATACATCATCTATGAAAATTTCAACTGTCTAACTATCACCGTTCATGAGATACAGGCTCGTGACAGAAGTACAGACAGACGGACGGACGGACAGCAGAGTCTTGGTAAAAGGTACCATTTTACCCTTTGTTTACGGATCCCATTAAAATGTTCTTGAACACTAAGGGCCTACGTATACTTTAAACGTACATAATTGTTATAATTTAAATGAGCAAATTTTGTATAATATAAATATACCGCTTCTCAGAAACGGCTGAAAGTATTACCATGAAATTTAGTATGCAGGGACTTTTGGGGTAGAAAAATCGATCCAGCTCGGTCTTATCTCTCGGAAACTGCGCATTTTTTTAGTTATATACTATGTTTTTTCACATCCATGACGCAGGAACTCAATATCCAGGTTCATGTATGTGTATTAAATATGTGCGTAACAGAGATTATTAGATATATAGATAGGTATGTAGAGATGTCATAATACCAAGAAATTACCATTATTGATTTAATTATATCAATCAAAATTACACCAATGAAATATTACTGAACTGTCAGTTCGGATCTACATTGGTGCCAAAATCAAAAAGCGAGTTACAATTTGGCTTCCATTCGCAACACTTTCGATACTTATTAATTATGACAAACAAAGGCATGTACATAATAGAGTTATAATTAAGCTCGTGAAATTGATAAAGGATTGAATAAAGTTGCTCTGCTCCCCGTCTATTATCATAAGAGCAAACGGGTTTAATATTTTATGTTTTTTTTATTGACGTGAAAAATTTGTTTTTATCTTGATATACTTAACTAAAAATGTAAGCCTATTCACCACACAGTCCACAACTATCTTGATTATTTATTATTAACGGATAAGATTACTGGAACCATACAATATTTGCCATTTTTATCTAGACTTTATTAGAATAGTAGCCCGCGGCACCGCCCGTGTAAACACAGTATACCACGGGAACCGTATATTTTCCTGCGATAAAAAGAAACCTATGTCCCTCTTCGTGTTCTACTATATATTTGTGACAAATTTCATGATAATCGATTAAGTAGTTTTACGTGAAAGCGTCACAATCAAACAAACAAACTCACATTCACATTTATAATATTAGGAAAGATAAAGGCTATAAGTAAGCCTTGAAGAAAGACAATGTCTTCGTCATTTTAAAAATTAAAATATACACTTTCCTATTACAATATAATCGCAATTTCCTTGAAAACACGTCCTAGGATATCTTAAGTTATCTAAAACATAATAAATTCGTAGACATATTTGATTATCTCACACGTTTTAAAGTTTGCAAGTTACGAAGTCGACTTAATATCTTTTTGTCAGCATTCGGAACTAAATTGGATGCTGAACTTTTAACCGAGAACATAAAATATGTAGCCTCTATAAATTCGTCATGTTCTCTGTCAGAGTCGTATGATATTTCAGCTGTAAAATATTTTGAATCTAAGCTTTACTGCGGGTTGAAGAGAGACCACGCAATTACTCATAACTAACGACAAAATTAGACTGCATGAGATTGGTCAATAACTTTTAGTACGCCATATTGTTATTGCTTTACTATAATTATATGGGGACTATAATAATATACTCGTAACTGTAGTCACCACTACGTGTCTCGTTAAATTTTCAGGGACCATTGTGTCATTGATATCATTAAGCATATACGTGAAGTACAAACTTTGTACGAAAATTATGCAAACGGAGGAGTATGAAATTTGGCACACTATCTTAGATCAAAAACCTCACACTACCATGCTTTTGATACGATTATGTCATACGTTGACGTTTGTCAATATGTTTTTACATTACACACCTAAAAGGCAAAAGAACCCTTGTAAAGTTCAAACATAAAAATTATATAAATTATGGGTCTAATTTCGACCTCTGAACGATCACTAGTTATGTATATAATTGCGCTTAATTTACTATTAAATCATTGAGCTACATATTATATTACTTACTAGCTAGTGCCCGCAACTTTGTTTGCGTGGAAATACTAAATGGAAAAGGAACCTTTTTACCCGACTACGGCGAAGCCAAAAGGAAGGATAATGATTTTGGCTATTTGTGTATGTTATTACCTGACTGCGGTAGGTGTTTGGTATAAAAATAAAGAGCTTGGAGAGACCATTCAAAAAAATTACAAAAGATAGTAAAATGGTCAAGCATGAGTCTGACTCTGGAAAAAAGACATTTATACCCCCCTTTATCCCTTTAGGGATTGAATATCGAAAAATCCTTTCCTTTTAGGACTACATTCACAAAGTTCCAATCCGAAATCCTCATTTAATTTTTTTCCCCATACAAAGTTTAGTATCCCTTTTTATACCCCTTAAAATATGGAATTTTGGAAAATATTGAGCTAGAGTTTTAGTAAATCAAGCCAAAGAGCAACATCACGAAATTCCAAACAGATCTGACCACAAACAAAAAAACATACAAATACCAGTTTCCAATTACAACAATACTACGAGTACTTAATTTTTCAATTAAAATCAAAAATATGCCATTTAACTCTTTCTCTCACACATTATATATGGTCCTTACATATGAAATTGGCATTTTGTCTTGCTGGCCACTTTGATCTCAATTACATATATCTTCTCTGGTTAGGAATTCCAATTTCAAATTTATACCGCTATGTACTCATGCATTTGTGTTTCGAAAACCGTATTTCATTTGTTTTTACCTCTTTTGGTTTTTTCTTTGCGTCACTCTGTTTACAAAATGGAAAACTTGAAATATCGTATTATTTTCGATTACTAGTTCCACCGTGGCACCAGTGCTGCAGAAACGGCGAAGGAATAATGATATGTATGGCGGCGGTGTCTCAAAAGAAAACACAGTGCGTTTTTGGTTCCAATGTTTTCGTTCTGGAAATTTCGTCCTGCAGAACAAACACCGTGGACGGCCGGAGACCAAAGTTAATAATGAAGAATTGAATATTGCAAAAAGTCCTGTGTGTTATTACTGTGAAGAATTGAAGGCTATTGTGGAAGCGGATCCATCGCAAACCACGTCCGAGTTAGCTGCAGGCTGCGGTGTTATTAATAAAACTGTTTCAATCCACTTGAAGTAAATTGGGTAGGTGAAAAAGCTTGAAAGATGGGTACCTCATGAATTGAGTGCAGCAAACCGACAAACGCGCGTCGACTGCTGCGTTACATTACTCAACCGGCACAATAATGAAGGGATTTTAAATCGAATCATTACCTGTGATGAAAAGTGGATCCTGTACGATAATTGGAAACGCTCATCGCCAAAGCCTGCCCCAAGCGAAAATTTACTAAAATAAAGTTACTTGTGAGCGTTTGGCGGCTAGTGCCGGTGTCCTTCGAAATTTGGATAACTTCTTGCAAGGGAAAAAATTCAACTTCGATGGGGCAGTCCAAAGCGCCTTCAAAGATTTTATTGGTTCCTGTCCGAATGGTTTTTTTAGTAAAGAAATCAATGAACTACCTGTGCCATGCCGGATGCCAAAGGGCATGGATAGTAATGGTACAAACATACTTTGATTAAATAAATATATTATGTTTTAAAAAAATCGACTTTATGTTCCTCGTTTACAAAACGCCAATATTACGTTTCTAGCTTCAGTACTTCTAGCCTCAGCGTTGATGAATCAGTCAGGACATGTTACTTTATTTAATAGATAGACGAGGCATATCAAGGCAAAAGTGTTTACACTTGAACTGAACTACTTTTGGGGCCATTTGTCATCTTGACATTTTGACATTTGCTTTTCGCATCTATAATCAGTCCGTATATATTTGTCAAAATCAATATGGGCATGGCGTAATATTTACTTGTATGAAGATTTTTTTTCTTAAATCATAGCCTATCCTTCGTTTTGAAATCATTGTTTTAAATATTGTAGCATTGATTTCCATAACAATATTTGCTAATCTACCTTTTTAAAATAGTAACGTACATCTTACATAATATTACACAATACACAGTTAAATAGCACTTAAGCTTTAATCCGTGCACCAATTAATATTGAAGTAGGTACTGTAATTAATAAATCAGCTTGCAGTAGAATCAACTGTTCTAAGCCTAATTCCATATTGACTCCCATTTAACCTAATTCAATGGCTGACAGGTGCTTCGCGAAAATGAAGCGATTACAGCCCCCAGTTCAAACGCAGAATTGTTATGTCCATCGCATTCCGTTAGAAATGCACAATTACGTTAATTAAATGCTGAGATCAGATGAACCGTGCGAGCGAGGCCTAATGTGTTTACATTGGTTTGATATTCAGACATTTTTCATGCTCATGCTTCGCATAGTCATGCTTCGGCACGAATTGACCTTTTCATAGTGACTCACAAAAACCGGCGTAAAATAACACTCAGAAGGGCAAGGTCACATTTGGAGTTTTGTAAATCGGGAACACGCGTAACTCTCAAGATGGTCGATCAGTTACGATCCATATGTTAAAACTGCAAATGGGTATACTTACCTACTCATAAACGTTAAACCAACATCAAAAGCATTTTGATTGGTCCATACTCCAAAAATAAGTGTATGATATCAAGACTATTCAATTATAATTCAATATAAGTAATTTTAATTAAATAAAATTTAAGTGTAAGTTAATAAAGGGATTCTGGTTTTGCACATCCGTCTAAGGGCGACAAATAGACCCCACGGCCCAGTATACTTAAGCTTAATTCCCTCTAAAAGTAAGTACAATTTACATTATGACAAGACATAAAACTAAATTTTCAATATAGGAATCCTGTCTTTGAAAACTCCCTTAGATAATTTACTCCCGATTAGTCAAGAACTTCGATTCCAAGTTGGTGATTTGACGTATGGAATGTGCATACGTCAAATCTGCATTTGACGAATAAGTTTAAGTTGTCGATAAAAGAAGGTAAATAAACGCAGTACTCCTGTGAACTTTGTCGTTGAAGTTTCTACGTACGTTGTCTATTTCGGTAGATAGTAATAATATGTATTCGTACATACTCATAATATAATGTTTATCCATGGAAGAACTTTAACCTCGGCACGAAGGAAGGCCTTGCAGAAAATAAGCGTAAAATAATGATTGCGTTGTGTCTCCACCCAGTAAATATTAAATGTTAGTCCAATGGATTATTGGAAGGGCTAGAGCAAAGTACAAGCAAGCCCTCTAGTATCGCGGATGGCACTGGACGGAGATAACCACTTACTATCAGATGATCTATCTGCTTATAATATTCCCAAAATAATAATAATATGTTTCTAAAAGTAAGTATAAAAATCATAACGTGGACCTGTGCCACGTGACAAGTACACGTGACAGAATTCAATTAATTCATCATTTAAAATACAAAAACACTCTCATCGTGCCTAAAGCACATTATTTCAAAAAATAAAAGAAATATTTAAATATGTACTCCTACCGCCATCTTTATATTTATCCGTACTACAACGAAGTTGCTACGTAAGAAGTATAAGTAGCTTCCGACAGATGGTGTCGTGCCGTGACGCGTGTCGTGACGTGATACGATCTTGAAATTTCAGTCCCGACGCCGCCAGTGAAGTTTCACTTCAAATTTTTTTTAGTTCACAAGTCTAAAATATACACTAGAAATTTGTTATTTTGCACAAAACTTGATGTCTTTTGAAGTAGCTCGGCTACATTAAAGACGTTATTCTTATGTTCATAATTACATTGTTGTTTTATTCCTCACATGTAAATTCAAAAAATATTTATACTACACAGCTACACAGATAATTGCAAGGTTATGAAAATACAGGGACATAAGTTGGGGCAATAATACAAGTAAGTAAAAATCTTATGTAGTTTCTATGAAATTGGCATTACATTTTGATTTATCCACTATAAGCTGTTAATAATAGCCGTTAAAGTAAAATATGAATTTAAGAAATACAGAAGTACTTATAAAGCGTCTAGCTTTTGCCGCGTGGGGAGCTTTTAATGTCACTTTTATTCTAGAAATTATTTTTCTAACGTACAATGAACAATTATACTCGTATAATGAGAAGCGACGGTCACTACACGTATGTCTAAACTATTCTCTCAGAGATCCAAAAGGGGATTATTTTAGAAATAGCACGAATAGCTCGCTTCTGCAAGACCCCATATAAGTATGCCGTATGATTCCACTATGAAAGAAGCTAAAATAAACCAGACGAAACGGCTTGCCTTGTAATTTACACCCAGTTAGTATAAATACTTAGGAATACAGTGGAGTCTACCAGTGGCGTGGGGTACCTATAACTCCATTCCTATCGGATATATTATATTCCCCGCATTCCAAATCTACCTATTATATAGGCTAGATTAGCCTTCCCTGTGAAGGAGAAATAAACCTTCGCCATCGGAGTCTATACCATAACAGATTGGTTGGAACCAGATTGCCATGGTGTCAATATAGGCGTCTATTGCTAACTTATTATATCTATATCTTCTAAATCTTTCTATACATTATAATAAATTTGTAACTCGTCGCCCCGTCACGGCTGTGTAAAAACGGACTCTCGATAGACATGCGATCGACGGTGGTATATATACTCAGCGCGCGAAAAAACTACGATAGCGTGATTCAGGCGCCACGTTTGTACGCGCTAATCTCAGAATCTACTGAACGGATCTACTGAAATTTGGTATGGTAGTAGTTTGAACTCTCGATTAACACATAGGGGATTTTTATTTCAGAAAAATGTACAGTTCCCTTGATATTTGTTTGATGCCGCCACGTTTGTACGCGCTAATCTCAGAATCTACTGAACGGATTTCGATAAAATTTTATATTAAATTTCATAGTAGTAGCTTAGACTCCGGATTAATACATAGGTTTTTTTTTATTGCGGAAAAATGTACGGTCCCGCGACATTTGTTTTTGCACGTACGAAGTCAACGGCTGAACCGATTTGAATGCGGTTTTCACTAATGCGTTTTGGTTTGTTCTACTAAAAATTTTGTGTTTGTTTCAAAAATATAAAAGTTATGTCAGTCTAAAGAATATAATATATGCTATAGATTAACTGATTATTTGAACTGGTCGAAACTTTACGTAGGTTTTAGTAGGTAGGTAGGCTTTCGGTAAGGTATTACCTAATCATTGATGTATATTACCAGGAGTAATAAGCGAGAAGTTCTATTATGGTCGTAGTGCTAACTCATGTTAAGCAACGCCGATCATGAATACAACTAGGATGGGCGACCACAATCACAAATAATTTTTAAGATCAAAGTCTATACGCCTAATACATACTGACGTTTTCCTGTTCAAGAGATTTTCGAAATCATTAAAACACGACGACGATACCAGCTCAAACAATATTCTGATAAATATTAAATAGAACTCACATTTAAGTTGGCTGGTACCGACTTCAAAATTATAAAGATTGTGCAGATAAATAGTTAAAATTCTAGCCGAATTTAAAAGGAGAATTATTTAGAAAATAAGATTTATTAAAGACTGAGGAGTTCTGTTCAGTGCTTTTGGAGCCAGGGTACACCCTTGGCACAATATTTTATTTTTGTGGTAACATAATATGCTTTATTTACTTCACAAGTCAAATCCCTATAGGTGTCCCTATAAATTTGGAGTTTCCTCAATTACTCATAGATACCATCATCAGGTCTTTGGTGACTAAACGACCAATTTCGAATTATACCCTTTACAAAAACAAAATAATTTTCCAAATGGGTCCACAAACGGCAGAGTAATATCGATGATATAAAAGACTGAAAATTATCTAATATCATCACAATGTTTTTTTTTTTAAATTTTATCATTAATAATAAAAAATACATTTTATCGTGGTATTACATATTAAATAACCTCGCCAAACTTTGACGTTTGACGAGATGTGCTCATTCCCTAAACAGATAACACAATACAGTTACATGTTGACTTATAAATCATAATCTTTACATGGTAAACTAAACTTAACCACTACACTTGAATACAATATTATATATTCATTTATTACACACAGCAGCAGCAACACGCAGCAATTCAATTTCTATTTATTTTTTATGTACATTCAATGTTCACATAGAATACACAGCATTATATTCCATACAAACATTGAATATAAGTAAAATTATATCAACAGTCTAGAAGTAGCCTTCGTAACTGCTTTAAGCGATCCTACATCCCGTCTTAATATATCAATTTTATTAAACACTTTAGGTACCATATATTTTAAAGTCCTTTCACCATAATAATTGTTTATTTTTGGCTGAATTAGTTAGTTTCCTCTAACCTTTCATGTATTGTATTTATTGTTAACGTTAGTTTTATTCATATCTTTATAATATTTTTTTTTATCTACATCCATATAACGTCACAAATAGGAAACAATTTATCATACTCTTTATTGCACTTTATTTTTACATTTTAGTAGCTAGTAATGTGATGATGTATGGTGTGATGATGGTGGTAATGATGATGATTACTGCAATTGACATAGTGGCATATGCTTGCAGTTCTTTAAACAACACCGAAATCCCCAAACATGTATCTATAAGGACTCAAGTGTTCTGTTCATTACTTTTTGACCCAAGGTATAACTTGGTGCAAAATGTTACTTTTTGGTAGCATATGCTTGGGTATTTTCAGAAAAAGTCGAAATCACTATATGTGTCCAATTGTCCATATAAATTTTGAGTAATTCCTTCGATTCCTCATGGATCCCACAATCAGCTTGGTAACAAACGGACCAACTTGGAATTATATGACCAACACTCGCGACCGCATATTATAATAATATGTCTATTATCTTCTAAGGAGGTTACTATACCCATTATAGGTTTTAAAAAAATCACAAAATACACACACCGGCATATTTAGCGGAACATAAAATAAAGGTTTGATATCAGTATCATATATAAGGTTGCTGGCTGGTTTATACGTCATTTAATTTAAAAATAAATATTTTGAAATTAAGAAAACAACTGAACATCACATTTTATGCAATTGTTTTAATTTTATTCAAATACACCTTATCTGGAACGAACTTCGAGTATTTCTTCCTTCCGAGTTTGATTTAAAATTTCATTGAAATACTGTTTTTTGTCCACTCCACTTACTCAAAATCTTTTTGGAGTTGAGGACTGAATTATGCCTGACTTAGCCCCAACGGAGATTGCCAGGGCACTCGAAATGCGAAGAAATTGTCAAACCTACAGAGTGATATCCAGTGATCTTCATCGACCAGTTTCAACGATCCATCGCAGTATCCAACGGTTCAGGGAGACCGGTACTTATGTGAGAAGAGCAGGACAAGGCAGAAAAAGACGCACTTCGAGTAGGGATGATCGTTTCATTCGGCTTCGTGTACATAGGAACCCCCATTGACGGCCGTCCAAGCCCGACATGGGTTAGAAGCAGTGCGGGGTGTAACCGTAAGTGAGCGTACGATACGAAGAAGGTTCGAAGAAGCTGGTTTGGGTTCATTTGTGCCCTCCAAGGCTCCAAGGCTCGAGGTAAATCATCGTAGAAACAGGTTAACTTTTGCTCAGGAACATCGACTTTGGAACGCGGACCAATGGAGTAAAGTTTTGTTTAGTGATAAGTGCAGAATTCTCTTAAATCAAATTGACGGCATGCAAAGAATATACAGAAGCAAAGGAGAACGATACATTCAGACAAATTTTGAAACTACAGTTGCATACGGTGGTGGATCATTAATAGTTTGGGCGGACATTTGTTTGGAAGCTCGCACAGACTTGGTAGTGATCGACAGAGGGAGTCTGACTGCAGACCGCTATATCAGAGAAGTTTTAGAAGAAAATGTCGTACCGTTTGCCCCATATATCGGTGACGATTTTGTTTTTATGCAGGATAATGCTCGGCCGCATACCGCTCGGGTAACTCAAGCTTATCTTAATGATATGAATATTACTGTTATGGAGTGGCCGGCGAGATCACCGGATATGAACCCAATAGAGCACCTTCGGAACTTGCTGAAAAGAAAAGTTAAGTCCAGAATTCCAGCTCCTGCCAACGTGGGTGAACTGCGAATCGCCGTAGTTGAGGAATGGCGGAGACTATCCCAGGAGACCATCGATAACATCATTCTCAGTATGTCTAGACGGGTAGAAACTTTAATAAGAGCACGTGGAGAAAATACGCGATATTAATCACCATTTTTCTAATTTAATTAATTGTTATTTTAATATTCACTTTTCCCGGTTACATGAAAAGTTCAAAAATGTACAATTTTTCACAAATATTCTTTACTCGCAAAATCTGTTCTTAATGTGATCTCATTTTAAGTAAAACAAATGAAACTTTAAATAACAAAAGAAGTGTAGTAAGTAGATTTTAAAATAAAACCATATTTTTTTAATTATAGACCTTTTTTGTGTGTTCCGCTAAATATGCCGGTGTGTTTATAATGTGGTATTTAGACGAAAAGCTATTTAGACGGATACAATGAATCCTTATCTAGGAGATTATGTATAGGGTGTAACGTAGTTACATTTCCTTTCTGTAAAATCACCGTCATATATGATTTGTTTGCTTAATTATTTGTCATTTAGAGGTTAAAGCGCCATCTGTCGGCGCACGTCCTTACTAACACGGCGTTAGCCTTGCTTTATATTTCATAGATTGATTTTACATCCGTCTTAAATCTTAAAAAATAATAAGTTAATTTTGATTAATAATGAAAATACAGTAGAATTGCACCATTATATTACATAATATATGGATTATTAATATAATATCTTTTTATTTTGGTTTCTGGATTTTTTCTCTTTACGCTTTAGTTTCATAGTTCTCAAAAGTTTAAAAAAAGACGACGGAGGAGGGTATATATATAGCACTTGTTTGAACGACGTTTCCTTTTTAGAATAAAATTTTCTATAAACTCAAGATGTAGTCCTTATAATAATTATATTTTAACCCCGTGTTCACGGTGAGTAATATTAAATATCTGTGTTGTGAATATTTGCTAAATCACGTTTGTAATTAAAACGCATTATTCTTTCATGTAAACTATCATCTTGGTAAAATTAGTTGTCAATTATTTGATTAGCCATACCACGTGCTATCATTTGTAGTTTCATCTTATGTTGTTGCATTGTTGAAATATTAGGATATTTGTATCCATGCCTTAATTATTTTGTATATCATCTAATATATTGTAATGGCCACACAGCCCGTGATTTTTAATCGTTTGGGGTTAAAATCACACTGGCTGTGTGACGGGACTCCTACCTACACGTTAATCGTGAATTTTCAGGGAGCTTCGTTTCGGGCACAAGCACCGCTATCTATATACCGGATAAAGGTGTGGGAACACCTTTCACGTCGGGGTCACCGATGTGGGAAGAGTGGATGCCCCAAAGGGAGATCTCCGACCGAGCGAGGTGCTATGCTCGGTCAGGCCGAAGCCCACTTGTATGAATTTCAGATGTCGTATATATAGTGCCGATCTTTGGAAACTTCGATAGCGCGATTCAGGCTTGTGGCGCTTATTGTTCCGCCACAAGGCTTATCAAGGACGATTGGCTATTTTCCTACTACCGGATTTCTGAGGCCGCTAGATATTTCGGACCGGACAACCGAATTGGGAATCGGGCTCCACCCTTGGACGATCTATCGAAGACGTCCGATCGTCTCGGTGACTGATAGACGCTACCAGAGGTTGCAGTCCCAGTTCGCCACGTGCTCCTGGACTCAGCTAAGTTCCCACGTGGTTTTAAGCCCCTTGGATACCCAAAGACACCAAAGAAGCTAAACCAGATCGCTCGGCCTTCTGCCCACGCCCTTATTTTTGTTTTAATATATATTGTCACGGGAATACTTCTTTTATTTTAATTTCACCCGTAACAAGGGGATATATATTTTACTCAGTGCTATTATATTGCAGGTATATTTCCTATAGAAGCTTTTTGCCACGAACACTCCTCTCCTACGCGGGCGAAGCTATGAATATCATAATATATAGATGCTAGTTTCACACCACGTTAATCGGTCTAGACTCCCGCGCTTATGCTAGGACTATGTATATATGATCCGGAATCTGGAAAGGCATAGAAAATTCTGAGCATTGAAAATAGAACTATGCGCTAATACAATAGAGTTGAAAATCTAACACATGAGTGTCAAGTCAAATTTCAATGTCAGACAGCTCGACACTCGAAACTTCGATTTTCAACTCTATTGTTTAAGCGCAGAGTTCTATTTTTAGTGCTCTAATTTTTCATATAGGTGCATATAATATTATAGTCCCTGACTAAGTTGTCGAAGAACTTGTGTTCGGGACACCAGACAACGGAAATGTATATAAGTAGATGTTGCCCGCGGCTTCATACGCACGCAAAATGAAATCTCGCGGTAACTGTAATTAGTGCGATAAAAAGTAGCCTACCCTATAATCTAAACTAGATACTACCATACCAAATTAAATTAAAATATAGTTAAGCGTGAAAGAGTAACAAACATCCACACATCCATAAATTCATTATTACAAACTTTCACAATTATAATACTAACTAGTAAGGATAGTATTATACTATACAATACACATCTTTAATATGTATATTGTACATATTAAATATTTTTACCATCAATTATTATCATACATAATACATTTATCCAATACACACCCATGACCTGTCAATACAGAAAACTTTTTTGTTCTTTTGGCGGGATTTATACCCGCGACCTCACTGAACTGAGCCACAGAGGTCGTCGAATCATTAAAGGAACCAAAGCATCAGCATAGCTAACTGGCTTGATTATGACGATTAAACCTAGTTTCCATGCTGATTCTTCATTTCGGCTTTAATCATTCCACTCTAGTTATCAACTCGTTAGCTCACTGTTTCGGCTATGTGACCAGTCTGAACTACAAAACAGATCAAATTATAGCTATACCAACAAAAAAAATCAAATATTTTCTTTCTAGATCAACATGACATCATCTAAGCTTTAACACGCGTTCGGATTTGGTCCGGAGTAGACCACGGATTAGATTGCCAACTTTCTTCCTAAAATTAGGGAAAAAATCCTCTAGGGGGGATCCTCCAATACAAACCTCTAAAAGTAACCTTTTTTGGGTTACTTTTAGAGGTTTGTATTTTTTGTTTTTAATTAAATAATTAAGCTTTTTAAATGATGTGCGATGATTGACGAAATGCGATTTGAAAAGTCTACATGTACAAAAAACTTTTGGAACTATATTTTAATGTATAAAGAAAAGTCACAATAATAAACACGGTCACAATAATATTACAGACATTATGTTTTTTTATTTGTATAACTGTTTATTTAAGTTTGGAGAAAAAAAAATTAAGAGGTGGAGCACTGCACAAAAATCAGAATGCACTGTAAATTGAAATCTGTGCTAATACAATAGAGCTGAAAATCAAACAAACGAGTGTCGTGCTGTCATTACTATTAGTTCTGATCCAGACCAAATCGGGACGAGAATGTGTAAGCATTCTCACTTTCTTGCCCCATCTGACAGTAAATATTATTTAGATTCTTGATAGAGTCCCAAACATACAAAATAATCATCATTTAAATAATAATACGTGAAGCAAAAAGCTTCTTACTCCTTTTTACGAAAATAATGCAAACTGAGGAGTATGGAATTTGGCACAATTAAAGTTTATGTGTCATCAGTGAAAATGTCAAAGTAGCATACTTGGGTCATTGATCAATTTCGACATTTGCACTGATGACTCACTGCATTCGCAACGCAAATATTATGGTAGTCATATATGAATATATGGACAAGAATTAAGTGTGTCGGTTGTTTTCACTTTTCAGTGTTCGAGTGCGCTTTGTTAGTTTCGCTTGTTCTGCAGTGAACAAAATATCTACCAATCATCGACCTTTTGAACGCCATACGAACGTGCTTGGTGTTCGTTGCTTTTGTATCATTTTTAAGCAACGGTCATAGAAAATATATTTTATATATTTTGTTGCTTGAGCTTATGTTTCGTTTTATACTTGGATTGTTCTGTACCAAAACTGAAATTCCTAGATTATGACAAATAAAGAATGATTTTTCACAATTAGGTACCATGTCTAACTCTCTCATACATTATTATTATATTAGTACTTGGAGCAAAACTTTCAGTACAGTTTTACGAGAATTGTGCGTACAGATGAGAGTGAAATTTGGCACAATTAAAGTTTATGCTGAGGAAAGCGTGAGAAAAGATTAAATTCCCTAAAATAATGCTTTTAAATACATTAAATTAATGAACATATCAGCAACACACGCTACCATGGGCTTTGGTTTACACATACACACACGTAGTGTATTCATAAGTGTCAACTGTCAATAATCCCTATGAGTTTTGACGTTCGGTTTTATCGTGAAAAACATGAGTTAATTTTATTTTTCGTAATTATAATGGAACTGGACTGTTTTTTTTATATTACATTAATTAATTATAGTTTATAATTATTATCACTACCTCAGTTAGCTCACACTACCTACCGTTTGATCTAATTTTATTACACGTTGACGTTTGTCAATCTGTCACAATATATATTTTTCTTTTTTCTATCTAATAGGCAAAATAAAAAGAGAATACATAATTTATGTTTCAATATAAAAATAATATAGCTGTCTCTCACATTATCGCGCGCGATAAGCGACATCGTATCGCATAACGTGAAAACGCTCTAATACGTGTAGCAAAATTCTTGTTTTCACGATTTTGGACCTACTTTAAGGGTCATCCTCACGGCCCAGTCTGCAAATTCAGCAGCCTGTAAATAATTTGTTTATATATTTTCATCTGGTTATAGTATAATATTAGTAAATCAGAGGTTCCCAAAACTTATACGTCTAACGACCACTTTGAAAATCAGTTATTTTGTAGCGCCCCCCATTTTTTTTCACCTTAATAACTTCAATAACATATTAGTTTCTCGAAAAAATATTGTCGCTGAGCGACGAGAAAGTCAGGATAAATAAAAGGTTACAAAATTAAACCACAACGTTGAATGATAATGATCTTAGACTAGCTTTTGCCCGTGACTACGTACGCGAAGATGTTGAGGTGACAAATATCCTACTATTTTTAAAAATAAACTTTACTTATGCTAAAAATAATTAAATGGTGAATGGTTTAAGATTATTTTATTATTAGAGTGTATAATGCTATTGAAGAACCTCTTTATATACAACATTAGCTGTATTGCCGTCCGGAGCAAGGATCACCAGATTGCTAGCCGAACTTACTCTGGAACTTTGTATAATATTAGTAAACTAAAACCTTAATGTACTCATTGCCCACAGACAAACTGCTACACCAGTTTTGTGGGAAACAGTTGTTTGTGAAAGTTTATTGTTATAATAAAAAAATAAAAAATAATAACATAACTGGTGCTCCAATATTCAAATGGAGATTATGTGGTGCAATACCTTTTGGGTTTAGAGTATTAAGGAACTCCACGGAATAGTTCACTGCAATTCTGTTTTTACAACTGAATCCACTGACTTATATTGTACTTCATCTGCTTCAAATGGCTTGATTAAAAGTTCATTTATTGTGGCTGCGTTTTCATTTTTCGGAATCAAAATGGCACGCTCACAATATAACCTTTCTCTGGGCTTTGTCAAGAGATTGGTGACATCAGTGTAAACTGCGTTAGTGTTCTATAAGTGATGTCACCACTGTTGCCAAACTTGCTGAATAGTAATTTTACCATCAATTGTAGGGAGATCGCCGTTTCCTATTTTAAGCTACAATTCATAAAACTATTCAGCAGTATGTTCTGAAATGAACTCTTATGTTGTTTTTAAAGCGAGCTTTTTTATGTGACTCCACATGTATAACATTAAACACGACTTACCTCATCCGCTCGTGTGCCCCTGAGTACCAAATAAGGAGCTTGAAGTGAATATTCCAAAAATATACGACAAATATAGTAAAATGGTCAATCATGAATCTGACTCTGAAAAAATACATTCAAAACCCTGTTCACCCCTTTAGAGTTTGCATAACGAAAAATCGTGAAATATGTGTTTAATTATTTTATTTTAGGACTACATTTACAAAGTACCAAGCCGAAATGCTCATTTAATATATTTTTCATTAACAAAGTTTAATACCCCTTTTTACCAATTAATAGATCGATTTTAAAATATACATAAGTACGCTTATCAAGCTGCCAAACAGACTGACGTAAGACAATCAAAATTATTGATATATTGTTGCACGACGATAGAAGAAATATTGTTTAAAATGCGCATTTCTAAGTAATAAGACCTAACTGGATCGATTTTTCTCCTCCATAACTCCCTGCATACTAATTTTCATAGTTATACTTTCTATTACTTTAAACAATATTGTCGTTTAAAGTATAAGATATTTCATTATTTTTTTCAAAAAGGTTAGGCAAATTCTTAACCCGATCGTCTTTGTTTTTTGCTCAAACTGTAGCTGACTAAATTGTCCAGATGAATTGTTCTCAAATTTGTGATATCATTCTTCGTTTCCAAAATATCGAGCCATAACTTTTTTCGTGTTTACTTTCTCGAATAATTATTTTTTCATCTTACAGCTCTCGTGAATACGCGTCTTTTGAGCTTTTTTTAATATCATATCTTTACAACTTTCCGAGATTTAAGGGGATCGCACTTTTTCGTGAAATCGGGGCCTATACTGGAGCGAACGAAAAGACATTTCCAATGTCAAAATTTATAATGTAAAAAAAAAATATGTCAAAATTTTAGTACTGAATAGTATACCTACTTTACACTCTAACGTCTGAATCCAAAAAAATTACTAATACTACTATACTTTTGCGCTACTACAGATACGACGCAAAATATTGTAAAAGCGTTTCAATAATAGAAAATTCAAATTTTAATTCAATATTTTTAGATGAGAGCGGCGGGCGGCGGCGGATTCTTTTGGTATTGAGAAGATATGCGAGTCTGCAGATTTTGACTGTGTGTTATCGTGTGTCATTTGTTTTGGTCTATAGGGATTTATGCAATAGAGACCTGCAAAATTAGAGACATTTTTGCTCGCTCGCTCGCTTTCAACGTACAGAACATAATATTATTATCATTATTTTGTGCTGTTGTTTTTATTTAAAGAATACACACTCTCATTTAGCTATTTGGTACAAATTTCAACCAGGACAGTTGTAAAAAACTACAATAGTACTCTTGATTAGTATAAGAAGAGTAATTTTGAACCTATGGGCGGCAAATGTGTAATGGCCGTCATTAGTGTCAATAGTGTCAATAATTTATATATTTTGCCTACAAGTTGCGGCCTTGGATTTGCAGGTTGGTGAGTATGGTGCTTAAATCCGACACTTTAAAAATAATAGACAAAATTTACACATTTTTATTGCGTATAGTATATGAGGCAAAAGAAACCCTAAAAATTTAATTAAAAAATTTAAATATGATATGGTCGAATTTTGACCACAGGTCGATCTATAGTTATGTTTTATTATATTTAAACTAGCTTTTGCCCACAGCTTTGCCCGCGTGGGAGTGTTCGTGGCAAAAAACTTCTATAGCAAATATACCTGCAAAAATATAGATTATAGCACAGAGTAAAAATATATACTTTATAATAAATTTTCACACGCACTTTTTAATTTTAAGTATCTCCTAGATTCTGAAAATACCAAATTATTTGTGATATTTTTTTTAAATTTAGAATGGGTATAGAAATCTATCCTTAAAATATAGACATATATGCCATCGCGGAGTTTTGTAGGCCTATAAAAGAGAAACAATCCCACCATACATTGTTTTGTTATTTATCTGCAACGGGCTAGGTTGGGCAGCGTTTTCCAAGGAAAATCAAGGTATAAGGTGAGTTTTTCATCAAATGATCAAGAACAAAATTTATATTTATATTTCGAATTCTAATCAGATTTATTTTTCAGCAGATGACTATAATATGAATTGACGTGTCAAAACAAAATAAAAATAATCGGTCCCGCTCACAGGCAATCGATTGTTACGATCAAATTGGAAATTAATTCGTAAAGGTAAATCTATAGACTGAGATCCCACGCCAGCCTGACTACACTTGTCACGTCGTAAATTCTTACTGATAAATTAAATTTCATTTTGTAGTATAAGTGTGTATAATGAATTTACCTATGTATAATTCATACCCACTATTTCCTGCGGTGGGCGCCAAAAGTTCGAAAAAAATTTACTTGTATATGAAAAGTTTAGTTAAGCGGGCCGCGGATCGAATCGGTTTAGATCATTCATCTAAACCGATTTACTTGCAACTACGAATCCAGTAAATGTTTAAATTGTAAAGACTAAATCGATCGATCGCTTGTGAGTGGAAGCTTTAATCAAAAGCACTAAGGAGTATTGATATCAACTTTAATGCAAATCGCTACCAAACAACTTTCTTTCCCTTTTTTAACCCCGTTAGGGGACGAATTTCAATAAACTATGATACAAATATTCCATCAATGCTATTACAGAATGTTTGTGCAAAATATGAAGTAGATTGTACCAAGGAATCACGTTGCCCCATGCAAACTTTTTCCCCCTTTTCACCCTCTTAGGAGTCGAATTTCGTAAAATCCCTTCTTATCGGATGCGTAGGCATTACAAAGAGCATGGCCTGCAAATTTCAGATCTCTACGATCAGCGGTTTTGGCTGTGCGTTGATCCGTCAGTCAGTCATTCAGGACAAAGGATTTTGTATGTATAGATATAATACTAAAAGATATATAATATAACATTTTTAAAATTAATAACAACTCACACCTTAGATAACTAAGACACACTCACTACCGCGCGTTTGAACAATTCTGCTACAAGTACACGTTGATGTTTGTCAATCTGTCACAACATTTACATTTCTCGTTTATGAGGCAAAAGAACCCTTATAAGGTTCAAACTTAAAAAATATACGAATTACTATGCGCAAATTTCGCTCCTATAGTATCTAAAATATTTGTACGTTCTCTTCTTCGAAAAAATATCTTCGATTGTCCATTTAGGACACAAAAAAGGGAAAAAAGATTAAGATCAATCGCACGAGTAAGTCTTATTATATTGGGATTTGGAAGAGGTGCTTATTTACAAATCTTTAACGAACGATATGTATTTTAGTCAAATATAATATCACCAATTCAGGGAACACGTAATCAAATCTCATATGAGAGCGGCTGTGAATAGTAATTTGCGAGGAATATCTGCGTATGGATATGTCTAGCTCAACCGACGGGCAACGTAGGAGAAACTTCGGTACTGATGAACGGTACGGAGAAACTGTATCTTTCGAGCCAGCCCAATCGCATTGGGCCGGAAAGCCGAAAGATACGGCCTCACAGGAAACCGGAAGGGAATACCGTTTGCGTTGCGTTTGGTGTAAGTACTGGAGGTTTTTGGTGATATAAGTGTTTAAAGGCTGGCAGTACACTTGTAATTTTCGTTTTGCGGGTGGAGATGGTGGTAATCGCTTACCATCGGCGATCCGTCTGCTCATTTTCCGGATTCCAAAAACGACGAGCTCTGGCGCAGATCAGTCATAGCATGCGCGTAGTGAAGTGTGTATATGTCACCGTTAAATTGTAAAAACCGTTAGATTGTAATATATCTAGCGAGATTGTAAAAATATGTCGAAAGATTCTTTGAGATATATTATAATATACGTTCAGGTTCGCGATCTTTCGACATTTTCCAATTTCGCTAGTTATATTACAATCTAACGGTTTTTTCATTTTTGCCGTGCCATATTATATAATATTCCAAAACTTTTCCAACGTCCACAGTAAGTATATTTTTTATGAAATGGACCAGGAAGTGAGTAGGCGGATCGCTGATTGTAAGTAATTAACGCCACTCATTGACACTTTCAACATCAGAGGAGCTACACTTGTAACTCTTCTGGTGTTGCGTACTAGCTTTCCTGGGCCTTAAATTCCGGTAAACACACTCACTCGGCGAAACACAATCCATACATTGTTTCACGCTGGTTTTCTGTGAGGCCGTGGCATTTATCCGGTTTAACCTATTCGTGCCGAAAGATGACTCTCTCGCGTTTAATTCTCTTTCTCCCTCTTTTACAATATCAAACAAAATATTTGTATATCGACGGCGTAAAATCCTACAAAATGGCCTAGTATATACTTCATGGAGGGATTGAGATTAATTTTGAGAGGTGATTCAAAACGAAACACATCAGTCAGTGTATCGAGAGAGAGGATAAATAACTGTCGCAAAGAATAATTCGGCTCCATATCCTGTGTTGCCAGGGTCGCTGTTTTGCCTGGATGTTAGAGGGTTTGGGGACGTTAAAAAATTTTCAACCAACTGTTTTTTTTTTGCGGCTTTCACCTGCCATAACGTTAAATAATAAGCTAGTGGAGTTCATAATTAGAAGTAATCTACACTGATATTATAAATAGGAAAGATTTGATTGTTTGTTTATATCGAATAGGCTGTGAAACAACTGGACCAATTTTAATTAAATTACAAATATATATAGAATAATCCACGAAGAAGGACAAAGGCTACAGTTTATTGCGGCAAATTGTTAGGTTCCCACGGAGTTTCCCTTTCTGCGCACGGCAACATTACGCGGGCAACGTTTATTACACGTTAAATTATTAATATTTACATTATTCGTCTTTATCCTTCCTTCCTGCTTTAAAAAAATATATCACTATAGTTTCATAAGCTAGAATTAAAATTTGGTGTGTTCTTTTTGGGTGTATTATTTTATCATTTCAGCTGGCAACACTGAATTCGGCATTGTGTTTCAATCCACAGTAAGCTTCCTGAGACGCCGTACCGTCGCCACGACACATGCCGTTTATACATAATACGAGTATAAAACCTGCATATGAGCGGAATAATCACGTGATGGGAAGGTCGAACTACCGCTGCCCATCGACACCCGCAAATCATAACATTCGCTGATTTTTGGGATGCCGTGGTATCTATAGTCAAATTAATATATAGATATATATAGTCAAATTGACACATACTATTGTATTTGTGTATAGCATCAATGCATTTACAAATGATTTGCGGAGATGCTAACGTTTAAACTCGCAATGGAGTTTGGTATTCGGTGTAGTTAAATGGTTTTACCGTTTACGCTGCACTCCAGCATTTGGTTTAGTTTCGCATAGTTATGAATATAACTCATTAACTACAATATTGAACTCATTGCTTTATTGTAGTTGGCACTTGAAACTTTCACATGGAACCACATACATTACATATGAGAAATGGTAATTAGATTTCGCAGGCAACTTTCTTTGCCTAAATCGAGAATCCATCCACAATCTATATTACACAATATAGAAGAGTTTCTGGATACCACGTAGTAAGATAGTTTACTAGTACTTTATTTTTTTATTAGCTGGTGCCTGCAACTACGTTTGCGTAGAACTAACGGAAACGGAACCCTACATTTTAAACGGAACCGTAAGATAAAAGTAGTTACTCCTTATTACATCAGCTATATGCCAGTGAAAGTCTTGCGAAAATCGGTCCAGCCGCTAACAAACAAACAGCAGACGGACATATAATTTTTTTAATAATAATTTTTATCTTTTTGAATACCGCATATTACCTATTATACTTTCATATGCATTTTGTGAAAATTTAATTTAAAATTACAAACAGACACTTCAATTTTATTTGTATAAATGTATAGATTATCAAAATAAAGTATTTGCCTCCATTAAATTAATCATAATGAAGCTACAAAAAATACTCTAGAAATCTTCTTGAAAACATTATTATAGTTAATGAAAGACCAACTGAAATTATTAATTTAAAGATAAAAACTTTACGCACTAATCTCCACACGTTCCCAAAAGGATTTGTTATAATCGAAAGAATAATATTATTTGAGCAAAATTTTATCTTATTTTTTCCTCTTGAAATTGGCGAAGTTAACAAAATTCGCTACTCCCAAGAGATACATTAGATGGAGCGCCCCCAGCTACGTATAAACAGAATAGGCGGTTTGGAGGCATACGTGCCTACCTTTAATGGATGTTAATACATTATGTGTAAATTAATATTTACACATAATGATGTTAGGTTGTGGATCAGTGGTTAAAATGTTGTGCGAGGTTACAACTTCGATTCTGTTACTAGTACTATTATGTATTTTGTGTTAAAAATCAGATCTGACAGTGATTTGTGGATGGATGTGTTTAATGCGTTCTAAGAAGCAAATTACTTTAGAAATAAAAGCGTTTTCTTCGTTGTCTTCACTTAGCGTGATATTTTTTATCTTCTAGCAAACAAATTGATGATTATAGACACTATAATGGATGGAAACACCAAATTGTGTTCCCCATTTCTATTATCATTTGTTTGTCTTAGTAGCATTACTAATATTATAAAGAGTGAAGATAGTAGGGAAAAAGCCGGATAGTTACCTTAGAAGCATACTTGTTATTGTTTGTATCGCTCTGTAAGGTATGTTTTTGCGGTAGATATTGATTATGAGTGGAAGGCGCACCCGTTTTGTCTATGTGAGCAAAAATCTTCCCCGGTCAGACTTGGACGGGCGTTATTATTATACTGGCAAGTCAATTTTACTTAATAATTTTAGTAGCTTAGGGGGGTCCATTATTTTTTTGGTAAATTTGTATGCATTAGAGGTCAGGTTACTATGGTTCTTACTTTCTACTGTAGAAAATCTTTTTTTAATTTGGAAATTGTAAAGGCAGTATCCGTATCAAAAAGGAGAGTCGTCCTTATCTTATCAGATGATAGTCGCCCCTAGAGCTGCTGTAAGAGTAACTATTCTCACCTAATAAAACTATACATTCTGAAACAAGTAGAATCAAATTTATTTTATTGTTTGTTTTTCAAACTTTTGCAGTGATTATAACTGAAAAAAAAAAATAGTTCTAACTAAAATATATATTCGATTACTTAAACAAGTAAAGATAAATTTATTTTATTGTTTGTTTTTCAAACTTTTGCAGTGATTATAACTGAAAAAAAAAAATAGTTCTAACTAAAATATATATTCGATTACTTAAACAAGTAAAGATAAATTTATTTTATTGTTTGTTTTTCAAACTTTTGCAGTGATTATAACTGAAAAAAAATAGTTCTAACTAAAATATATATTCGATTGCTTAAACAAGTAAAGATAAATTTATTTTATTGTTTGTTTTTCAAACTTTTGCAGTGATTATAACTGAAAAAAAAAATAGTTCTAACTAAAATATATATTCGATTGCTTAAACAAGTAAAGATAAATTTATTTTATTGTTTGTTTTTCAAACTTTTCCAGTATAATCATAAATATAAAAATATAGTTCTAACTAAAATAAATAAATATCGATTGTTTATTTTCTAATTACGGGGTGAAAAGCAAAAAATGGTATACATGACCTTCGCTAGGCAACTATCCCCCGATGCATTTGTAACGTTAGGCAACTATCCGTTATAGGAGGCAATTACTGTCCCCTTATTTAGAGGTCAAGTTTCCTTCCTCTATCTCTTATAGTTGAGAAATGTCGAGAGGGGGTGGAGGCAACCTGTAACCACTTTTAGTAGGCCGATTACTCAAAAATTCACTTTATAAAAGAAGTCGTGTATAAAACGTCACCTCACGTCACGTTACTTAAAAACACAACCCTTCTTAGCTGTCGTCCTTTTTTTTCGTCTATACGCGATGTTAGACAACATGTTAATAAATAATCCAGAACCTATTTTCGTATATCTTAAAAAATAAAGAAGATACAAACAATTTAAATTTACAATAAGAAAAAGTGCGATATATCGGCCAGTGACGTCACGAGTTGCTCCCGCGACATTTGTCATTTAAAAATGTATGGCGGTAGCAGCTTGTGACGTAACAAATCGTTTTGCGAGAATGAGATGGGCAATATTTTTATTTGCTTATAATTTTTAATTGCGTTACCCTAAATCTTTATTTATTTTAGATTTTTGTTTCATTAATCAACAATTTTAAGACTTAATTTGTAAAAATGTGATATTCCACACTAGGCAATCACAGAACACATCCCAATTATAGAACAGGGCTGGACAGATAGTCAGACAGATAGACGGAGCAATACCATAAAGGCTCCTTGCACTACGGAACCCTAAAAAGAGATTAGTTTTATTCGCTCTGCGTACACTATAATATATTATAATAATATTAAAATTAAGACAGGACAAGAGTAATATAAATAGGATGAATAATGAATATGAATAGGATGTGTAACTTTTTAATTTGTAACCCATAATCTTGGAAGTTGGGGCCGCTGGTGAAACAATGAAGAAACTTTTGATTGATAAGTCCGTAAATCTGGACTCCGCAGCAGGTCGGGGCAAAGTTTGTGGAAGTTAATGGTTTTGTTATTGGCTAATACTAGATACCTACATGCTTTCTTACTTACATAGCTCTAAAGTTATCTGTCTATACATATAGTAAGTTCGTAACTGGTCGCTGAAGTGAAATTAACGGCTTAACCGATTTGAATGCGGTTTTCACTAATGCGTTTTGGTTACTCCACTACACTTAAAATTTAATTAACCGACTTCCAAAAAAGGAGGCGTTGCTGTAAAGGGTATAATCCCTTTTTGGTCTTGTTGATACCAAAGTGTTGACCTGATGATGGTATCCATGAGGAATCGAGGGAACTCCTCGAAATTTATATGGACACATAATATGGTGATTTTGCCTTTTTCTGAAGTAGTCTAAGCATATGCTACCAAAAAATAAGATTTAGCTCCAAAGTATACAATGGATCCAAAAGTACTGAACAGAACTTCTGACTCCTTATAGATCATACATCTTTGGGGATTTCGACGTTATTTAAAGAACTGCAAGCATATATCACTATGTAACTTACATTAATCATCATCATCATCTTATTTACAATACTTAATAGAATCAAGGCGCGTATTCAATTATACATTAAATCGTTTATTTTAAACGTTTTTAAAATGTTTGAACGTGAGTTCTATAAAATATTGTAAGATATTGTTTGGGATGGTACCGACATAAAAATTAAAAATATTGAGTAGAGAAATAGTGAAAATTTTAGTCGAATTTAAAGGGGAATTATTAAGAAAATGAGATTTATTTCATACTTTTTTGTGTATTTTTAATCTGGAAGTCGGTTTAATTCATATTAATAACTTTCTTAAAATGTGAAATTAATAATAAATATAACTAAACAGGGAAAAATTATTTTTTTAACAAAAATGAAAACCGACTTCCAAAGTAAAATGCACAAAAAAGTATGAAATAAAACTTACCTTTCCAAATAATACCCCATTTAAATTCGACTAAAATTTTACAATTTCTCTACTCATTCTTCATATTTTCGAAGTCGGTACTATGGTGTCTACAAAATGCGATGGCATAGACATGTCTATCTTTTAAGGATAAGTTACTTTACCCATTCTAAGTTTAAAAAATTATCACAAATAATATGGTATTTTCAGAAGCAATTAAGACGGATACAATATTATTACCTAATCCTTATTTAGGAGATATATTAAAATTAAAAAGTACGTGTTAATATTCAAAGTTAAGTATATATTTTCACTCCGTGCTATTACTATATTGCAGTAGGTATATTTGCTATAGAAGTCGAACGAACACTCTACCACGCGGGCGAAGCTGCGGGCAAAAGCTAATATATTAATAAAAATGAATTACCGAAATGTTTGTACGCGCATAACTTCCAAACGACTGCACCAAATTGGATAAATCTTTATTTTATGTTGTAATGACGAACACATAAAATAAAGATTTAAAGAATAGTCAGGGCAAGTTTTGTATGAAAAAAATAATAGAAAAATAATAGCAAATACTTAAAAATCTCCGAAAAGTGAGTGTACAAATGAGACAGAAGACTGTGAGACGTCTAAAATATGGTCGGACGAAGTTCGCCGGGTCAGTATATTAGTATATTAGTATATTATAATGACTGAAACAGTAAATACAAAGCCGAGAGTTGGGATCGACTTCTCAGTGATTTAGAACCGTCTCACGTGGCGTACTGGCCACTCGCGAAGGCCCTCAAAAACAACACGGAGAGCGATATGCCTCCGTTAGATAGACCTAACCGTCCTCCTGCATTCGAAGACATTGACAAGGCCGAGTGCCTAGCTGATAATTTCGAACAACAGTGCCGGCCGAGTACTCTCCCGATTGATCCCGTGCACCTTAGCTTAGTTAATAGCGAGGTCAACAGCCGACTCTCGAGGCCGCCTGATGTAGATAGGGTGAGGACGGTGGACTCAGAGGAGGTCAGTGACATTATTGAGTGTATGAATGCCAAAAAGGCCCCAGGCCTCGACGGTATTTCAAACAAAACATTTAAAATGTTACCGTCCGAGCTAATTCAACTCCTAGTGAACATCTTTAACGCCCTCTTAGTAGGATATTCATTTCCAGACATTTGGAAAGTAGCTATTGTCATAGGTATCCACAAACCGGGGAAACCCCGGAAGGAGCCTGGTAGCTACCGTCCAATAAGTCTCATTAGCTCCCTAGGTAAAGTCTACGAAAGAGTTATTAAAAGGCGCCGTAATGACGTCATAACCGACAAAAAACTCCTTCCAGACGAGCAGTTTGCCTTCCGCGAAATGCACAGCTGTCCCGCTCAAGTACACCGCTTAACGGAGTACATATTATCTAGCAAAAACGACAGGAAGACGACATGCGCCGTATTCTTTGACATTGCAAAAGCTTTTGATAAAATTTGGCATAACGGACTGTTATACAAACTCTATCAAATGGAAATACCCGATTATCTCGTTTTACTAATTAGTAACTTTTTAAAAAATCGTAAATTTCATTTCCGCGTAGAAGGCGCACTGTCGTCGCCAAGATATATGGAGGCGGGAGTACCGCAGGGCTCGGTCCTCTCGCCCTCCCTATATAACCTGTACACTAGTGACATCCCCAAACACGCTAAGGTGCAATTAGCTATGTTCGCGGACGACACAGCCCTTTATTATTCAAACACACGAGCCCGTACCGCGTCTAAAGCCCTCCAGGAGTCAGTTACCGCCCTCGGTAATTGGTTCTCCAAATGGAGAATAGAAGTCAATCCCGACAAAAGTCACGCCATTCAATTCAATAGTAATAGGGCAGCGAGACGTAATTGCCCCCGTAAATTAATGAGCCCTATTAGCCTGCACGGCAACATTATCCCTGAGGTCTCTCAGGTCACATATTTAGGCGTAGTACTAGGCAAGTCGATGACGTTTTCGAGTCACATCAGTAACACTTTACGCAAAGCGAAATTTGTACTCTACAAATTATATCCGCTACTTAATTCGCGAAGCAAAATGTCCTTAAGACATAAGCTTACATTATATAAGGTTTGCATTAGAACGATACTCACTTATGCGTGCGTCTCTTTCGCACAGATAAGCTAGTCTCAAATGGACCGTTTGCAAAGAGTCCAGAACCGGTTTCTACGCATGGCAACAGGCGCCCCCTGGTACATGCGTAACATCGACTTGCATAGGGACTGCGAACTCGTCACTATTAAAGCCTATATCAAGGAACTCGTAGAGAGATTCTTTGATAAAGGCAAAAATCACCCAAACACCCTTATCAAAAAGGCACTGGACTATAACCACGACGCACAGACTTTCCGACACCCGCACAAACGGCCTAAGCATATCTTAGCCGATCCCGTTGACCCGATCACAAAATACGTAACGTACTGTGCACAGTTACGTAAACACAAACCACACGCACCCGCGACGCTAGCATCGCACCGGGGTTGACGCCGGCGCCTACCCCGAGGTCCCACATCCGACACGACAACACGTACAGACGTACAGACCGACCCTAACACGGGACCGGACCCGAACCCGAGTTCGAGTTCGCATCCTAGTAGTCTAGGTACACACCATAATAGTGTCCGCGACCGCGATATTGATATAGAGAGCTCTACCAATACCGCGAACCTCATCGACATTAGGACTTACGCGCGCGAGTCATCCCGACCGTACGCGGAAGGGGAGAGGGACGGCCCTCTCAGTACCGATATCGACCAAAACGAGAGCTCCTCTATCGCGATAACTCGCACGCCGCTAGTTTCTGCTACCGCGCGCGAGCAACCTCACTCATCAGCGAGTGAGGAAGGGGTCGGACCCCTTAGCAGGAGAGACCCGCGTCTCCCCTGTCATAATAATAGCTCTTAATCCGTAGCTGTCCGCAATATCCGGTTTGAACATCACCCGGGTGATGTTAGGGAGGGTCAAACCCTCCCATCGACTACTACCAAACAAACTAGCCACCAGGCTAGTTATAGTCCGACTTAGCTACAGCGGTCTTAACCCGACCCTTAGCATAGACCCGTTCGAAAAAAAAAAAAAAAAGAAAAAACTGAAACAGTAGTCCAAGCACGAACAATAGGCAAGTTGCCTAAACATATTTTTTAGTTAATTCTGTTCGCGCCAACCCTAGCGCGACGTTTAGAATAAACACAAAGGACATCACTACGTGATGTATGGCCGACCGACTCGGGGGCGCTGTCAGAGAGTGACGAACACTTGCATTGAGATCTCCTTCCGCGCCGGATGCATTTTCAGCTCATCCCGAAACCTAGTGAACGCGAACGCGTGTGCGCATATTTATTTGTGCTCGTTAATATAATACCAAATTCGCCGGCGAACCGCGATAAATCTATCGATAATCCGCTCAACGGCTGTGTAGTGTAGTGAGAAGAAACCTCCGCCCAGATACAGAACCACCAGCTCAACAATAAGGTCAGTCCCAGATTTCTCCAGCCCTCACATTAACCTATATACCTACTTCCCTCAGCTCAAAGTCGTATGTGTAAGTTCCTAGCTTACACATTACCTGGCCCATCGAGCCTTCGTGAAGCCCTTCTCCCTATTACCGGCGTTGGGCCTCATTAGAACCAGCACCTACAGTTCCACTCCGCCCAAATCTGCACATAAAATCAGCTCGATTATTTATATTTTGTCCAATTTAACATTAAACCCCTATTCTGTACTTTGATATTAACCTATATGTTAATTATTTCAATTATTTTGTGCATATTTCGGCCCATAAATTCATAGGAAAAACCCAAAAAAAAAATTAAAAAAAAATAGTGGGTAGGTTGTCGGCTTATTGTCGAACAAAGAACTCGAACATTCCAGAACTTCCCTAACGTATCTAATACATAATTTGTGCCAATAATATCTCATATAATTTTCTCAGCTCTTAATTACATACAAAATATTTTAATGTTTGATTCGCATATAAAACAAGTAATAACTAGTGCGTATTGTGAATTACGTTCGGCTCATAACAGAATTGTGAATCGTCGTTGCATTACTAAGTATTTTATCTATATATAACGTTTATATCTTCATATTCTCAATTTTTAAAACAGAATATTAATTAACTTAGCATTATTTTAATAGTTATGAGTCGCATAACATCTCAAGTGCCCATACAAACATCGTCGGCTCGCTTCGGTACTTGATTTTTGTGCATTCTGTAGGTAATAGGTACCTATACGGCGCCCGTGCGTAAACAACAGCTGGTTACATTCATTCTCAATTAGGTATTCTTCATAGAATAAATAGTGACCTTCACATTGAATTCATATCTTATCTACGTTCTGTGTCAATACAAAAATATTATTAGGTATTACGTTACAGCTGTTTTAAATAAGAATTCTTATCGACGTTCTGTGTTTATACAAATATATTATAGGTGTTACGTTACAGCTGTTTTGAATAAGTCGGCACATTATTGAGATTGAACCTGCTCATACCTACTTACATTGTTTTCATTACGTTATTTTGTTTCTAACGCGCCCGCTAAGATTTGTTTATATTCAAACTTCAGGACATTAATATAATATTACAGACGACTTCTAACGCATTAATCTCCGCTCATCAAACATACACTAATACTATATTAGCATCAGGCGATCGGTCAGCTCATTTGTTAATTAACTCGTACACATTTTATGATAAAATTGTATACATTGTCGGCACATTATTAAAATCTATTTTCTGCGTTTTAATTAATTGCGCGCGTATTTTCCGCTCATTACTTTTAAATATTTAACTTAGTTACACGCATATATTTTTAAACATGCCTACAAAATCGCAAGCGGCCATATTTAGGCAAACTATAAAATCTATTAGTCGGCTCAGAGAGATCGCATTGGCATTACACAAAGGTGACTCAAAGTCTAACAAAACGGAGTTTAATGCGCGTTTTAAAGACCTACAAAATTTGAAACAAAAATTAGAAAATTTATACTGCGAAATTTTAGACGACGGCAGTCTTACAGAAGAAATTGAAAAGTTTTATACAGCCGGTTACGAGAACGCGCTATCCGAATATTATGATATTTTAACTGCAGCGGAAAATATAAGTTCCACTTCAGAGTCAAGTCAGCTCACTTCTGCCGTTCTGCCCAAAATTGAACTGCCAAAATTCAGCTCACGCGTTGAGGACTGGCCATCGTTTATTACGATTTTTAGGAGTCTTACAGACGACATGACGTCACTTACAGATGCAGTTAAGCTGCACTATCTTTTGTCTTGCCTATCGGGGGAGGCGCTCAGCATGATTGCGCATTTAAAAATCACAAATGATAATTACAGCGTCGCGCTCGATATACTCACACGTAGGTATGAAAACCGCCGTGTTCTGATAGATGGGTTTGTTGATATAATACTCGGCCTACCTAATATTCATATTCGATCAAGCATACGCGCGACGTTTTTAACTCCGCTCATTTCCGCACAAAGCGCATTAAATAATCTGCGTTTACCTATGGATAGTAATTACGTATTTGTGTCTATTGTAGTTAGAAAATTACGAGGCGAGCTCCGCACCCTGTTCGAAAGAAGATACGGCATCTCGGACACTCTGCCCACCTTAGGTGATTTGATTTCTTTTTTAGAGGAGCACGCGCACTGTATCGAAACCGAATATTCTAATGCAACCCGCGGTGTTACCTACTCACCACAAACTGGGCCCTCTCGTCAACACACACCCCCCGCAAACTCTCCGCGCAGTCCACGCTTTAGACCAATTAGTCGCGCGTATCCTCGTAATACTCAGCGCTCGCCATCGGCTCACACTTTAAGTAGCTATCACGTCAGCCCAGTTCCTCATTACCCTCAACGCTACTGGCCCCCCTCCCCCCGAACAGAGCGGCGCGAGTACTCAGCCCGGAATACAGATAAACACAAGCGATTCTACTGCCCCTATTGTAGGAATACAGAACACAAACTTATCGCGTGTCCGAAATATAATCATCAGCCCACTCAAGGTCGTTGGGATTTCATAGAAGCCAACGACAGATGTCGTAAATGTCTAGGTCCGCATTTTGAAAATGAATGTCGTTCGACAAACTCATGCAAAGAGTGTGGAAGTGCAAATCACCACACCTCGCTTCATAGTCACGGAACTCCAAATTCTCCGGTGTCGTCAGCCCATTTGCTTCCTCCTCATTTACGTGCACAGCCCCGCCGGCGTGCTCAAGACAAGCCACATACCTACACGGCCTACACACAACATACGCGTGCACATCAATCATCATCATCAGACCCCAACCAATCGTCTGATCATGCACCGTCTACAACTCATCAATCTCAAAACAAAAAACAATGACTACCTACAATCACGGAGCACATAGAATTAGAAGATCAACCCAATAATTTAAAATGTCATTCAGCTCATAGTACACCTGCATCACATTCAGCTCATAAAATATCTAAATCTAGTTCAGCCCAATATTCTGTAGAATCAGCCCAAGTAAATTCAACTCAGCACATAGAAAACCCATTAAAAACTCCAGTGTTACTTCCCACAGTCGTTTTAAATATATCTGATAAATGCGGAGAATATCACAAAGCTCGGGCTTTATTGGACTGTGGTAGCATGATAACGCTCATAACTCAGCGCATGACTAGAAATCTTAATTTGCAACCAAAACAATGTTCATTAAAAATTACAGGTGTAGGTGATCAGCACATACAAAATTCTAAAGGTTGGGTCACAATAACATTTAGGCCCACACACAGTGACACGCCATCTATTACTACTACCGCTCATATTCTCAAAGACGTTACAGGTTATTTACCTTTGCAAAAAATACCAGATGTTGTACAAGACTCAGCTCATCAGCTCATTCCATTGGCGGATCAAGCTTATCATACTCCTGCGCCCATTGATCTCATTTTAGGCTCAGACGTTTTGGGTCACGTTTTGGATGGTACTAAGATTGCTTTGGGCCCGGGGAAGCCCATAGCCTTCGGCACGATTTTTGATTTTGCACTCATAGGACTCGTTGAGCACTCATGCGATTCACCTGTAGCTCAAGTTAACTCTGCTCATATTACTCATACTCATTATACTCAGTCGGCTCACTCTACACATTCTGCTCATTCTACTCATGATATTTGCAAAAGCCTGGAAAGATTCTGGGAGTCGGAAGAACCCCAGCCTCGTTCTGCTCATTCAAACCCGCTACACGAGCAATGTGAACACATATTCAGCTCAACCACCATTCGTGACGATTCAGGCCGTTACATGGTGACTCTTCCCTTCTTATCAGATGCACCCGTATTAGGTAGTACTCATGCTATTGCTCTACGTAGATTTCTCAATCTAGAAAAACGGTTGCAATCCGATCACACACTGCGACAAAAATATAAAGAATTCATGAACGAATACATAAACTTAGGACACATGACACCGTGTCATCCGTCTACATTTACTCATAAACCTCATTATTATATTCCTCATCATGGCGTGTTCAAATCAGGTACTGACAAACTCCGCACAGTATTTGATGGCAGTTGTAAGTCATCCAATGGAGTCAGTTTAAACGATTGCCTGCACACAGGTCCAGCACTTCAACGAGACATTGTAGATATTATTATATCATTCCGCGCACATCGTATAGTATTCAGCACTGACATAAAAATGATGTTTAGAAATATTCTCTTAAGACCAGACCAAAGACACTATCAGCTCATACTCTGGCGATCGTCTCCAGATCGACCTCTGCTCACATATGCACTCAACACTGTTACATACGGATTGCGCTCAAGTCCATATCATGCTATCCGCACATTATTACAATTAGCTGAAGATGAAGGTCATCGCTATCCTCAGGCTGCCGAAATTTTGCGTAAATTTGTTTTCGTGGATGATATACTTTGCGGCCATGACACCATAGAAGAAGCATCAGCACTCCAAACTCAGCTCATTGATTTGTTATCACTCGGTGGATTTAAACTTAGTAAATGGACATCAAACACACCTCAGCTCTTGCAAAGATTTCCAGACGATCAATGCGAAATGCCTAAAGACTTTGACATCAGCGCAGAGTCTCCATCAATTAAGGTTTTGGGTATTAGATGGATTCCCCGGTCTGATGAATTTACATATCACATCTCATTACCACCAGTTACCCACATTACAAAACGTTCAATTCTTAGCACAGTAGCTTCTCTCTATGACCCAAACGGTTGGGTTACACCCGTCATATTACGCGCAAAAATACTTCTTCAAAGGTTATGGTTAACTAAATTGGACTGGGACGATCCCACTCCAAATAATATTACAGATGATTGGCAGCGCATCTATCATGATCTTCCGCACATCTCAGATATACATTTTCACAGACATATTGCTCCACACAAATTCAAATCAACATACTCACTTCACGGATTCGCAGATGCTTCGGAAAGCGGTTTTGCTGCAGTGATATATTTACAAGAATCAGCTCGCAACGGATTTGTTAACGTTCACCTCATAATTGCTAAATCTAAAGTCGCACCGATTAAAAATAAACTCACAATCCCCAAATTAGAGTTGTCTGCTGCAACTCTATTATCTCAGCTCATGTTGCGTGTCTCCCAACAATTGTCTGCTCATCTCACAATTACACATCACGTTTGTTGGTCAGATAGTACCATAGTGCTTGCATGGATAAAAACTCCGCCCCATCGTTTACAAACATTTGAATCAAATAGAGTAACAAAAATTAACTCAAATTCACTCACACTTAAGTGGCGTCATGTACCTTCCCAATTAAATCCTGCTGACTGTGCAAGCAGAGGATTATCAGCTCAAGCTCTCTCCGCTCATGATTTATGGTGGTCTCCTCCTTGGCTCAAATTGCCAGAGGATACCTGGCCCAAGATGCCTTCAGCTCATACTCGACAAGACTTGCCAGGGCTCAAACCAAAATACGTACCATGCAATTTCTCGATACCCGGTGTCGATAGTGATCTGCTCACTCGCTTCAGCTCTTTAGAAAAACTAACTGGTGTCACTGCCTACATGAGGCGATTCATTCGTAACTGTAAACTAAATTCAAACTCGCGACAACTAGGCCCTCTAACTGTAAGTGAACGTAGAGAAGCATTACTCTTCTGGATCCGCTCTGTACAGCAGAATGCATTCGCAGAAGATATTCACCGCCTGCAAACCGATAGAATCTGCACAGTACGACTACAACGTCTGTCGCCTTTTACGCAGGACGGTCTCCTCAGAGTAGGAGGTAGACTCACTCGTTCGGAACTCACATACGATGCTCAACACCCATACATTTTGCCTAGTTCTAGTCCGCTCGTAGACCTCATAATAGATCACTATCATCGCATACACTGCCACCCTGGCACGGACACGCTACATGCTATTTTACGTCAGCAATTTTGGATATTATCTGCCCGCCGCATTATAAGGCACAGAACGTTTAAATGCATAAGATGTTTCCGTTGCCGCGCTCAGCCCGAAGTACCTATCATGGCTGACCTGCCAGCTGATAGAGTCATACCTCAGCCCGTATTTAGTCACGTATCAACAGATTTCGCCGGACCGTTTCTGCTCAAATCAAGTCAATTACGTAATGCTAAGTTAATTAAGGGATATTTTTGCATATTTGTTTGCCTCACTACAAAGGCGGTTCACTTAGAACCAGTCTCATCGCTCACTGCCGAAGCGTTTATTGCAACATTACAAAGGTTCTGCTCACGTCGCGGACTTCCGGTATTGATACGTTCGGATTGTGGCACAAATTATGTAGGAGCTAGGAATCATCTACTAGAGGTACAACAATTTCTCAATGACAATAACGACGCCATTTCTCATAAACTCTCAACTCAAAATATAACTTGGTTACTCAATCCGCCTAAAGCCCCATGGATGGGAGGTATCCATGAGATTAATGTTAAATCCACAAAGCAACTTCTATACCGTGTTATCGGTGAGCAACACCTCACTTTCGAGGAATTCTTAACTCTGCTCACTAGAATCGAAGCTGTGTTAAACTCTCGGCCCATCAGTCCACTTTCGTCCGATCCCACGGACTATCAGCCCCTTACTGCTGGCCACTTTCTCATTGGCCGTCCGCTCACAGCTCTCCCCGAGCTGACTCTAGATGAAAGAGTAATATCTCCGCTCAAACGCTTTCAGCTCATTCAATCACTCTCTCAGCGCTTTTGGAACCTTTGGACCAAGTCCTACCTCCATACCCTTCAAATCCGCTCCAAATGGCTTTCCTCTTCCTCTCCACCCAAAATTGGAGAACTGGTTCTGCTCAAGGAGGACAATTTGCCTCCTCTACAATGGAAGATGGGAAGAATCTCACGTCTGCTACCTGGGAAGGATGGAGTCATCAGAGTTGTGGACTTGGACACGACTCAAGGCCAGCTGCGGAGGCCTGTCGGCAAGATTGCCCGGCTCCCACTGGATTCTGCTCAGGATGGGGCTCAGCTCGCCGCCTGTGCGGGCCCCCCAGGATGTTCGCGCCAACCCTAGCGCGACGTTTAGAATAAACACAAAGGACATCACTACGTGATGTATGGCCGACCGACTCGGGGGCGCTGTCAGAGAGTGACGAACACTTGCATTGAGATCTCCTTCCGCGCCGGATGCATTTTCAGCTCATCCCGAAACCTAGTGAACGCGAACGCGTGTGCGCATATTTATTTGTGCTCGTTAATATAATACCAAATTCGCCGGCGAACCGCGATAAATCTATCGATAATCCGCTCAACGGCTGTGTAGTGTAGTGAGAAGAAACCTCCGCCCAGATACAGAACCACCAGCTCAACAATAAGGTCAGTCCCAGATTTCTCCAGCCCTCACATTAACCTATATACCTACTTCCCTCAGCTCAAAGTCGTATGTGTAAGTTCCTAGCTTACACAAATTCAATGTTAGACAACATGTTAATAAGCAATCTAGAACCCATTTTCGTATATCTTAAAAAGTAACGACAATATACAAATATACAAAGATAACGAACAGATACAAATAATTAAAATTTACAATATGAAAGAGAGCGATATATCGGCCTGTGACGTCACGAGTTGCACCCGCCATACAATGTATGGTGGTAGCAACGAGAAAGAGTTGGGTAATATTATTATTTGCTTATAATTTTTATCGCGTCTATCTAAACACCTGTTTCTTTTAAATTTATCAATTTGGGAATTAGAAAGATTTTTTAAATGTATTTGAAAACTTTATTACTGATAATATTGATATTTAATGCGAAAAACTTGAAATATTTTTTTTTTCAATTAATTACTTGCGCTCGGATATGTTGAATTCAAAACATAAATTTTATTTCGATACAACTTTTGAATTATTGCAAAAAATAAAAATAGAAAATAGTTTTGTTATAAAACTTATATTACATAATGATCTTTCCATTAATCACAAAAAAAAAATCAAAAACCTAATTTGCGAACAAGTATTCGTATCGGAATTATCGAATAAAAAAATTGTGTAGGATCTGTCATGATTTACATACAATTTATCATTAGATGTAATAGTTTTTCGCGAATTGTTCGTGCTAGGCCTAAAGAGAATAGATAGATAGATAGATAGATAGATAGATAGATAGATAGATAGATATATGATAGATAGATAGATAGATAGATAGATAGATAGATAGATAGATATATGATAGATAGATAGATAGATAGATAGATAGATAGATAGATAATGTTTATTTGCTCAAATAAGGTAAAATTTCAAGGTGTTACAATGGTAAATTCTGTTCTTGCTTATTCTACCTTTGATGAGGCGTGCAACAACTTAAATAATTATTGTTTAAAACAAAAACATAGATAACATTATAAGGTATTTAAGTCATAGTATGAAATTTTATTTCATACTATGACTTAAATTTATTTATATTAACCTAAAAAAATATAATATGTATTCTATAAGTCTTCTCTTATTAATAAGTTTATTTTATGTCTATATTTTTTTTAATGATGTCATTATTAGTTTTTTTTATTAGAATGATAATATTTTTATTGGTTATAATGTTGTATGTCAATTGTTAAAAAAAATAAAATAATAGTAATTGTAATGAATATAAAATATTAATAAAATAAAATTAATTAAACATTAATTGTTGTTGATCCACTTACTTTATGCCATCTTTATTACATTTAATTTTAATTGTATTAAACTAATTTTATCACGATAACCTTAAGTCATTATCTTTTACATAATCGTCAATAGAGTAATAAATTTTTTTAATAGTAAATTAAATAATATTTTTTTTAATATTCTCATATTTATATTTGCCATGTCATCAGGTAAATAATTGTATAACTTTATTCCCATACAATAAGCATTTCTTTTGGAATATGTATAGTTTTTGTAGAGGTATACATAACTTATTTTTGTGTCTCAAAGGCCTGTTCGTATTGTCTTCTTTTTTTTTCGAAAAGATCCATGTGATTTTAATAAATATTGTCATTTTAGAAATGTACATGCATGGGTAAGATAAAATATTGTTTTGTTTAAGAAGTTGTTTTCAACTTTCGTTAAATTTCGCACCACAATATGAAAGAAAAAGAAATTAAATGTTACATTGAGGTTACGTTTTTAAAATTGAGCTTATAAATCGTACATTAGCTATCATACATACATTATTGATACTGAATTAAGTGTTCATGGACCATTTGGATGATTTTTATCACAGTTCGACAAAAAGTAACTTTTTAGTTCTGTAATATAATGATTATTTTCTGATTATTAACCTGGAAAAGTACCTCGAAACCCAATATTTTATATTTAAAAAAGTTTTCTTTAATATATGTGATATGGTTTCGTAACTTTGGATTTTTCCAAACGCCTTATAGGACGATTGCTCTTATCAAGCAAGAAGGACGGGTGAGACGTGTAACGAGAAGCTTCACAGCTGTTAGGTGGTCAGTTTGTATATACGTTGTGTAAAGAAACGGCTTGCTTAATGTGTTATTAGTGAATACACACCGAAGAGAAGCGATACGCGACATGGCGCTGCATTTTAATACATGTATTCGAAATTGTTTATTACATTCATTCATTACACAAAAAGATCCTCGCCACGTTGTAAGAGTTCGAATGTCGTGTTGCACCGCGCACAGCGTATGTGCAGTGTACGACTGATGTCATATCAAACGTGTATCTTTTGTGTTTAGTGAATAAAGTTCAATTTACAATAGCTATCTTAGAAATGCAGCACCGCGTAGCCTAGCGTGTCGTCGCGGTGTGCACTGACACTTAAATGCCTTCCAAAAGTTTTGTTGGGGGTTTAGTCAGTCAAATTCCTATGTGCACAAAAGAAATACCAAATAGGTACGTGAAAGAGTAACAAACATTCATCCAGACATCCTCACAAACTTTCAAATTTATAATAGTAATAAGATTAACATTCATTTTATGTTTAACTAGCTGACGCCCGCAACTATGTTTGCGTAGAACTAACGGAAACGGATCCCTATTTTTTAAATTGAACTTTATTATGATAAACAAGCTGTTGCCTGCGGCTCCAGCTCCCGCATAAATAGAGTATCCCACGGGAATACTTTTTCGGGATAAAAAGTAGCATATGTTTTAATCCAGAGCTTAAACTACAAATTTACATACCAAGTTTCATCGAAATTGGTTCAGTATTTTTTGCGTGTAATAGTAACAAATATCCATCCATCCATCCATACATCATTCCATCCATACATCTATCCATACATCCATCCTCACAAACTTTCACATTTATAATATTAGCAGGATTTAGCCTATATTCCTCCTTGTTACATCAGCTACATGCCAGTGAAAGTCACGAAAAATTTCAGAGCTTCAGAGATTAGCCGGTACAAACATATAGACTGACAGACATCAATTTTCAAAAAAATTTTTTTTTATGGTATTCATATACATTTAGTGCAAAGCTGTTAATTTAAAATTACAAACAGACACTTTAATTTGTTTGTATAAGTGTAATAAATCGAAAACTACTCAGAACTCAGAAAAAAATTGCTGTTTACTGTTGTTAGATGCGGAGATCATAAATATCGCAGACTAGATGTTGTCTGTGAAAACAGCCTCCGTGGTACAAACAACATAAAATGTTGTTTCCAAGATTGGTTAGGACAATGCAGGCTGATCACCTGATTGTCTGACAAGAAAGAGGATCCATGCGTCGGATGGGCATGTAGAAAGTCGATCCTGCACCTGATCTCTCGCCAGTCGTGTCGGTCATCGGTCCCACTGGGTTACGAGAGTAAAGGAAGAGAGAGTGCTCTTGTGTACTGCGCACACACTTGGGCACTATAAAATAACTCCTGAGTAGCTGGCCTTGTTTCAATGAAAACGGCCACCATCACTGAAATCGGTGTGGAGAGCTATTTATGCGCAAAATGAAATGCTTGAAGATGCTTCATTAAGAAGAATTTCCAAATTGTTTCATATTATGTCAACATCAGATTGTACAAACCTACAATGTAATATTATTGTAACAAAATATTCCAAAAAAAGCAGTATAATAATTGTATCGCATTTTTTAAAATATAGTAGAAAAAAAAACAATGTATCATGTCACCCATTCTGTCACCATTAGAGCTCTTTAAATTACCGTACCCTGAACCCTGATACTATTCTTTGAACCGAGGTCCGAAACGTTACTTATTTATTCAATACTATTTACCTAACAATGTTTACAATACGACAATTATTTACATTTGTCCCCGATTTATTGTCAAAGTAAATATACCTTTGGTTGTATTAATATCGGGAATTAGATGTTGAAATTCTTTTTTGAACGCCTTAGATTCAGTTCACATGATTAAAGTGCAATCAATTTTAAAACGCCTTTTAATAATAAAAGATTGAACTTTTGGAATTTATTAAATTTGGAAACATTTAAAATTTGTTTATTTGCAGGAGTTCGAATGTCAAACTTCACCGCTCTGCATTGAGTATCATCGCAATAATGAAACGTTTATCTTCTTGTGTACTGAATAAATGCACCGCGCTGCGTATTGTCTCATTTCGGTGTGAGCTGACCCTTATACCTTTGATATATGACTTTTAATATTATATTGAGCTATTTTGAAATCATTCCGTTTTACGTCCGTATATTACCCATAGGCTGACATGAATAGAGAAATACCACTGCCTGATGGAAAATGTATCTGCTTGTTTCCCCGGTTTTATTTTATACACCTATGGATAACTCTTTATTTAATTCACAGAGATTTCACACTCGATACTCAATAATTGCCAACTGAAAAATATGTCGAAACGCTAGCACACATCAAAAGTGATCGTGAAATCGGCCGATTGATTTTTACAAAATTTCAAAATTGGACGATATACAAAAAACTGACGAATTCATCCATCGCTTTGATTTGTTTATTAGCAAATAGCACGGAATCAAATATAAATTTAAATGCAATTTTGTTGTAAAAAACAAGTGTAAACGAGAGTGTTCAGCGAGAGGTATATGCAATTTTCAATTGGCCTCCTCACAGTCCAATTATTAGGAATACCTATATACAAAAAGATGAAGCTTGGCCATATGCCAGAAATCAATCGGAACTATTTTCCACAAGCCACGATCAATAGAACATGCAATAGTTAGGTCAATACAAACACTAATGAACATAGTTATATAGACGTTATAGACGAGGGATATCGAGGCAAAAAGTGTCCACACTTAAACAGCTCCACTTTTGGACTTGTTTGGAGCAGTCGAGGTTTGACATTTGTCATCTTGACATTTTCTTTCCACATTATCATTTAGCATATCATAAGACCATCATGTTTAACATGGCCATCCTAGAAATTAGTGTTTTCTACGGGTGAATAGACATATTGCAGAAACATTATTACCGTTCGTAGCAAAATAGTTCTTATAGTAAGGCAACAAGATCAAAACATCGTCGTCAAGAGAAGTCAACTTTTAATTTCTTCCATCGACAATCAAGAACGATCTCGCACGAACTAGTACGAAAGCCATTTAATGCCCCATTTTGACAGCTACGAGGAGAAACGTTTCTTCTTAAAAATGTCAAATAGTCTTTATCATGGAGGTCCAAGAAAACAGTTTCTGTCCATTTGTGTCAAAATTTGTACGTTTTTGTCAGAAGTAGACATTAAAAAATATTCTTGCCAAGAAATGTGGACTTCTATTGCCTTGGATCAGGAACTATTTTGCTACGAACCAATTTGTCTATTCTGGCCCAGAAATAATTCATTTCTACGCGGTGGTCATGCTAATCCCGCATATTGAGTGATATTCACTCCAGGTATTAGCAGTCATATTTATGCCGTAACAGCTATAATTATGATTTAATGAACACAATTAATGGAACCGCGATCATTAATTATGTTTACTTAACATAAAACAATTACACACGTAAGTAGTAATTACAAATAATGATTCACCAATTCCATATACCAATAAAGATTTGTTGGTGAACGGGAACGATAAACCCATATATTTCTCCAACCAGACCGGGCTATAAATTTTGAACGTATTCACTAAAAATAATAAATTTCGACTGCCTCGCACACTATTGACAAGTACAGCTTAATGGCAATCAGACGTCTGCAGCAAATCTTTAAGCAGGCTTCTGCGTATTACAGTGAAATATGTTATGGCGACGATGTTGAGACTCCTTGGAATTTGCCACACCTGCGCCCACAGAGGGCACATCTTGGTGAATAGAATTTGATTTACGCATACGGCCTAGAATACGAGCTATAGAATTGACAATTATGATGTGTTGTAGTCAATTACTTGAGTTCTATCAAGACCGTATTAACAGCAACATTCAAATTTCAAGACTAGCTGGTGCCAGCAAAATTCCTTTGCGTAAAACTATCGGAAACTGCACGCTATTTTTCAAACGGAACCCTGGGATAAAAGCAGCCTATATTACTTCTTTTAAAATCAGCTACCTGCCAGTGAAAGTCCCGTGAAAATCGATTCAACCGTTTCAGATATTAGCCGGAACAGACAGACAGATAGACAAACCAACAGACAAAAATAAAATAAAAACCTGTTTTTTACTCCGGGGTACCATATAAACATTTATTTATGCGCATTTAGTGAAAAGCTGTTAATTTAAATTACAAACAGACACTTCAATGTTATTTATTTGTATTATAAAGATAAAATGCCAAAATAACGAACCATATTAGTTATGAGTACCTGTTATATGTAGCTGTTGAGGAGATAAAATAAAATGATGTAATGTTCACATTATTTCATTTATACACAAACATAAGGCAGTAACTGAAGATCTAATCCATACTAATATAAGTACCTAGGAGACCGAGCGTTGCTAGGTGTTTTAGTAGAACGATAAAATGATTAAAATTAAATAAAATATAAAAGAAATAATAAGAATCACAAAAATATTTATGTTACCGGGATTAGAACCCACTACGTTCTGAATTTCGAAACTTAACTAAAATTAAACGTAGGTACGCATACCAGGCTGCCAATCAGACTGACGTAAGAGAATCGAAATTATTGATATAAACATAAACATATATTGCTTAAAAATGCGCAGTTTCTAAGTAATAAGACCCTAGCTAGATCGATTTTTCTCCCCCAAAACTCCCTGTATAATGAATTTCATGGTAATCGAGATACCGATTATATATATATACAAGATCGTCTCGTTTAAAGTATAAGATTATGTTACGGATGACATGATAGTAATATTATAGCTATAACTTTTAAATAATATTTTTATTATAGCGCTGTTACAACTTCGTTGCTCAATTGAGTGGGACATTGACATTGTTTTGACTGAGATCCCAGGCACGCTAGACTACCCTTATATTAAGTGCTAGGTGTGAGTTTTTCTTTTCACTCACACTTAGCACTCTGATAAAATGTATAATCTATTCTAGTATTAGTGTATACAATGAATATGCATAGTTTGCACTACTTTTCGCACTGCCTTTGAAATTATTCTTACGTATGTTAAGGTAGAAAAGTTACAATTAAATATTATAAAATGTTTACACCGATTATATATTTACATGTTGTAGTTTTCATTAAAATAAAAAATGCAAAATCATCCACGTAGAAATAAAACTCATTAAACTTCTAAGCTTTATATTATCACTGTTCATACTAAGTTTAGAGAAAAATTACTTGAATAAGTTTTGTTCCTTACGTTATTTTAAAGCCAAAAAATTAGATTGATTCTTTATCAGAATTGACGTAAATTGAGTACAATTTTCCACAATTTTAGCGCCTTGTTCCTAAAATTGACCCACGGCACTAACTAGTGGATATTCATACGTTCATTGTAGATACTAAATATTAATACTACAATATGAAATACATTTAATCGGTAAGAATATAAAGGTAGTCAGGCGGGCCTGGGATCTCAGTCCATTTATTATTGTTATTAATATTATCGAATCGAGAAGCTCACAATGACCATAATAATGATAAAACATAAAGATGATTTTGCTAATAAAATTATTTATCCGTTTCTTGTGTTCTTAGTTAGTAGCTTTCAAACAAGTCTATTTTATACTAAGTTCTTTGTTCCAGGTGTGGTATTCGAAAAGAACTCTGACGAGATCCAAAGTGCGTTTAAGTTCGCGATGGTCCAGTACGCGAACGCAAACCGGAGCAAGCTCGACTTCACCTTGTACGTCGATATCATCAACACGGCTGATGCTTTCAAACTCTCTCGCCTGAGTAAGTACCTAACTATGTAAAATAACTCTCACGAGATCCAAAGTGGGTACAAGTTCGCGATGGTCCAGTACGCGAACGCAAACCGGAGCAAGCTCGACTTCACCTTGTACGTCGATATCATCAACGCGGCTGATGCTTTCAAACTCTCTCGCCTGAGTAAGTACCTAACTATGTAAAATAACTCTCACGAGATCCAAAGTGGGTACAAGTTTGCGATGGTCCAGTACGCGAACGCAAACCGGAGCAAGCTCGACTTCACCTTGTACGTCGATATCATCAACACGGCTGACGCTTTCAAACTCTCTCGCCTGAGTAAGTACCTAACTATGTAAAATAACTCTCACAAGATCCAAAGTGGGTACAAGTTCGCGATGGCCCAGTACGCGAACGCGAACCGGAGTAAGCTCGACCTCGTCAACGTCGTCTCTCTACGTCTACATCATCAATACGGCCGGCGCTTTCAACTCTATTTACTGGGTAAGTATATATATATATATATATACATATATATATATATATATATATATATATATATATATATATATATATATATATATATATATATATATATAACATATATATATATGTTATATATATATATACATATATATTTTTATATATATATACATATATATATACATATATATATATATATATATATATATATATATATATATATATATATATATATATATATAACCGGAGTAAGCTCGACCTCGTCAACGTCGTCTCTCTACGTCTACATCATCAATACGGCCGGCGCTTTCAACTCTATTTACTGGGTAAGTATATATATATATACATATATATATATATATATATATATATATATATATATATATATATATATATATATATATATATATTTTAATATTAAAATAACTCGAACGAGGTTGAGTAGGTAGAAAAGTAAAAGTACTATTCCTGTTGTGAATTTTCTTATTTTTAGAGCACATATTCATTTATAATGAAATCTAAATAATATTCAAGGCACAAAAATATCTAGCATATTCAAATTTTAAAATGATAATATGTAATTTAACTCTGTTAGGTACGAGGTGTTATATTCATAAAGTTATTTCCTTGTACGAAGCTAAAATTTGTGCCACGCAATAATAAAACGTGCTTATACTCAGTGGTTATTTATGTCAAAATTAATTCCAGCTACACCGCCCAAAGAATTTACAATAACGGCATCAAAGGCATTCCCAATAACTATTATTAATCTAGCTGACATAAATTGCCTAATTTATAATGTTTAGAGCTTCCAGAATGCTATCTTTTCGTGTTTGTAAGAGTAATCAGCGGACTTTGTTATGAATTTATTTCATAATAGACTTCGCCCGCGACTTCGAGCGCGCAGAAGGAAATCCCGTAGAAAATGTACAGCTACAGTGTAACATATAGCTGCGATAAAAAGTAGTACATGTCCTTCCGCGTATATCTGAGCCAAATTTCATTATAATTGGTGGCGCACTTTCGGAGCCTATACAATGCGAAAAAAACACACATATGGTCATTTTAGATATTGTCATGTAATGATCCAAGGTATTCTCTGACTTAAAACTATTATTAATATGTGGCCCCCCCTCTTGCATCACCTAATCCTATTTAAATTGTTTATGTTTTAGTTAAACTTGGGCATCAAAAAAAGTTCATTTATTTAATATTATGAATGACTAGCTGACTGAACTGGTATAAATAACTACACCTAAGTACACCAACACCTTCACCTACACCCACATCTATACCAACAACACTTACATACCTTTAAACTACATTTACAACCTACCTACCTACAACTTACAGTACAACCAAATAGATAAACTAAACGCTATAAATATTTTACTGGAGACCAGAAGCTCAATTCTCGTATTTAAATTAGACTTTCATTTTACTTAGGTTGTATTATAAGTGAAGCGACTTGTTATCATAAACTGATTTTGTGACGTTTGGACCAATCAGGAGGCGTTAGACGCTGCTTTAACGTTTACGAGAATACCGATTTGACAGTTTTACCATGTCGGGGCTTGATTGTAATTGTATTATTGCAGTTTTTGTTTAGCATAATTGACCCTCAGAATTTACGCTATCGACGCGACAGAACAAACATCAAATGTTTGAGAGATAGGAACTGGTGTGGGAAAATTTTATAGTGGTTTTTAGTGTAACCCGGGGAGCGCACAGTGAAAAATGTAACAAGGCGTGTAGGGTTGGGTGCAAGATACCCGTATAAAAAATCGCCATAATTTCAATACAATATCACTAAAAAGGGTAAAATTATTATTTTTAAACAAAAAATTAAACCTACTTCCAAAGTAAAAATACACAAAAAATACGTGTGGCACCCGGGGACTGCCGCGGTAACGCTATTGCATAGCAATTTTTATACTCTCTCACAAACAGCTGCTTACGTTTTCGTCCGATTTCGGAGGAGCTCGTCTCGATCCATGCGAGCTTCGTACAGTTGTACCATATACATACACGTTAAGATTCAACTAGTCGCGGGCTCGAACTCACTCGTGGACGCGGCCAAAAAGCACGCTGTCTCACCTAGCATTGTGTCTAAAAGAGATATAATCAGTTATGAGCAGTTAGCATCTAGTCTACACGCATACCTCTAGTCGCACGCACTCAAACATCGTGCCGAAGTCTGCCGAACTGAAACGACGTTAGACGATGCACGGCTTTCAACGCCGCACCGCTGTGCCGGTCGGAGTGGGGGGTGTTAGGTTTATTTTCGTTACGGAATTTCTTGATTCGGTCGTCGCGCTCAAAGCCCGCGATAAAAGCTATGCAATGGCTTAAAAGTATGAAATAAATCTTATTTTCTAAATATTTCGATAAGATAATATGTGGCAAGGCCAAAATCTATTAGCACCGCATAAAATTTAACAAGTTCCTACCTATTAGAAAGCCGGGTCTTATGATCGATGTAATGATATTGGATTGAATAGGACAATACAACGCTTGCGGAATACTTAGATGCGAATCGTCATCGGTCCTTCGGGATCCGTTTTATATGGTCCAATCTCATTTATACTCTGTACTTAGGGCTCCCAACCCTTATCAACGTACCTATTATGTTTATTAAATCGATATATCTTTACTGAAACTAGACAGGTTAAGGCTGCAATAGTAAATAAATAACAGTAGCACATAATACATGTAAGAGCAGTCAGCTGACTTTGTTATGAAATTATTTCCTATTAGATATTGCCCGTGACATCGTGCGCGCAGAAAGAAATCCCGTGGAAACCGTTCATATTGCCACGATAGAAATGTAGCCTATGTCCTTCCGTGTGGTCTACTCTATGTCTGAGCTTTTCATAAAAAAAATGTTAGTAATAACACGTGTATAATATTTCTAGCTTCACTAGAATTAATCTTAGACTAACAATAAAACTGCAATTCAATAACTATATTTTTTTATAAAAAACTATGGACCCGACCACGTAAATTATATAACCTACGTTACCCGGGCTATTATTACGAATCTACTGACACCACATCTATTAAAACCGGACCAGTAGTTTAGACGATACGGTGGAACAAATATACATACAAACATACATAGGCTGCCAAAATCTTATCCCCTTTCTTTTCGCTCCGCCATAGTCGGGTAAAAATAGCGAATTATGGAATAGTTGGACTACCATAGTGACTGAAAATTGTACAATAGTGAAAATTATCTTAAAATTATTGTACGCTCGGCGGCAATTTTGTAGGTACTAATATAATGACGACCTCTGTGGCTCAGCGGTTGAGCTCATCAGTACTCAAGCCGAGAGTCGCGGGTTCGTACCAGGGTCATGGATGTGTATTAAATATGTGTATAATATAATAAAAATCTGAAATATGTGTATAGCATAAAAGTATTAAATATATTTCCGTTGTCTGGTATCCGTAACATAAGATCTTCGAGAACTAACCACGAAACCAGATTGACGTGGTGTAGAAGCGTCCGTAGATATTATTTATCTATTAATGTCTACTCAACAGGACAGACACAGACTCAATCATAATTTAGGCCAATTTCTTCGGCGCAAACTTTTTTACATTATCTTCCACGACGAGGCTTGCATATTAAAACTATCAATTCCAAGAAAGCTCTCAAGTAAATATAGTTTGACGTGAGTTTACACTGAAATTAAGTTTCAACTTTGTGGCTTCATTCCTATTCAGGGTGGCGGGTCCTTTTTACTGCCTTGTCCTTAATCACAACACCAAACTTATCATTGAGCTGGCACTTAGAACATTTATTAACTTTATATTATAAGAATTTCAGAGTGATTAAAATTAATTGAGTGTTAAAAAATGCAAAAATATGTTAAAACTAACAAGCGCCACAGTACTTACAAAAATAATAAGAAATGCCAAAGTAAATAAATTCTAAAGTCAGGCGTTTCGAGATCAAAATCAATTCTATAATTAAAGCAATGTTCAGATAAAAGTTGGAAAAAACTTAATATGTTTCAGAAGAACTTGTATTCGAGGGACCATGACCAAGTATCATCAAAGGTTTTGCCGTCGAAAGTGATATCTTCGATCGATATGTCTTACGTCTAGATTGGAAGTGATTATTTTATAAAATTTACTTTAATACTTATAACAGAAAACTAAATTTAATAACTAACTAAATTTTATAGACTAGGTTCAGCCGTATTTTTTGAACGTAAAACGTTGGATTATCTTCATTTCATCTCATATATAAAATTTCTGTGTTTGCTATAGGACTCCTCCGAAACGGCTTGACTGATTTTCACCCTTCTATCACCAACCCCTACTGTATATATTAAAGTTGCGATATTAGTATTGTATTAATGTTCAACCCTCAGTGGTCGATAACTCTCATGTGTATACTCTTTCACACATCGCCTGAAGGTTGTTGAGGTTGGCAGTAGGTGTAGGGTCTAGGTGCAGGTTGTAGGTGTATGTAGGTACTAATTTATTTACATATTATATTACTAAAACGAAAAAGTTGCAGTCAAAAAGAGACAACCACATACCTCAGATTAATAACTATAAATATTGTTTTAAACACTGGATTGTGTCCCGGTCATAGATTTATTACATTAAAACCTAACCAAGAGCATGTCAGGATATGTCTAAGGAGGGTTCCGTAACTATCCTCGAGCAATAGGTTTTTTCAAATTACTTCAAAAGTTACTGTATGATTTCGCACAAAATAATTTTCCTAAAGAGTATTCAGCATGATCTATCTACATGGAAACATGGTTTCTGAGTCTCAGAGTTTAGAAATGCCAGGGAGGGGACCAACTAATAAACCATTTTGGACGCTGATTACTCGAAAATGAATGACTTTGTAAAAAAGTCATGTATGAAACCTTACCTTTATTTTAAAAGCCCTTTTCAACGATACACCACACAATAGGGCAGAATGAAAAAATATTTTTCATCCCCACTTCACATCTATGGAGAGCCACCCCTAAAATGTAAAATTATTATTATTATATAACCGAGGTCTATACACCGTCTATAACTATACCGAATTCCATCCATTTATATACATAATTACAGAAGCTAGAGGCGTGGACAGACAGACAGACAGACGAACATTGCGAAACTATAAAGTTTCCTTGATTATTACGGAAAAAGAAGGTCGCGGTGCACTTTTCCTTTTCCCGACGTTTCGGCTACTTTCTAGCAGCCGTGGTCATAGGAGGACTGAGGAGGCAGTTGTCCTATCTGTTGAAGTTCTTCAAATTGCCCGAAGATTCTTCAATTAGGTATTCTTTGCGTTCCGATCCACGCCAAACAAACTAATAGTATCTTGAAGCCGCGGTGTTTTTTATTTAGATTTTATTTTATTTATTACTGGATCCCAACTAGATGGTAGCATGCATCTTCACGGTTAAAATTAGGGTACTTTTTAATTTCTATAGCCTCTTTAATCTATTCTTGGGCGATAATGGTGTTCCTTTGCCAGTAATTGTGGCAATTAATATTAAGTAATCAAATCTATGTAATGGCGAGGTTGATCCAGTGTGTGTTCGCAAATTGCAGATTTCTTGTTGCGACGGTATTTAACATCTGCGATTACGCAGGGTTTGATGATCTTTTAGTTTGTCCTATATAGGAGAGACCGCAGTCACAGTCGAGCTTGTAGACTTCTGCATCTTGAAGGGGAATGTTACAATTCCACTGGTGGTAAAAATTTACTTATCTTTTGGGGCTTGAAATATGTTTTTATAGAAGCTTTCCTTAGAATATAGCCAACTTTATCAGTGACTCCTTTCATAAACGGTAGAACTGCAGGTATTCGTTCGACAGTAGCTGGTTTCACGCGGTCACTGTGATGCAAGGCGTGGGACTCGAAAAATAAAAATGCCCCTCGACACAATCCGTAAGTGTTTAAAACAATGAACAATGTTCGCGTAAACATAAGAAATAAACTATAAATATAATATCATAGATACTTCATACTTTATATTAGCAGGGGGAGGAGACATTATATATCGTTCTTTATTCCTATTATATTATTAATCTGTGGTTTTACTGTACCCCTCTATAAAGCAACCGAATAGTACACTATTTTGTGTATGTCTTGTATAAATAGTACACTATTTTGGATTCGTAATCTTCATTTGGCAAAGCACAATTCACCAACATTTTGAACGAATTAATAACAGACAACTGAAGTATTTGAGAGACAAAAGTTTATTTTTTTATTCTGTTGACCCTGACCCTCTTTGACCTCCACAATTGTTCACTAAAGTGTAAAAGTGCAAACATACCATATGAGCTTTTACACAGATATAAAATTTGTTTGCCTACAGAGGAAAATATGTTGGATATTAAACGGTAAGAAATTGTTATTTGTAAAAAAATATTATCAATCAATGAATAGAACATATTTTTCTTACAGATATGTGATTCGTATAGTTTTTGAAAAGTATAAACAGCTATTTTGTTAACATGAATTGGAACGTAAAACTTTAAACAGCCGTTTTTTAGCATGAATATAGACCTAAATACCTAAATAACCTTACTAGACCAGGGTAGAAGCCTTTACAAATAATAAAAACTGGAAAACATTGCCATTTCACTTTTTTCCACAGGACTTATAGTTTTGTCGGAAATCGAGATAAACCGTTTTTTACCCTTAAAAACTCACCCCCATCCCCTTCCCGACCTCAGATCGCCCGTAAATTATTTTTCCTTTCATTTTTATAATATTCTCCTCCTTTTCTAATGTGTTTTATCCTACTATTATTTTTTATGGTTTTAAAAACTATCGACCCTGGTCTATACCGAAACAAAGGCGCGTAGAAGTTTAAAGAAGGGTTTCGCGCGTACGAATATAGGTTTTTTACAAATTGCTTCCAAAGTTATCGTTCGATTTCACTGAAAATAATTTTCCTCGAGAGTATAATGTGGCTCATATCAGTATGGAAAGTTACAAGTTTTTACCTCTTAAAGTTTAGACATGCATGTTAATTCGAAAATGGTTCAATTTAGAAAAAAAATCACGTATCAAACCTCGTCTTTATTTTAAAATATCTATTCGAGATTACACCACACGATGAGATTAATCAAGAAAAAAGTAATATAAAATTATTATTATTTTTCAATGCCAAAGTAAACTCGATGCGCAATCTTGAACTACACAAAATTTTATCCATTTATATCCATTAGGGCGGAAGGACAGACGGACAGTCAGACGGACGGACGGACAGAGCGAAACAGTAAGAGTTCCTTGTACGGAACTTTAAAATAGCGCAGATGAATTTAACTGTTTTGGTTGTAAATAATATGGTAGACTAGCTTGTTCCCGCGGCTTCGCCCGCGTGGAGTTAGATTTTACACAAACTAAATAATTTATAGCCTATTCGTGATTCTGAAGTAATAATATGTGCGCGGGCACCTACATGAAGCGAGCCGTCTCGTCGTCGAAAGTACGTTCGAGAGAATTTATTTTTTCGCCCATGCTTGTTGATTTTACGGTAACTCCTTAAATTTTAATCGAAACTGTATGGTGTAAAGAACTTTAATTATAATGTGTATGACAATATACTTAAATTTTATGGCTAGCATATTTAATTTGATAAGGATAGTACTGTACCAATCCGTCTGAAATCCGCTTCTGAAATGTGTTATAGTAATTTTTTTTTTTTTTATTTATATTTAGCTATTTTTTAAAGATAGATATATATTATTATGTATATTTTTATATAAGACTATTTAAGATAAACGTAATATCGATTATATATTAAATATGTGTTACTGTTTTTGTAGCGCACGGAATAATAGTAAGCATTGCCTAACAAGTAATAAAATTTTTTCCTACTTACTTGACACTTATATATTTTCGACTATTCACAAAATATTTTTATAATTTATAGCCTATGTATGTATAAACAATATTATTATACAGTTTAATTAAAACCTTTTTAGTGGTTATTGCGTGAAAGAGTCACAAACATCCCTGCATTATTACAAACTTTCGCGTAAGTATATAATAATATAATATCTATAGACGCTTCAACACCACGTCAGTCTGGCCCCGTGGTAAGTATCCGAAGAACTTGCAGATACCAGAAAACGGTATTTAATACTTTTATACTCTACATATATTTAAGATTGTTATTATATTATACACATTTTTAATACACATCCATGACCCCGGAACACAGAAAAACTTTTTTTTGTTCCTTCGGCGAGATTCGAACCCAAGACCCACGGCTTGAGCACCAACGCGCTGAACCACTGAGCCACAGAGGACGTCAAAGAGGTATATATTATAAGTAAGGGCATGTAAAGATAGTATTTCGTTACCTTTTTAATGGAAAAGAAAGTTATACAACCGAGCTCCCAAATATTATGTTTCACTGAACAGACAAAATTAATTAACAGAAAAATCACGAAACAAAAATTTGTCGTAATAATTGGAGTCCAAGGAATTATCACTTAATTAAATCTTTAACGAGCCTTCTTTTAAATAAATATACTTTCAATTCCTTTTCAGCGTTTTGTGTGTTCTTTTGTCTTTTAAATAAATATTTTGGACTCGCGCTGACAAAGTTCAAATAATTTCTTATTACCTTAACTAAACAGATCTGTCAAAAAATGACGGAACCCTAAAAACAGATAAACATTAATATTTTTGCTCACGCTTAAAAACAGTGTGGAGGATTTTTTTTGAGGAATTTACATTGGCAGTGTTATATTTGGAAAATTAAGGTACATATTTAAATACTGTACTTTATATCATTTTAGTTTTCAAGTTTGTGGGAATGGATGGATGTTTGAGTCTCTTTCACGCAAAAACTACTGAACGGATTTCGATGAAATTTGGCATGGTAGTAGTTTAGGCTCTGGATTATAACAGTCTATTTTTTATCCCTAAAGAGTACAGTATTCCCGTGGGATACTGTATTTACGCGGGCAGAGCCGTGGGCGTGATTGTTGCACGGAGATTTCAGAGTATTCATGTGATGTTGCCGATTCGAATGTTTGTTAAGAAAAAAAAAACTCTACTCCTAGAGTGCAAGAACGAAGAATAAAAAATCTACCGAACATTATAAATACATTTAAATCGGTAACATTATAAGAGCTATTGTCTCTTTATTTACGTTAAGATTAATTGGTTCTGAACAGAATATAACGACAAGTGTAAGACAAAATAGCTGATGTAGCTTTGGAGCTAGGCGTTACTTAGTAAGACTGTCCGGCATGGGAATAATTATTGGCTGAGCCAAACGAGACATTGTCCGGATTAAGCTGAGCAGTGTCAAGCTTAACATTCTCTTAGAGGATCAGCCTGAGATTATATTGTTACTTAGCAGTTGCAGGGGCTGCAAAATATTTAATAAACAATATCGTCTAGACCGTAGACTTGATGTGTTGTCTCGTATATATATTGTTTTTCTAGCTGTATCCCGCGGCTTCACCCGCGTAAATGTAGGATCGGGTGTCCCACGGAAAAACTGTACTTTATGAGGACAAAAAACAACTGTTTTATTCCAGAGCCTAAACTACTCGATCAAATTTGGTATGGACCAAATTTGATCGAAATCCGTTCAGTAGTTTTTGCGTGTAAGAGTAACAAACATGAATCCATCCATCCTCACAAACTTTCACATTTATAATAGTAGTAGGATTGTTATTTTCCTCGCTAGAGAGCTCCAATAAACGCGTGCGATCGCTGCTCATTAGTGCTACAGGACGAACCGCGGCCTTCGACGCAGCCGCTATGTCCCTGCATTTTAAATCTGTAATATCTTCGAAAATATTCATTTAAATTACATGCTGTAATAGGGTCATATTGATATATGGCCTATATTAAATGCACAATGTATTTAAGGTACTTAATATGCTGTATTGCTTAAAGTAGCTTCGTAAATAAGCCATTATTGCTCGTAAAAAGTAAAGAATAAAAAATGGTTATTGTGGGCTATTCCTAACAGATATACATATACCATCGCGGATTTTTTTGTATACCTTTTGAAGGTGTACAATACTGTAGTACATTATTTTGATCTATCTCGTAGGGTTCAGCCAGCGTTTGCAATGTAAGCGCAAAAAAATTTGTTTATTTACGACATTAGAAATCTCTACAATTATTATCAGTGTTTCTCTACTATGTTATGCATCTTATGTACATATAAACCTTCCACTTGAATCACTCTATCTATTAAAAAACCCGAATGAAAATCCATTCCGTAGTTTTAAAGATCTAAGCATACATAGGAACAGACAGAAAAAGCTACTTCGTTTTATACTATGTAGTGATAATAGTGTAACAATAATCGTTCGGTGTATATTAATTTGTGATGTTGTAAGTTCTCCTACGAGCAACAAGTAAGTGAAGTAAGAAATAGCTTTCAGATGCTATATGTATAAGTGACTCGGGCCTTTTTTAGGGTTCCGTAGTAACTACAAGGAATAGTACTAACTGATTGTGTATAAATAAAAGAAATTTGTATAGTTATTATAGATTGCATAAAGGTCTTATTTTTAGGGTCATAAAAACAAATACATTTTTTATTTTAGGGGTCGTGGTGAACTCCCCATCGCTTGCATGACTTTATCGCTGTTATTAGTTTCTTTTTTAATTTCCTTACCCACAATAAAGAATTTGACATTAAATCAAAGTGAAAACTTAAAATTCTAGCACCAGCTATTTTATCTGCAATGATTTCCATAACAAAGGTAAAATTTGATTTGTTCAGTCTAAGCCCACTTTTTCATGAAAATTACCATTAATTTAGTTTTATAATGGCCTAATAAATATTCTTGCTGGTGAATAGTTTTCTTTTTGGGCTGTGATAAAGAGTGTAATGACCAAACACTCCTTGTGAAAAAGACGGCCGACTTGATAGAGAACCATTTCACTTCATTTTTTTATCTTCTGAAGGCTCAAGACACTAATAATGGCTAAGAGGTAAAAACCTTTGTTTTTTTGAAAAATAATTTAAGTCGAATAATCCATTTCTTCGAAGCAATCTGTTTCAAATAATATTGTATTTAAAATTTAAAAAAAAAACCCGATAGCAAAAATCAAACAGATAAGCAACGCACTAAAAATACCGAAATAAGATTGAGAAAACAAACTAGTAAAAACCTTACTTAACCTTTATTTGAGTTTGACAGACTGCACTATGAGCTGAAATTCTAAGTGAAATAATTGACATTATGTTTGGTAGCAAGCGGGACCCATTGGCAAATTATAAATCGTAAGAAAATGGGTCCCGCCTGCTACCAAACATAATTTGGCACCAAAATTCGCCATTTGGTACTTTTTTTATCAGACGGATAATCTAACTTTAATCTAACGGAAATTTAATCTAACGGATACCATAATTCTCAAAATCCATCCAGCCGTTTGGAAGATACTTGGGAATAAGTGAATATACAAACGAACTTACAAAAAATACCCTTCTTGGCAGTCGGGTAAAAAACACTTGTAGCAATCGTGTTTTATAATATAGAGCATAATACATACGATACACTGAAATCAAAGATTTTCGAAAATAATTCCCTACAAAATCCAAAATGGAAAAGAAAAATAAAAGCCATTTTAAGAACAAGAAAAATCTTTTTATCTTCTCTCAACATGTTTATAAGTGGTACACGATAAGAAAATTCAAAGACTGCTTTAAGGGCGGAAGGCGGAGATAAAATTTTCTGCGCTGAGTACACGAATTGGGCGTTTTACTTTTTATAGCTAGAGTTTAAGCATAAATTCAATGAATATAACAAACAGAGAACACGAAGATCGTTAGCTGCAGACGTGTTTTGAACCTACTGTTATAATTTTGAAGGAAACGACGAAAAATGTCGTCGAAAATTCGTGTATAAATCACAAAGGGATTTCACCGCCTACTAGAATTAAGCTTGTAATGGAAGTTCATTGTGATTACAAAAATCTACGAGCAATCTTATTAATACTTGGTAAGGTACGGTTTAAGCGTGATTGAAAAATCGACGATTTTATATTACCTACTCTTCATTACGCTCGTGACTTTCCCTAGAAACAACAAATATTTCTTGAATTATGCCATCTAAATTGGAAAGATAAGATAACATATTCTTGCTCAGATGAGGTGCATATTAATATGATATTTCAGAGCGTGTAATTTGGTTCATGCTTAAGATACAGCGATTTTTAATACCTATAGACTTTCATAAGTCTCGTGAAAACTCTTTATACAAAAGTCTGATGTCACGTGTTGCCGCAATAGTATGAAATATATATGTCGCAAGAACAAATTCTTAAAAAATAATGTTATTGTATTTCATGTAAGTAAACTAATTATGTAGGCTTATTACATTAATCATGTAAAAAATACCCCAACTTTATTAATACCCCAACTTTATGCAAAATGCCACAACTACACATAAAATGTTTTAAAGTATAAAAGTGACAGTTGTTTTTTCACATTTGTCATATAATAATAAATTCAATATTACAAAATATATAAATGAATTTAATATATTTTGCACGTAGTCAACTACCATATTGTAATATTGATAACGATTCCCAAGTTAAATTATTGTCGTGCTTTTTCTAAATCAGATTGTAAAGATTTTTGAGGCTAAATATCCGTTTACGGTAAGGACTCTTACTTGCTTCTTGAAAATCCTTCGAAGCAATAGGGATGATGAGTGCATCTAAACTATTTAGTTTCTTTCATATACTCACATATATTACTACTTACTACTTTTACTACTTGGCAAATGCAAAAAAATATATTTTATGTGTAGTTTAGTATTTAGATATATCTAAAAAGTACAAAAAAGTTTAAATTTTGTTTGCTAAATTAGTAAACAAAACCTACATCATTAGTTTACTTACATCATATACAAAAATATTCATTATGGTAAGTATGAAGTTAAACGCGCAAATATCGGAGACTTCAGTATGGAGCGTTTTCACGAGACTTGCGAAATTTTGTATAAAAATCGCTGTACCTTCTAAAATATTGACTTTTGATATACTGTTTCTTCTGAAGTTACTCATATTTAATAGTACAATTAATGTATGCAGTAAACAAAAGTCATCTAGCCTATTGTTATGAAGAGAGTGAGTCTTTTTTTAGTATTTTTCTCATTGTTGATTTTTTTTTCAACAAGACAAACAAAGTAGATTTTAAAATTATAACGAAACAAAGTAGGTTTTAAAATTATCACGTCTTGTTCTAAACTACTTGATTTCAGTTTGGTTCTCATTGTCTCCGGTCGATCATTTCTGACCTACAATTTTAAATGAAGCACGCAGGAAAAATGTCATCTAGGTATTAAATCACAAAGGATTGAAGCCTTTGTCAGATATTTGGGTTACCCATCAGTGGAAAAAGTAGGAATATGCACGTACAAAAAGATTTTTATACAAAGAAAGGGATATGGTAGAATCCATATGAACTTGCGCCCAGCTAAAATAATTCCCTTTTACAGTGAACACTGACATATCGTTGCGATTCGAAAACAGATGAAACGAACATTTAAATACATATAAACATATTCTATAGGACATACCTAACATGCGAGAAAAGGAGCTACGAATGGAGTATACCACGGTCTCAAATAAATCCAGCGTGAAATGTTTCAATCGTATTCCACTTGGTAAGTGAAGTTACCAAAGGTCCAAGAGTAGAAGAGCGAAAAATCACTCGTAAGTATTACATTTTGTAATAGGAACTCCCCTAACAATAAATAATTTCTCTGATTTCGTTGGAAAAGTCACTTGACTGGCAAAGACTGCAACATTGAATAGCTAATAGGGCTTAGTTTCCATCGATGGCGGCAATCACTTACCATCAGTTGATCCACCTGCTCAATTGCCTGTTCCATAAAAGACTAAGCTATGAAATTTATACAATAAGTTTGGTAGCGCGACTTGCGGAATAATGAATAGTTTTTGCATAAGATGTCTCTCAATTTATTAAACGCCTTCGCTGACTTGCTATTTCTTCTATATTGACTTTGTCCTTGTTGTATTATGTTAGTTTTTATCACACTCCGGTAAATTTATCTGCACCGATTTCGATCAAAATTGAGATTTGTGCTCTTAAATACATTTCATTAGATACATTTTTCGGGGTTTATAATAATTTACGCCCTGAGAGATATTATGAGGTAGACATCTCTTAAAAAAAGTTTTTCGAAATTCATCCCCCACGGGGATATAATGGGCGTCCACGCAGAGCTAGTTATAATATTATATTAGTATTAAAAATCCAGGGAGACATCAGTGCATTGTCAAAATTCTTACTTTAATTTGGTGAATGTGAACACAGCATAAACGTCATTTCTAATTCTGTCATTTGCGCCTATTGATTTGGCATGTAGTATAAGAATGAACCATAAAGCGGCTTTTAGGCTACGCTATAATATAATAGCATAAAGTATTTATGGACACGTTCACACTGTACTGTACTATATATTATTGGCTTACTATACGCTATATAGTGCGATTCGCTGAGTTCATGCTGTGCTATATCGCGCGCCGCCCTCTTCCTCCTCCCTTACCCCCGGCCTTCCCGCAAGCGAATCGATCGACACAACCATACTGAGCTTGCTATATACTATAAATGCTGGCGATAATGTCGCGTAATGTGAACGCCATGCTATATAGTGTAGCATTAGGTTCTTCTTTGCTATACTATATAGCACAATAGTATAGAGTAGTCTGAAATGAGCTTTAGGGTCATGCTTAATTTCAAATCAGTACATATATTATTATATGATTTTTCCATTGCTATCTTCGAATTTAAAAATAATATTTTCATTCAATTTGCAAAAAAAATCGTGGAAAAACCAGTGTGGTTTTATAAGACTATTAATACAATATGAAATTAACTATTTGTGGCAAATTTATATTTTATGTCTGCTAACCTCAGTAGGCTAGCCTAATAATTATCACATTTAGGAGTTACCCTAGTAGTATGCTGTAAATTAGTGATAGGAATTTCTGCTTCAGCAATGGGCGCTGATGATGATGATGTTTGCTTCGCAATTGCTATATAAAATTAGCATAATATATTTTCAGTCACTATATGTATCTATCTGGCTGGATGCCCGTTTAATTTAATATTTGAGGGCTGTGGTCAATTTAATACTATACGAGTATAGTCTCATTTCGTACTCATGAATACTTCGTACTCATGAATACTTCGTACTCATGAATACTTCGTATTACGGCTACATCTTAAACACCTTCTTGGCAAAGTTTTAGGCTTTTTTGGGATTCTAATATGAATTAATAGTGAAACGTTTCCAATGTAAAATATTTTTTTAAAACGGATCGGAAGTGTGGGGGAGACAGACAGATAGACTACGAAACTATGAGGGTTCCTTGAGTATTACGGAACCCTAAAAAACTAGCTCTTTTTAAAACAGCAGTAGAGCCTCTGCTGTTTTCAAACGAGCTAGTAAGTTACAAAATATTATAAAAATCGCAGAGACAAACATTTTAGCCCTACCAAATAATATATTCTACGATGATTAAAAGAGACAATAAAAAACCCTAAAAAACCATATCCAATTTCTGACTTCTTCTTACATACAAAAATGACTGATGTCATAAGGAACCAACTTTTACCAACAGCGAAAACTAACTTGGCTAGATATTTCATAAAAAGGTTAGGTGATAATTACAAAGGCGCCTCTTGGTCTATTTTCTTTGTGAGGATTTTTCCGTTATTATACTCATTACAGTTCGTAATAGCACGTGGCTAGCTGCTACGGGGAATGAGTATCCACTTTGAAATCTGATAAGGAGAATTAGGCCGTATTTTCCCCGAATGTAGAAAGCCCAATTTTATCACAGGTGTGTGTAAATTTTTCTTTTGTTTGGTAGTAGTAACATAAAAAATAAATGAGATATTTTTTACAAAAATGTGAAATCTAGAAATATGTATCCCACCAACAAAATTTTCATGAAACGTGATGCCAAGACAAGGCATTGTCAAAAACCTATCAGATCTCATGTAAAACCAAGCTTTTGACTTCGCCAAGCTTCTAACTCTACACGCCTTAACTCTACAATCCTAGCTACACTAAATCTACACCTTAGTTAAAATATGTGGCCTGGCTATTTCGCTACATTTGGACAATTTTGGAAAAAAATTAGGACTGTTTTTCTGTTATACTATTCTTGTAGGAACGAAACGGCCAAGCCACATAACCTGACTAAGGTGTAAAGTTTATGAAGCTAGGCTTGTAGAGTTAAGGCGCGTAGAGTTAGAAGTTTGGTAGACTCAGAAACTTGATTTTACATGAGATCTGATAGCTTTTTGACAGTGCCAGTCATATGGTATCGTCTTGACATCACTTTACATGAAAATGTTACTGGTGTGATTTCACTTCCTTTGAAAGTTGTTATGACAATATTTTATTTCTTTTTTTTATATTTTTGTATTACTTTTTTAAATACGGATCCCTACAACAATTATCAGACATCTAGAGTTAAAATTTTTGTAGGTAAGTCTCTTACAAATATTCGTCCCCTAGAGGGTTGGGTTGGAGAATAAAATTTCCATGTTTGATCATTTTTATGTTGTTTATACTAGCCTATATATGCCAAATTTCAGCTTTCTGGTACATCCGAAAGTACCCTATAATTTCGTTGATCATCAGTGAGTCAGTGACGAAATCAGGGGCTTATAGATATCAATAAAATCTAAAGTATAAGACCTATGCAATCAAAACTTTACATGTTTCGACTTACTTTCGACTGGGTGAACCGATTTATATGATTATTTTCTATTATATTCAACCACGTTCTTATTGTCTTACGTTCTTACTATTCTTGCAAAAAACGATTCTTATTCTTATTAGGGAATCGTTTTTCACACACCTGACGTTTTCATACAAAAACAATAATTGCCGTTGAACACTAAGAAAGTTCTTGCACTGTACTACATTATATTCATAACAAACATTCGAATCTGGAACCTCACACGGTGACTCTGAAATCTCCGTGCGACAATCGCTATTTACTATTAGTTACAATATCTGTGAGCAATATGGCAACACAAAAACTTCCAATTACCATTTTCGTGAGCGCTAAGTAATTTGACTGAAACTTTAAACATAATCTTAGCGCTTATATCAGAACTTAAACTATCGCTTACGCAGTTTCGCCACACATGGCGGAGACACCATGCTTATAATAATCCGAAAAAAGGGAACACTGTACTTTTTCGGGATAAAAAGAATCCCATGTTTTAATCGAGAGTATAAACTACTACCGTACCAAATTTCATCGAAATCCGTTTAGTAGTTTTTGCGTGAAAGAGTAACAGGCATCCATCCATCCATCCATCCATCCTCACAAACTTTCACATATATAATATTAGTATGATTATGGGCTACTAAGGTAGTAAAATAAGCTTGTAATAAATATTTTCAGAAATTTTTAGTGGGCGAGTCGTGCCTCGGCACGAATGGGCTGGTTCTACCAGATGAATACCACGGCCACAGAGAAATATCGTTAGCGTTATGTTTCGCCGAGCGTGTTACTGGAGGCTCGGGGTGGGAATTTTTTTAAGGTATGCATTTGTAACTTCTCAAGTGTTGCAGGTATTCATGAGCGGTGGTAATCGCTTCCAATCAGACGATACGACTGCTCTTTTCCTGCAGGCTTAGCATGACCACCATGACCACATAGCCATAAGTCTATAAGTCTAATTAGACAGACTTACAGATTGTAGAAACAATAATACCGTTCGTAGCAAAACAGTTCTTATTGTAAGGCAACAAGATCGAAGCATCGTCGTAAAGAAAAGACAACATTTGACGATTTCTGTGGCTCAGTGGTTGAGTGCGTCAAGGGTCACGGGTTCGTATCCCGCCGTAAGAACAAAAACTTTTCTACGTTCCTTGGTCATGTTTGTATTTAATATAATAAAACCTTGCATAGTATTTATAATATATCCTATAGTATAAATGTATTACATATATTAGGTCTTTACCTATGAAATTGCCGTTTTGTATGAAAAAATTTAAACGAATTTTTTTCATGTATTTTTTATTTTTATTAATCGAAGTAATCACCCATGCAATCAATGCATCTTTGCCAACACAGTGGCAGTTTATTGATGCCCTTCTTAAAGAAATCAGCTGGACGGGAGGCAACAAAAAATTCAATGCCTCTCGGGTATTGAATTTTTTTCCCGCCAAGAAGTTATCCAAATTCTGGAAAAAGTAGTAGTCTGTAGGCGCAAGGTCTGGTGAGTAGGGCGGATGACGGAGAGCTTCTAATCCCAATTCTTGCAACTTGGAGACCGTCTGCTGTGCAATATGAGATCGCGCGTTGTCGTGCAGGAGCAGCGGAGACGAGCGATTGACCAATGCTGGTTGGAGATGTGCCAACTTCTCCATCATTGTGTTCAGTTCTTCACAGTACACATCTGCAGTATTGCTCACCCCGTTTGGTAAGAAGCTGTGATGAATCACACCGGCGCTAGACCACCAAACAGTGACCATCGCTTTTCTAAGGGTAAGCTTTCGTTTAAGGCATTGTTTAGGTGCTGAACCAGATTCCAACCAACTTGATGAACGCTTGCGGTTATGAAACAGAATCCATTTTTTATCGCAGGTAACAATGCGGTTCAAAATTCCTTCATTTGTGTGTCTGTTGAGCAGTGCAAGACACGTCTCGGCGCGTACTTCGCGCAAGCGATCATTTAGTTCGTGGGACACCCATTTGTCAAGCTTTTTTACCTTGCCAATTTGACGCAAATGGACCAATATTATTTTGACGCTAACGTCGAAAGCTGCTGCTAATTCAGCCGTAGATTGTGTATCATCAGCTTCCACAATCGGCTTTAATTCGTCATTGTTGACCAAAGTCTTCGGACGACCGCGAGGTTTATTTTTCATGTCGAAATTTCCAGAACGGAAGCGAACAAACCAATAACAGGTGGTGCGTTGGTTTGTAGTGTTAGCTCCGTAAACGTCGTTGATGTTGCGTGCCGCTTGTGCCGCGTTGCTACCACGACGGTACTCTATAATTACTCGAATTTTTAACGTATCCATGATGACGAAAAAGATTGAAATGCGATGAAAATGTAACACTAATCAATAAACAAATGACTACTTTTGGAAAAAGAATTCCATGTTTTAAATATAACATTAATTTGAAATCAGAATTCTTAGCCAAACAAAAATTATTTTGATTTGAAATGGCCAGTACTGCAGAACGGCAATTTCATAGGTACTCGTAAAGACCTATTATTATATTGTCTGTTGTCTAGTCCTCGTAACATTTGTTCTTCGGGTATCTACTTAGCACGGGACCAGAATTGACGTCACAGACTAAAGACATAGGACCAGATAAACACCTACATAGTAAACTGTCGATTAGATTGCACTTACTACAAGCATACGACGTATACACAATTCTACTATCGCGAACACTATTGCCGTGTCAAAAATCCGGTCGAGATTGTGCGCCGTCAAAGGGACGTCTAAATTTTCAAATTTTGTGTTTGTTTTTTTATGTCATGAGAGAATGAAAATTATTGTGATATTGTGTTCTTGGCCGTCGTGACGACAAACTACATTTTGTTTTATAAATTTGTGTCCAATTAATGTTAAAACTTTATAATATTAGAATATTAAATACAAATAACATGAAACAAAAAAGTGGTTATATGTTAAATTGTACTGTGTGTATGAACAATACTAGTTTAAATAAAAATATATCTTATTTTAACTATCATAAGGATAGGTAAAGAAATATTTCATTTTTAGGAGATTTCTTGCTTTATTATAAGAGCGTCCATAACCTAGTGAATAGACCCCTGGATATACACGATTAATTTGGATAGTTCTCTGTACGTTAGTATATATTATACATTTAGTCTGTGTTGACGTGGTGTGAAGCGTCCATAGATATTATGTTATTATTATAATTTCTTTTTTTTCTTCCTTCTTTTCCTTGACGACCTTGCTAGCTTGGATTAAGAAATAGTTTGCAACGAACTTAGTGGGGCTACCGCTGGTCAATTTGATAAAAGGAAATCAGAAATTCAAAATTCGTAGGAAGCTTCTTAGAATAATCTGTACTAATATAAAATACCTACACTATACTTACGTAGTCAAGACCACGTATTAAAGAAAGACGATCAGTAAAACAGCTAGACAGTTAGCTTTCGATTTGATTGCACTACTACAAGCATACGGTGTGTCCACGATTGTGTGGAAAAATTGTAGACCATTGAAGGGGGCGACAAAATTTTCAAAGGATCGATTTGGCTCGTTCTGTGAAAGAAGTTACTCTGTACGTAAGTTTAAACTCAAGTGCCGCATAATTTAAAAAGTAAATAACAGGCCTAAAATGTTATACAGTAGGTACAGTATGTACGTAAAGAAAAAGTAATTTTATCCAGGTAACATAAAATTATTCTTATTAGTAAAAATTACTTGATAAACTTGATTCATAATGAAATTGAAATATATATTGCAAGAGAATTGCATTGTTCTATAAAATATTTTGAATGTATAAGCTAATAAGCCTCTTGACTTAGAAATAGATACTTAGAAAAGCTGCTTATTTCAATTGTTGAATTGAAATTACATAAAATACTCGTTTTAATCGTGGACTTGGTATACGAGTTGAAAAATATATGAATCATAATATGAAACACCTAAAGTCGCCTTTTTAGACCCCCAGGACATGTATATGGAGGGTTCCGTAACTATAAACGCGCACTAGGTTTTCTTTGAATTTCTTCAAAAGAACCATTGTCCGATTTCGCTCAAAATAAATTTCCGAAAGAGTTTTTAGCATGATCTATCAGCATTGAAACTTACAAATTTCTATCTTCTAGCAGTTTCTCATGTCGCCTTCGATTTCGCTTAGGTATAAACCGTGAAATAGTAACGCGACTCAATTTAGAAGTACATAATATATCAATTTGGTAAACATTACATTTCTTAACAATATCGGCATCTATCTGTTCGAATTTGGTCAAAAAAATCTTCAAAACATTGACATTCGCTCATTAGAAATTCATATGGGATACCGCTGCTATTTAGGTCGCAAGGAGCTGAGATGAAGCCGTGTTGCTATGCGTTCCAAGTAGGACAATTGATGATTTACACCCATATTTTCAGTCTGCAAATACTTCAGGCATTCTGAGAAGCTCACGAAAACACACAGTAGAGTTTTATGCCTATTTCTCAATAGGATTGTTAGCTCTTAATATTTTCATGTGAAAGTTTGTAAGTATTGAAATATGTTTTACAACTACAACTCATTTAAAAGAAGCAAACAATTATTGTAATATAAATAGAATGCAAAACAGTTATTTTACCCGACTACGGCAAAGCCAAAAGGAAGGGTAATCATCTTGGCTGTCTATGTATGTATGTATGTATGTTCCACCGTGGCGCTTAAGCTACTGATCCGATTGTGATAAATTTGTTTTCAATAGATTCGTAATAATAGCACGTGTAACATAGGCTGTAATAAAGTTTACGTAGTCGGGTTAATGTTTTAACTTTTGATTAAATATTGAAGGATAGCTGCTCAGAATTTAAAGGTTGGGAAAGCGCTTTCTCGACTTCGGGTATTAAAACATACGCATTGTTTGTACATAAATTTACTGATGCCTCTTTCACAAAACAAGTTTTAGTGATAGTGACAAATCTCAGAATAGGAAAAATCAACATGCATTTGTTTTAAATCATCAAAATACTTATATTTTCCGAAAGGCAACATATAAATATGAAACGAAAATTACGGTTCAAATCCTCATGTTATTTGTGACATTTTTTGTGAAAACAATGATATACAGAAACGCAGTACTTAAGTTATTAAAATCAATTAGGTATATATTTACCTTCATACGTTTTTAACTGCTGTGAAGTCACTCGTGCTTAATTTACAGGGTTCCGTAATACATAAGGAATCCTTATAGTTTCGTTCTGTCCGTCCGTCTGTATGTCTGTCTGTCTGTCCACGCACAATCACAGAATCTAGAAGCTTCTGTTCTTATGCATATAAATTGATAAAATTTGCCACAGTTGTAGATTGTGTATATATATCTTGGTTTTGGTATCATAAAATAATAATAATTTAATATTTTAGTGGTGGCTAGGATGAAAAATATTGGAAAACGACACCCCATCGTGTGGGGTATCGTTGAATTGGTATTTTAAAATAAAATCAATGTTTTATATATGGTTGATTTTACAAATTCAACCATTTACGAGTAATCGACCTCTAAAAAGGTTTATAAGTTGGTCATTTCTGCATTTCTAAACTATGAGACTTAAAAACTTGCGATTTTCCATGCTGATAGATCATGCTAAAAACTATTTAGGAAAATTATATTTAACGAAATCGGACAGTAACTTTTGAAGTAATTTGAAAAAATCCTTTAACACTATAAAGCTACGGAACCCTCCTTATACGTGTCCTGACATGCTCTTGGTTAGGTTATTTTTGTAGAGCATTTTAAATGCTCGCCAACGATCTTACATTTATGATGACTGTATTTCGTCAACAGTTGATCGCAGATATGATGCAAAGACAATATTTCCTGGCTTATTATTCACTTTAAAAAAGTGAATAAAAAAAACTATGCTTGTTCTTCATTAAATCAATATTAGAATTTCCTTTTTCTATTTCTATAAAGGCTAAGAAAAACAATATGGTTGCATCAACGTTTTGGCTATATCTCGTAGGCCTGAAATTTACTTTAGAAATCGGACTGAAAATCTCTTCGAAATTCAATGGAAGCTGCGAGAGACAGCATTATGGTTCCATATTTAATCTGCCTCGTACCTATTACATCTAATACATATGTTCATCAAATATAAGTACTCTTATATATAGAGGGAGGAGTTGTTTGTAAATTATTGAACCTAAAATTGTGCTGTTATAAAAAAAAATCAATAATTAAATCAATACTCATCCTGAGTTTTAATAAAGCTTTTTATTATAATGCTATATTTTTTTCATAATATCGATGGACGCTTCCACACCACGTTAATGTGGTCTCGTCGTAAGTTCTCGAAAAACTTGTGTTACGGGTACCAGACAACGGAAATATATTTAATACTTTTACACTAGACACAAATACGATTTTATTATAATATTATACACATATTAAATACACATCCATGACCCAGGAACATGCAAAACTTTTTGTGCCATTAGCGTGATTCGAACCCGCGACCTGCATCTTGAGCACTGACACGGTCAATCACTGAGCCACAGAGGTCGTCAAATCTATACAAATAAATAAATTTGAAGTGTCTGTTTGTAATTTTAAATTATTAACAGGTTTTCACTTAATGCATACGAAAGCTACATACAACAAATATCTATTTTTAAAATGTCTGTCTGTCCGTCTGTCTGTTTGTTTGTTTCGGCTAAACGTTGAAACGGCTGGACTAATTTTCACGGGACTTTCACCGGCCAACTGATGTTGTAAGGTAAAACAAAGGCTATTTTTCTTAGGGTTCCGTTCAAAAATAGGGTTCCATTTCCATTCGTTCCACGCAAACGAAGTGGCAGGTGCCAGCTAGTTAGTAATAATATAACAAACTAGCTGTCCAGACACACGTTGTTCTGTCTTAACTAAGAAGTTGAATAAATAAAGAACTACACCTACTACCTACACTAGCATGGGAAAATTCAATCGTCATTTTTAGTATTTTCCTAGTATTTTTTCCATTATCTCTCACCGCTCAAACCTTCCCTGCACTTAAACAATTTTTTCAAGGTCAAAATTAGCTAAATTGGTCCATCCGTTCTCATGTAAGCGAGACATTAGAATTGCAATCAATTTTTATATATAAGATGATTACATTTTACAACACTACTCGATTATTTTTGAAGACTTACTAGTCGCCAGTCGAAACTAATCGGCAAAACTCTTAAGCATTGAATATTGGTGGCATTGAAGGAATATTCAATTTTAGATCATTATTTAGATATTAGAGGCCTGAAATTTCACAGTATACCGACGAGCTAATCATAGCTAAGTTGCGTATAAATACTTATTGCAAAATTACTACCTTCATGTGGATTCAAAAGGGGAATTTACACGATAATTATTAAAGAGAAATTATCTGAAATGGTTACTGGAAATCTAAAACGTGGGCTTTAAACTTATATTCGATGTTATTAATCTGGTGTGGAGTATTATGGACACGGCCGTGTTTTATGTGAATACGCAGCAAAATAACTTCATTATGGCAGAACTCTATGCAAGGAACCCATTCGCAGGCCTGACTTATCGTAATTAGTTATTTTATCCTTTAGCTATAAGTGATGTGATTGCATTTAAATTACCTTAAAATGACGACATTGCACTTGATGCGTCACTGTCCTCGTTTAGCGTAATGATGTCTTTTGTCGTTATGCTATAACAATATCACTTTATTATGATTGAATTATGGATGAGGATAATTGATTCGTTCCTACTACTTCAAAGTTGTGTCACTTAGCCTATTATTTTTATCCTGCAGCTGTGGTGTGATTGGATGAGTACGAAATAAATACAATAAATGCTACAGACACACAGACACATACACAGAAATAATATATGTCAAACTTATAACACCACTATGTTTGAGTCGCCGTTAAAATATTACTTCGTCGCAATCCAGATACAGCTCACCACATATTCGCTGCACTTTTGTGGCCGAGCAATCCGAAATCGATACTTGCATTCGAAAAGATTAGAAGTTATCTCTGACATTCGTTTATCTACACAGCTGCTATACTATTTCTAAATTTGTATAATTTTCTTTAAATATAAGTGACTAGTTGTTGCCCGCGACTTCGTACATGCAAAAAGAAATCGCGCGAGAATCCGCCCGCTACCTACCACAACGACAAAACTGCACAGTTCAGTCACAGTAGACGTACTTACACTGTACTACATCTTCATACAAGACCGTCTGAATCGGAACTGTGCAGTTGTATCGTTATATTCTGTAGTGGGAATTAACCATCTGCAACTAACGTCGTAGCTCCACAGATACCGTAAAACATAAAATCCGGTAGATCATCCAATAACTTTAAATTTGAGTGTCGCCGCCAATCCGCCGCAATTAGTACCCTCCTAAGGCTAGGGCCTTAGGAAGGCACTGAGTACGGCGGATTGGCGCTATATGCTCCGGATTTCTGGAGGCCGTAGAAAATTCTGACCATTGAAAATAGAACTCTCTGCTAACACATTAGAGTTGAAAATCGAGCTCATGAGTGTCGAGTCAAATCTCAATGTCATATATGACAGCTCGACACTCGAAACTTTCATTTTCAACTCTATTGTAATAGTGGAGAGTAATATTTTCAGTGCTCTGAATTTTCACCGGCTTTCTGGATTCCGGAGCATAATATAGTCCCAGACTAAAACGGTCTCGTGCGATGGTTCATAGTTGGCAGGCGTTGGCAGTGAACATTTACCAAACGAGAGAAAGATGTCCACGTCACGTCAGTGTTAACATGTCTACTGGAATACCACCTCAGAAAAATCGTTACATTTTCATATTGACTCCCAAACAAAAAATCTTAAAAATTTTTTTTTTTATTATTTAGCGCAGTTTCTAGTATTAAACTTTTTATAAAATTTATAAGTGACGAGATCAGTTATAGTTATCGTATTGGCGCTCAAGCCGGAGGTTTGAATCCCGCCAGGGAACAAAAAGTTTAATGTGTTCCTGGGTCATGAATGCGTAATTATATACAAAATCTCAAATATAAGTATATTATAAAAAGTATTAAATATATTTCCGATGTCTGGTACCCGTAACACGAATTCTTCAAGAACTTACCACGACCAAAGACCAGATTGACGTGGTGTGAAATACACAACTTTCAAGAAAAGCTTTTTTTCTAGATAGCTAATTCAAGAACTTTTCCTAGTTGAGTTTTGAGTTAAGTAAGAGATCGTTGGTAAAAAAATACCGGTTGTCTGTAAAGTCCGTTTACTGACGATAGTTGAACGTGACAACGTCAACAACAACAACAACAAGAATAATAATAATAATAATAATGAGGTAAAGGCAATGCGAGGTAACGCTGGTACTTGGTAACGGTACTTGGTAACGGGTAACAGGTAACGCATGAGTCATGTTTTTCGTGCGTGCAGCCGGCTCCATCGATTTATAAGACGTTATCACGTCAAAAACTCTCAAAAGTAAAGGTACTCTTAAAAGCCACAAATAGTAAATAAAAATTGCTGAACGAACAATGCGAACCAGATTGTAGCAAAATTGATATTGAAGATGAAAATCCGGCTTTCAAGACAAAAATTAAAAATGCGACAGTAAGGGTGCTATGTTAGATCAGTCATCAGGCAAGATCCAATTACAAGCCTAACCTTGCTGGTAAGAAGGTAATCACGTACTATCAGGCGAACAGTCTGCTCAAGTGCAAAACTAGGGATAAGGACAATTTTGCATCGTCTCCAGCATTCCCACGAATTTCGCGGTCTAGTTGATGAGAAAAGTTAAAAGTTATGAATGTTATCGAGGACAGATGAAAAAGAAATCCCACTGAATATAAGTTCCGAACTAGAATTTGTTATGGCAATATCGCGAAAACTTATTAAGTTTTATAATGTTATCAAATGTCATTTCAACTGATGTGGGGTGAATATTGAGTTTTCTGAAGTAATAAAGATTCAAGCAGCTGCTTTTTACATTTCAAATGATTGCTATTGCCCCCGGCTTCACCAGCGTAAATACAGTATCCCAGGGGAATCATACTTTTTCGGGATTAAAAGTAGTATATTATGTGTTAAACCAGAGCCTAAACTACTAACATAGCAAATTTCATCGAAATCCGTTCAGTAGTTTTTGCGTGAAAGAGACTCAAACATGGATGGATGTTCCATACATTATGTGTATTTACTACGTCGACAAACTGCTAAAATAAAAATACGAAAAATATTTTTTTGGAGTCAGGTCAGGTCATATCATCCCCCCTCAGGTCCCCTTACACGTAAAGTGGGGATGACTATTTTTCTCGCGTCTACCTCGTTTCATCTTTGTAACACTGTTTGGACGGTAAGCCGAGGACGGACGGATATGACGAAACCCTAAAGGTTCCGAGACGTAAGCTACGGAACCCTAATTAGTAAAATAAATGTCAGTTAGTAATACATTTTGTCATTTTGTCTAGTCTGCCGTAGAAAGAAACCATCTCAACGGTGGTTATGCTAAGCGTGAATTGTGTTTTTTTACGTCATGTACATATTAGAGTCAGTTCTCATCGCGACAATACGCGACGCTACGTGGCGCTGCATTTTTAAGATAGGTATTCAAAATTTAACTTTATTCACTACACAAAAAGATACACGTTTCATATTATCTCATCAGTAATTCAAACTCTTACAATGAAACTGGGCCTTTAGTCAAGATGCATTCGATAATTTCGACTGCGAAGTTCGAAATCAAAAATGTATGGTATTTGACATTAGGACTCGCAAGCGACATGTCACTTAGCAATGACTTATGTCAATTGCCATACATTTTTGAATTCGAAGTTCGCTGTCGAAATTATCGAATGTATCTTGACTATAGACCCTTATGTCATATGAAACGGGTATATTTTTGTGTAGTGAATAAAGGTCAATTTTGAATAGCTATCTTCAAAATGCAGCGCCATGTCACGTATAATTTTGTTTCTGTGTGAATTGACCCTTAATCTGTAAAAGCAGACTATAGTCTACATTCTACACCATCTATCTATACATATAACAAAATCGTAACTGGTCGCTGTCTGTACATAGAAGATATATAAGAAAAACTATTACAGGGGGGACTTTAAGAACGACATAGAACCCAAAACAATGATTTTTAGAATTTTTCTGTTTGGCTGTACGCTTGTACGCGCTAATCTCAGAATGTACTGAACGGATTTTGTTGAAATTTAGTATGGTAGTAGTTTAGACTCTGCATTAACATATAGGCCACTATTTATTGCGGAAAAGTGTACAGTCCCCGCGATATTCGTTTACGAAGTCGTATGTAGTCGTAAGTTGCGCGTACGAAGTCAACGGCTTAACCGATTTGAATGCGGTTTTCATGCATTTTGCTTACTCCTATCCACTTAAAATTTAATTAACCGACTTCCAAAAAAGAAGGCGGTTATACATTCGGCTGTTTATATATTTTTTGTATATACAACGATTATTCCGCCGCATGTGACCTATTTTCAAAAATCTTTTTTTGCTGTAAAGAATATAATTCGAAATTCCCATAATCATCAAAGTGGAGACCTGATGATGGCATCCGTGAGGAATCGAGAAAACTGCACAAAATTATACTGACATTTATAGTGATTTCGACTTTAATAGTAAGTAAAATTTTGTGCCAAGGTGTACACTTGATCCAAAAGCACTGAACAGAACTCCTCAGTCTTTAAAGATACACGTTTGGAAATTTCGGCATTGTATAAGGAACTGCAAGCATATTATGCCACTTACTGTAATCATCATCATCATCATCACCATCATCTTACAATACACCAACATATTATTATGGTGACATAGGTACTCCTCATAGTTTTGTACACCGATATCAATGTATTTGAAATTTTGATATTGCCAAATTATATTCATGATCATCATCATCACTATAATATTATATTTAATGCTGACTGCTACTTTTTTCTCCTACCGACGCCGACGAGATAATAATAATTAGATATTTAATAATATAGTGTCTAATCATTATCATCACTGGTGATTGTATATTTAGTCCACAGATCGGTAATGCTTATTTGGGGAAATACCACGGCCTCTCAGAAAACCGGCATAAAAACACTTGAGTTTATTTTGCCGAGAGAGTGAGAATACCGGAGGCTTTTTTTGTATTAATTTCTTTCTAAAAATGTGTAAATAATAATAAATATATAACTAAAAAGGGAAAAATTATTATTTTAAACAAAAAATGAATACCGACTTCCAAAGTACAAATGCACAAAAAAGTTTGAAATAAAACTTATTTTCCAAATAATTCCCCTTTTAAATTCGGCTAAAATTTTAACTATTTCTCTACTCAATCTTCGTATTTTTGAAGTCGGTACCATGGTGTCTTCAAAAAAGTGTGCAATACACATTCTAATTTTAAAAAAAAATCACAAATAATGTTGTAGAAGCTATTTAGACGGATACAATATTACATAATCCTTATCTGGAAGATATCTTAAAATTAAAAAGTATGTGTGAAAATTTATTATAAATATATATATTTTTACACTGTGCTATTACTGTATTGCAGTAGGTATATTTGCTAAAGAAGGTTTTTGTCACGAGCGGATTTTTATTTTTCTATTTTTCTTCCCACGCCGGCGAAGCTGCGGGCATATTAAATATATTTCATACTTGTAGAGTAAAAATATTTTGAATGATTATTTGCATTGAATAGGCTCCGAAACTAAAGCACCGATATGATAAAAATTGGTAGAGGTATAGAGTAGAACACGGAGAAGGACATAGGCCACTTTTTGTCGCGGCAAAATGTACAGTTCTCGCGAGATTTTCATTTGCGCGCACGAAGTCGCGGACTACATCTAGTAAGTATAGTATTATTCATAATACAGCGAATACAGAGCTGTAAGTAGCTGTAATATTTACGCTTAATGAGGTCATTAGTGCATGCCATTCCGTTTCACGCTTAATGACATTCTATTAATCATTATTATTTTCACTGCAGCTTGTCGCCGGTCAGATATTTCACCCCGATAATGGGATTATATTTATGTTAAACTTTATTATAATAATATAAAATAAGTAAGGGTAAGTAGTATGCAATTTAAAATTACAAGCAGATTTTGACATTGGAAATATCTTTTCGTTCGCTCCAGTGTCCGATTTCACGAAAAAGTGCGATCCCCTTATATCTCGGAGACTTGTGAAGATATGATATTAGAAAAAAGTCAAAAGCGACAAAGTTATGGTCAAAATAGTTTAAGAAAATCTTTTTTTCCGAATTTTTACCGGGACCCTATTACTTAGACTTTGGTGTCCATCAGCTGACGGTCTGTTTGTCTGTCACCAGGAAAGTCAGTTGAAAATATATATTTGAGACTATTCTGTTGCTTATTTAACAACAAATACTAAATATAATAAATAAAATATTTAAGGGGGCTCCCAGAGAACAAATTTGAATACGAAAAATTAGTTTTTTTCGCTGTTTTTTGCTTGATATCAATTATACTCGATATAAATAGTGTTCGATATTAGTACTTATAACAGTTGTAGTACCTGGGCGACCGAGCTTTGCTCGGTTATTACTATTTATTGTAATATGGTGAAACTCGAAAGCATAAATCTTATTCACGTAATCAGTATAGGTAAATGTTAGACATATTTATGAGAAATATATATTGTTATCTCAAACATTAACTACGTTTTTTAAACTTGTCTAAAAACAATAAAAATTAAAAAATTATATATAAACTTAAACATATAAAAAACAAAACAAAGTAAGTCACCGAGCGGGACCCGTAATACTCGTTTCTTGCCGTCCGCGTCTTAACCCGCTGGACCAGACGGACAGTGGCCGGCAAGACGAAATTAGCGATCATATTCTGCGTGGACAAGACTGCTGCAAACAGCATGTTTGGGAAAACTCGAAAACACGCGTTTTTCCAAGCATAAGACTAATCTAGATCGATTGTTTACCCCCGAAAACCCCCATATACCAAATTTCAGCAAAATCGTTAGAGCCGTTTTCGAGATCACAGAAACATATAAATAAATATACAAGAATTGCTCGTTTAAAGATAGATAATACGGATAAATCACAATTTGTTCAAGTCTACATTTTTTGTTATATTTTTAAATCATTTATAAATAACTTTAGGTTTATGGAGAGAGAGGAGAGGAGATTACGATTTCATTGAATGTATGTTTCTTTATGAAAATAAATAAACAAATAAAAAAATCACAAATACGGAAACCTTCATGCGTGAGTCCGACTTGCACTTGGCCGATTTTAATTTTAATTTTATTATTTTATTCAAATACAGCACTGATTAGTTATTATTAATGTACTAAACAAAAAAAGTAATGAAAAAGTATACTAATATTGACCAAAGTCACCTTGACATTGGTCAATATAGAAAGAGAACAAAAATAATTAAGTGGGATGAAATAAGAAACAGTTATTGAGTGTTATCAAACCCCGTCCTTACGTGCCCGGAGTGGCAATGCGATGTATTTGTTTTTTAGGGTTCCGTATCCATAGGGTAAAAACGGGGCCCTATTACTGAGACTTCGCTGTCCTTCCGTCTGTCCCTCTGTATGTCTCACGGCTGTATCTCATAAACCGTGGTAGCTAGACAGTTGAAATTTTCCCAGATTATGTATTTCAGTTATAATATAATATAATAACGTATCGTACCTATAATAACGTATAATATAGGTACTAAAAATAAAATAAATATTTAGGGGAGGTTCCCTTAAAACAAACGCATTTCTTGCCATGTTATGCGGAACCTTTCGTACGCGAGTCCGACTCGCACTTGGCTGGTTTTATTTTTTTACCACATACATATACCAACGGACTCTGAACAACATTTGGGGGCAAATGCGTAGAACGAAACACGTCGCGACTTGCAAGTGAAAAGAACGTCGAAAATTCGAATTGTTATGATGGATTGTTTTTTTTATTCAAGGTGAATATTAGATGGAAGTTTCCTTAAATGTAATTGAGATGAAGAGAGGAGAATTAAGTAAGAGGCCGGGAACACACTTGTAAATTCTCCTCGGGTGTTGCGGGGCGGAGGAAATCACTCACATCAGGCGGTATGTCTGCTCTTTTTCCAAACTTCTACTAAGAGAAATGGGCAACACCATGACGTATACATACGTAACTTGCACGTCACACTTATTAAATGACCAATTGAAGACAATTATATCTGTGACTAATTGTATACAAATGAGGGTTTTTGATATTTTTTCTGCTGCTAGGGGGCAGACCCCACTCATAAAAGCGTCATCTGGAGGCGTAAGTGGCATCAAAAACGGTCAATAAGAATTTTCCATTCTTTTTCTGTCACCAGGCGGCGCTAGGTAGCACAACGGTCTTTGTCGTGTCAAAAAGCTGTCAGATGTCACGAACTTAAAAACCCTCATTGACACTTGAAATTGTCCTTCAGCAAACTAATCTGGGGGCACGACAATGCCCCCCGCCAATACGAGCCAAGCGATGTGCAAGGACACATTTTCACCCTCATAACTTAGGTCCATATTATACCACATAAATTTCATTTATGTGGTATAATGTTGGTATAGGTGGTGGTGTGGAGGATATGTGAGAACATATCCTGAAATTTCATTTATCCGCTATTGAGAACTGGCGAACTTATTAAACATGTAAAGTTTTGATTGCATAGGTCTTATTAGGTCATTACATATGAAATTGGCCTTTTGTAAAGGAGGAACATAAAGTCGATTTTTTTAAACATAATATATTTATTTAATCAAAGTACTTCATACAAGTTTGTACAAAGTCACTTTTGCCATCTCATATGTAGTCATTCATTCCTTTACTAAAAAAAACATTTGGACATGAATCAATAAAATCTTTGAAGGCGCTTTGGACCGCTCCATCGGATTGAATTATTCTGTTACAAGAAGTTATCCAAATATCGAAAAAATGGTAATCTGATGGAGCAAGGTCCGGGGTGTACGGTGGATGTCTTAGACATTCCAATTGAAGTTCCTCTAATTTTATAGCCGTCTTTTGTGCAGTGTGTGGTCTAGCGTTGTTCTGAAGCAGCAGTGGCCTAGAGCAAATGACCAACCTCGGTGGTTTGGCAGCTAGCTTTTCAATCATGATTTGGAGTTGCTGGTATAGACATCTGAAGTATCGTCTGGCCTGATTTAAATGGATTCAAGTGGGATGAAAACAGTTTCATTACTAACACCGCAGCCTGCAGCTAACTCGGACGTGATTTCCGATGGATCCGCTTCCACAATAGCTTTCAATTCTTCAGTATCAACTTTGGTCTCCGGCCGTCCACGGGGCTTGTTCTGCAGGTCAAAATTTCCAGAACGAAAACGTTGGAACCAAATACGTACTGTGTTTTCTTTTGCGACACCGCCGCCATAATCATTAATCCTTCGAGCCGTTTTTGTAGCACTGGTGCCACGGTGAAACTCGTACACGAAAATAATACGATATTCGAAGTTTTGCATTTTGTAAACAGAGTGACGCAAAGAAAAAACCAAAAAAGGAAAAAACAAATGAATTACGGTTTTCAAAACACAAATGCATGAGTAAAAAATGGTATAAATTTAAAATTGGAACTCCTAACCAAAGAAGATATATTTGAGATCAAAGTAGCCAGTACGACAAATCGCCAATTTCATATGTAAGGACCAAATACTTTAGATTTTATTGATATCTACGAACCCAAATTTCATCACTGACTCACTGATGATCAACAAAATTATATGGCACTTCTGGATGTCCTAGAAAGCTGAAATTGGTACTTAAGCTTGTATTAGTACACAACTAACATATTATTTGTCAAAATTGGAACTTTTATCCTCCGACCCCTTAAACTAGAGGATGAAAGTTTGTATGAGACATCCGCAAACTTTGACACTAGAAGTCTGAAAACTGTGGTAGGGATCGGTGTTATAAATAATAACAATAAAATGTAATAAAATAATCATGTAATCCTTTATTAGCAACAAAAACATAAAAGGTATTTTTAAATCTCTATCGATATATTTCAATGTACTTCTTCTAAAACGTGCGAACACACCTGCGTCCCTTAAATAATTTGAATATTTCCTTTATGTATTATCCGTTGAAATTACTATAGAATACTCGGGAAACAATTATTACGATTAATATCGTAAATTATTAATATCGTCAATTAGTTTCCAATTCAAGCGACGAACGACGACATAAATTACATAGTTTATAATATGCGCGATAGATGAAGCTATTAACAAAACTTAAAAAACATTATGATTGATCATCAAAACGATTATTAATTCATTGGAGTAAATAAGAATGTCATGTGTGACATTCAAAGTGAATACTGTAAATTTTGTAAAACAAATATTTGCAGTATTCACTTAGTTTAGAAGAAAATAAAATGTGGTAAAAAGCGCCATCTAGGAAATAACATAGCTAATAAATATATCATTGATGTGTATTCAAGCAGTATGCTACCGACAGATGTCAGCGCTTCGACCCTACATCACCCTAGTGCCTAGTCCAAATTGACTAAGGTGTAGAGATTATGAAGTTAGGCTTGTAGAGTTAGAGCGTGTAGAGTCAGAAGCTTGGTTTTACATGAGATCTGATAACTTTTTGACAGTGCGAGCAGTGTGAGCAACCATACTATAATTATAATAGATATACTATAATTACACTCTCTTTTACTATATTGCCTTTACTATAATATTGAAATCTACTATAATTTTTTGAATTACGTATTCAATACTAATAGCTAATAATATTTTCAATTTTTTTTGTAAATGGATACATACAGATGATACTGAAGTATCTGAACCTGAAGATATAAGTATTTGTATGGCTCCAAAGAAAATATAAATATTATTGGTCTTTTTGTATTATGTCTTTACATACGAAATAGTCGTTTTGTATGAAAAAATTTAAACGAATATTTTTCATGTATTTTTTATTTGTATTAATCGAAGTAATCACCCATGCAATCAATGCATCTTTGCCAACGCAGTGGCAGTTTATTGATGCCCTTCTTAAAGAAATCAACTGGACGGGAGGCAACAAAAAATTCAATGCCTCTCGGGTATTGAATTTTTTTCCCGCCAAGAAGTTATCCAAATTCTGGAAAAAGTAGTAGTCTGTAGGCGCAAGGTCTGGTGAGTAGGGCGGATGACGGAGAGCTTCCAACCCCAGTTCTTGAAACTTGGAGACCGTCTGCTGTGCAGTATGAGGTCGCGCGTTGTCGTGCAGGAGCAGCGGAGATGAGCGATTGACCAATGCTGGTTGGAGATGTGCCAGCTTCTCCATCATTGTGTTCAGTTCTTCACAGTACACATCTGCAGTAATGCTCACACCGTTTGGTAAGAAGCTGTGATGAATCACACCGGCGCTAGACCACCAAACAGTGACCATCACTTTTCTAGGGGTAAGTTTTCGTTTAGGGCATTGTTTAGGTGCAGAACCAGGATCCAACCAACTTGCTGAGTGCTTGCGGTTATCAAAAAGAATTCATTTTTCATCGCAGGTAACAATGCGGGTCAAAATTCCTTCATTTGTGTGTCTGTTGAACAGTGCAAGGCACGTCTCGACGCGTACTTCGCGCTGGCGATCATTGGGTTCGTGGGGCACCCATTTGTCAAGCTTTTTTACCTTGCCAATTTGACGCAAATGGACCAATATTGTTTTGAAGCTAACGTCGAAAGCTGCTGCTAATTCAGCCGTAGATTGTGTATCATCAGCTTCCACAATCGCCTTTAATTCGTCATTGTTGACCAAACAAAGTCTTCGGACGACCGCGAGGTTCATTTTTGAGGTCGAAATTTCCAGAACGGAAGCGAGCAAACCAATAACAGGTGGTGCGTTGGTTTGTAGTGTTAGCTCCGTAAACGTCGTTGATGTTGCGTGCCGCTTGTGCCGCGTTGCTGCCACGACGGTACTCATATTCCATAATTACTCGAATTTTTAACGTATCCATGATGACGAAAAAGATTGAAATGCGATGAAAATGTAACACTAATCAATAAACAAATGACTACTTTTAGAAAAAGAATTACATGTTTTTAAAATAAAATTAATTTGAAATTAGAATTCTTAGCCAAACAAAAATTATTTTGATTTGAAATGGCCAGTACTGCAGAATGGCAATTTCATAGGTATTAAACTCGTAACCTATTCTTAAAGTGAAGTGATAAAATTATTTATTATTATTAAACTAAATACTGAGCTTTATATAGTTATAATTCGTCTTTATGTATTAAAGTGAAGTGATAAAATTATTTACTATCATTAAACTAAATACTGAAATTTATACAGTTATAAAAATTATTGTGAGTTTTATTATAATTATAAAAATACTTTGAATGATAATTGTTATTTTTTTGATTATAACCTAAAAACTTATATTAATGTATTGAAAATAAATTTAAACAAAATTCAATCCGGCTTTATCTTTTATACAAATTAATTAAATATTAATCCCCATACAAATAACAATTAATTAAGTCAGCACTAAAATTTGAAATACCCATCGAATGCGCGACATACCTAGATTGGACAAATCACAAGTTAAAGACATTTTTTTACTCTATTAACTCTAAATAAACTGAGTTAATTCAATTTTACCGAATTTACTAACTTTTAATCATAATTTTAAACGATAAAATCGAATTTCACGATTTTTCCTTCTGTCTACTATAATTTTTTCGAACTTACTATAATTTTACGGTCCTGGTACTATAATGCCACTTTCCGTGGTTGCTAGCACTGAGTGCGAGTCATATGGTATCGTCTTGGCAATATTTTAACATGAATATGTTTTTGGTGGGATAAATATTGACAAGTTGTTAGTGCTTGTCGGATTGCCGTTAGGTACAAAAGATGCCCGTGTGACCTGTCTTGTCTACATTTTTCTATTTGTTATGATTTTACTTTTCCAACTACTATTATTAATGTGAAAGTTTGTGAGGTTTGAACGGATTTCGATGAAATTTGGTATGGTATGGCTTAAGCTCTGGATTAAAATATATAAATCCTGAAAACGTATAGTGCTTCCGTAGGACAATGTATTTCCGCGGGCGGAGGCGCGGGCAAAAGCTATTATTTTTATAAGGTAACGTGTACCTAGTTTTATTGTATTTTTTAAATAATTCTTATAAACATTATTTATAGTATTCTGTATTAAGAAAACATTGACGTAATAAGTTAGACGATCGCCACCGGTGGCCACTGGAACACTCGCTACCGGCGAACGAACCGTAATCGGTTGATGATGATGACAGTCGTCTCGATGCGCTAAGCCATAGTATTTCTTATATTGGCTATATATAATTATGCTTTAAATAATGTTTGGTAAAATGAACTACAGATACTTTGGGTATATGATCTATATTGGGTATATAAAGACGTTTAGGCAAAGAAATATTGTCATACTCAAAGTAAAAACATTATCTCATGTATGGGTGACTCTCCGCTCAACGCAAACTCGTCCATGTAAAGGAAGACTTTATTTTCGAGTATAACAATTATTTTTCAGCCTAAACGTCTCTAAATAAGCAGTAAATCATATGCTCAAAATATCGGTAATTGATTTTACCGGACCTTATATATATACTTGGGACAAGGAGACATTCATTCAAACATTATCCAAAAAAAATCATACAAGAAAATACATGTTGAAAACCAATCAAACTACGATATCTACAATCTAACTACGCGACTATCTCAGGTCGCGATGGCCTGCATAACAGTCTTTTTTTTTAAATAATTATAAAAATTCCTTGTGTACTTTAATTACAACAATATTGTGCTTGTTTTATCTACAATAAAATTTAATAATATACTTTTACTCGGTTGTCGTAATTTTGAGGCTTTTACAGCTCAATACTGACGTGTATATTAGCGCATCGCAGCTCCTAAACGACTGGTTGCGTTCAAGCCTAAATTATTTTAACCACATTGTAGCTAAAGAAAAATATTGTACTTGCAATAATTACATTTCGTAGCTAAACGAGGCGGGTTGTGATATCCCATCACAGTTTCGGATTATCGCAACAAGAACAAAGCTAAATACTAATGCGACCGCACAGAGACTTGAATATTTAGTGTTGAATTGTATGCTCTTTGCAACGATGTGTTACAAACTAGATTCGTAACATTTACCTTACTAGCTTTTGCCGGTGGCTACGCTCGCATTAGTATAGTATCCACACGCCCACACCCACGGGAACACTGTTATTTATTGGAAAAAAGTAGCCTATTTTATAGAGTTATTCTAGACTCTAGAGCATAACAAAATTGCATCAAAAACTGTTTAGTACTTTTGCGTGAAAGAGTTACATACATCCATTCCATGCATCCATCGTCATAAACTTTCACATTTATAATAGTAGTAGGACTTTAATGGTAAGTCTATGATTGGTGAATACATTATTTATCACTTCGATAGGACAGTTTCTGAATAAAAAGTTAAGGATTTTTTTCTGAGTAGCTGTACCCAGTGATAAGTACCGAGTGAACCTGTACTAATACTATTAGAGGAAGATTTGTTTGTTTGTTTCCATTGAATAGGCTCTGAAACTACTGGACCGATTTTGATGAAATTTGCCATAGATTTTATAGAGTAGACCACTGGGAAGGATATAGGCTACTTATAATCGCAGGTTAATTCACAGATCCCGCACGATTTCAAACGCGCGCGCGCGTACAAAGTCACGAGCCATATCTAGTATCTAATAATGAATAATCTAGATCAGTCTTTCCCAAAGTGGGCAATAACGCCCCCTTGTGGGCGCTCAGAAAACATTTGGGGGGTAGCTGATGTGATTTAAGGGGGCTATGGGTGATTTGTAAGTTCAGCTACTTTTTAATTTAAAATTCACTGAAATTACTTATTTTAAAATTATAAATCATCTTTATTTATCAAATTACTTACTTCACAACATCCATTTATTAGTTTATATTTATACCATAAAATAAGATATAAATATAAACTAAAAAATATTAAATATTTATTATTTTTAATGCGTTCACAACGCTATTATATCTTAAGATATTTTATAAGTAGGTATAAAATACTGAAAAATATTCGTGTTTTCAAGTGTCGCAGGTGAGGTCCCCACATCCGAAGGTATTAAAAATAGGTATATCTATTGTTGTGGCCAAGCTGAGCACTTGCCGTCGCGGTTTTTTTATGTACCTGATCTAGTAAAAATAAAATTGGTAGGTTCAATTATAATTCACGTTTGGCGCGAACAAACATTGTACGATCTATTTGTGCGGTCGTAAATCGCTACAAAATAACTGATTTTTATAGTGGGCTTTAGATTTAATAAGTTTGGGAACCTCTGATCTAGATTCTGGATTAAAAATACTGACCCTATTTGAGAAATTTTAATTATTACCAATATACATAGGTCAACCCACAAACGTGAATGTTTCTATGTAAGTATCAGTGGCGTGGGGTTTTTATAACGCCATTCCTATCGGTTTCACTTACCACTTTTGCAGACCCTCATCCAAATCCCAACTTATTACAGGCTAGCTTCGAACAACATAAAAAAAGCTTGGTTCTTTTGTATCGAATATATCGAATAAATATGAATATAATAATTTATTAACAAAGACGACCATAATGACTTGAATAATATGCCCAAAGCTAATAGACGGTGATCGTGATTCCTACCGTTGAAGTACCTCTACCAAAACAAATCTGAAGTCTACTATTATAAATGTGATAGTTTATAAGGACGTTGTTTGATGATGTTTGTTTGTTACTCTTTCACGCAAAAACTACTGAACGGATTTTAATGAAATTGGGTATGGTAGTAGTTTGCACTCTACAGTAATATATATATATATATACATATATATATACATATATATATATACATATATATATACATCCTTAATTACACACATTTCACAAATTAAAATATATAAAATCATATTGAAATATTAAAAGAAGTATAATAAGTTATATATATATATATGTATATTTCAATATGATTTTATATATTATAATATATAAAATCATATTGAAATATTAAAAGAAGTATAATCCAGTTCAGCAAGAGTTCTAAATAAGTAACTTAAAAGAGTTTCAAGTAAAAGTATTAATAGAGTGCAACTTTAAGAGCTAAGCCCCAGCAAGAAATAAAACTCAGAAAATAAGTATTTCATAAAATGTGCTTACTGCACACAGTTTATGATACTGTTGGAAATATTATTATTATTCACAGAAAATGTTTTTACAATGCAATCATATTATTATAAAAACATTTTCTTTATTCCTCTTTATTTGCACCTTGATTCATTTCAATTTGATTTAACTCTTTATCTTTTAAGTGTAACTTTTCTTTTTGAATTATGCTTTTAAATTATACTGTTTTGCTATATCCTAAACTACATGAACCTCTGGGAAAATTTTCATGGTACGTGCTTACCTGGTATGGTATCTGCTTCATACAAATAAACAGCACAATAAGAAAATATTTTTAAACACATTTTAAGGCGTAAACATGGCCTACTCGTATTAGTAATATACAAGTAAATCGATACATCTATATTTTATTGCCCATCGATGGCTACAGCATCAACAGATATTAAAACGTTCATGAAATGCTTGAAAGTACTTTACTCAGGCACAATATGCGGCCTTGGACAATTTGTACTATTAGATGGTATTCCACATAATCCGGGAGTTTATTTGTATCGAATTGTCAATTTGTGAATACTGTGAGAGCCACGCTTTGGCACGACATACCTAAGACACCACGGCCATAATGAAAGCCAGGTTAAAACATGCTTTGTTTTGATCACAATATGCGGTAATAGCAGCAATCGCACAATTGCTACTATATCTGGGGATTTTAATGTCTATTTGATTATGTTTGAAAGCGAATAGATACCATGGCCATATAGAAAATTGGCCTAAAAACGTGTTGGGCTAGTGTTTTGGTACGTTTGGACTGTGGACTGAGATAGTAGACCCGCCAGACTCCCCTTATATTCTTACTGATGAAATTTATATCATATTGTAGTATTAGTGTGTACAAACAACGTATTTATACCCGCTAGTGTGTGCCGTGGGCCAATTTTTAGTTACAAGCCGCTAAAGTTGCGGAAAATTTCAATCTTTTTACTTACATTCTGATAAAAAATCAATTTTATTTTATGGTTTTAGAATAACGTAAGGACCGAAAATTACTAACTTAATATGAACAGGAAAGGTTAGAAATTGAATGATTTTATTTGTACAGCGATGATTTTCCATTTTTTATTTTTATGAAAACTACAACATGAAATAAGTAATCGGTATAAATTTTACTTTATTATATTATTTAATAGTCACTATTCTATTGTACCATGCATTAGAATAATTTCAAAGGCTGTTAGCAAAGTATGTATGATTTTTTTTTGTACCTTCGGCGCCCTGTACCTGAGAAACCTGAGAATAGGCATGTTGCCTAAAAAAATCTTTTTCGTCTATTCGATGTTAGACAACATGTTATTAAACAATCTAGAACCCATTTTCGTATATCTAAAAAAAATGAAGATACAAACAATTTAAATTTACAATATGAAAGAGAGCGATATATCGGCCTGTGAAGTCACGAGTTGCACCCGCATACATTTGTCATTACAAAATGTATGACGGTAGCAACTTGTGACGCAACAAATCGTTTTGCGAGAAAGAAATGGGTAATATTTTTTATTCGCTTATAATTTTAAATCGCCAATCTAAATACCTATTGCTTTTAGATTTATGTATCTATCTCTAATAAACAATTTTAAAGTATATTTTACAAAAAAGTGATATTCCACACTAGGCAATATACCTATTGGCCCACCACACAAATTAGCGTGTTAAATATACATTCATTGTCCACACTAATACTACAATATGATATATATTTCATCAGTAAGCATATAAGGGGAGTCCGTCGGGTCTGGGATCTCAGTTCAATCGGTTAAAGATCACCAATGCGCTTGTGACTCCTCTGGTTTCGCGGGTGTTCCGTCAGTCTACGTCCACCTGCTTGTTTGTTGAATTTATTCTAAAAAACAGGTTTCTGAAAATACGAATCTATTATGAAACTAGATCGTTCAAGCGACTTCGTATGCGCAAAAGAAATTTCCGCGAGAACGGTAAATATCTTCGCCATAAACAGTCAGTAGTCTATGTCCTTTCAACATCGGTCCAGTACTTTCTGAGTCTATTCAATACAAACAAACAAACAAATCTTTCCTCTTTATAATATTAGTGTAGATAACCTAATCATGAGCAATTCAACTGTCAGGACATGTTCAGAATCTCTCTGGCCGGAGAAAATTCAGACCGCTGAAAATAGAACTTGGGGCTTAATTCAATAGAGTCGAAAATCGAACACACGACCGTGTGTTCAATTTTCATCAACTCTATTGTACTAGCCCATCGTTCTATTTTCAGCTCTGAATTTTCTCTAGCTGGGGAGATTCTGGACAATAATAACAGTCCCAGCCTAAGTAGGGTTCAGTAACCCAATGTTCTTAGGGTTCCGTCATACACAAGGAACCCTTATAGTTTCGCTCTGTCCGTCCGTCTGTCTGTCTTAACTACAGTTATAGATTGTGTGAAAAGTCGCGAAGATCGTCTAAGTGGTGTATACCACAAATGATGGAGTATTACTTATTAACTATTATATAACAATATACATGTATATTTATAGTCATAATTACCGATGGTAACAAGATATGACAGAGGGACGGAAGAAAAGAGCGAAATTATAAGGGTTCCTTGTTGTTACTACGGATAATTATAATAATAATATGAATACGAATAATATTATGTTAATTGAGGCAATAAGAGACATTTTTTTTTTCTAGGTTAAGAGACACATACTTGTAACTAAGTCTTGGCCAAAGACCACTTTGCCGATTATTCCTGTTTGTTCCGATTTCATGATATAATTTTTCAAAATCCATACACCAAAATATTTAATAATTAAAAGTAATATGTCACAAATTTATATTACATCGCCGCTTTAATAAACAGTTATTAGTACGTTCGTAATTTATTTGAGGGTGAAAGTGCCGTGCGGAATATTAAAGCTGACATCAAAGGAGGTTAAATACCAGATGTTCTATGACGAAAACATTAAGAAAAATTAAGCGAAAATTAACTAAAAATAGAAAATTTTCTGGAATAATGTATAAAAATAGCTTTGAATATCTGAAAAACTTAACCAAGAACATGCCTGGAACCCTCCTTGGACATGCCCTGACATGTCTAAGGAGAGTTCCTTAGCTATGAACGCGCAATAGGTGTTTTTATTTTTAAATAACTTCAAAAGATATTGTCTGATTGCGTTTAAAATAATTTTCGTAAAGAGTATTTAGCATAATCTATCACCATAAAAAAATTAATTTTCTAAATCTCATAGTTTAGAAATGCCAGGGTGTAAATAAATAAATAAATGCCAAATACCAACTTATAAACCATTCAGAGGCCGATTTCTCAAAAATGGTTAACTTTGTAAAAAAAAGTCATGTTTGAAACTTTATCTTTATTTTAAAAATCTATTCAACGATAACCCACACGATGGGGTAGAATGAAATGATGTTTTTCATCCCCACTTCACATGTATGGAGAGCCACCCTTAAAATATATAATTATATTTTTATAATTATATGCTGCGAAAAATAAAGTCTATACACATAACGCATATTATGTAAAGTCTATAAGTAGTACACTTATAATTTCATCAATTCATTTTCATATTTACAGAAGCTAGAGGCGCGGACAGACAGACAGGAATACAGACAGACAGACGGATGGACAGAGCGAAATTATAAGGGTTCCTTGAGTATTACTGAACCGTTAAAATTGTAAAATATGAACCTTCATTTAAAAAGATATATATCTAAGATACTCCACACAATGGGGTAGAATGAGAAAAACATTTTCATCCCCACTTCACATGTATAGCCACGCTTAAAATATATAATTATATTTTTATTATTATATGCTGCGAAAAATAAAGTCTATACACATAACGCATATTATGTAAAGTCTATAAGTGTACTAAATTTCATCAATTCATTTTCATATTTACAGAAGATAGCAGGGGCGGACGGATGACGGAAGGATATAGCGAATCTATAAGGATTCCTTGTACTACGGAATAAAAAACTAGGCGCGTTTTGGACGTGAATATTTTACATTACCAGAAAATATAATATAAATAGAATAATAATTTCCAATTTAATTTATTCTTATAAAAAATTTTGTTATTTTTTAATCACAAATACTGAAAACATAAAATACTTATAGAAAATAGCTTTTAAGTTTTAACCTTTGACATCCTTGTATCTATTAAACTTGTCTTGAATATTAGGTTCGGTTACATAAGACGGTATCTTCTCTCAGGTGACGCCGCAGCTTGAACTAACAGGTGCCTTAATCAACCTTTATAAAGGATCTTATATGTAATTTAACACGACACTATGTGTAAGATGGCTGCATATTGTCTCGAAAGATTGACTGCATCGCGACTTGACATATTTACTGTATTAAAACTATTGCACGTTTATCTCAAACTTTACAACTTGTCCAGAATATTGAATGTCTGGCCTGTTTGTCTATTGTCCTTGAAGATCCAATTTATTTATATCACTTAATGTAAGCATAAGTAACATATAATGCTACTAATTTAAACATCACCTATTTATCGTGCAATATAAAAATACAGCTGTGACACATTGGATTGAATTCCATATATTTGCTACCTAGGCCACCCGAGACCCCAGAGCCGGCACCTACCTGGCCCAGAGAATAAGTATCGCAATCCAGCGAGGAAACTCTTTGAGCCTTCTAGGTACTCTGCCTGGTGGGGATGACCTGGGAGATTTCTTTTTTTTGTAGCATTTTAAGTTTTGGAGTAGTCATTATTTTTTTAGTACTTTAGGTAAGTACTAAAAAAATAATATTATGGTACAATTGATTTTGTTATCATAACTGATAAAATGTATATCATATTGTAGTATTAGTGAGTTTAATAAAAGTACATAGAAACAACTTTGCAAGGATCAAAAAAAAAAAAAAAGTAGTATTTTGTTCATTATGCTTGTTATAAGTTATGTTTTTATTTAAAATGTATAAAATGTTAGTTGGATTCATTTCAATAATTTGTTAGTTATTATATACTGGTATACCTAATATTTAATAAAGACACCTCAATTCAATAACTATACTATGTTACAATTTTTTATATATTTGCTTGCGTTTAAATTAAATTGGAATTGAACTGAGAGTATACTAGTTTTACAGCCTTCTATCTTTTGACGACCTCTGTTGCTCAGTGTTTAGCGCATCGGTGCTTAAGCCGGAGGTTGCGTGTTAGAATCCCGCTAAAAGAACAAATAGTTTTCTGTGTTCCTGGGTCATGGATGTGTATACAAAAATTTTTATGTTTGTTTCATTTCAATCGGTTCATAAATATAAAAGTTATGTCAGTTTTAAGAATGTAACATATAAAATGCTTTAGAATAACTGATTAGTTGAACTAACCGAAACTTTATGTAGGTATTACCTAATCATTGATGTTTGTTAATACCAGGAGTAACAAGTGAGAAGTTCTATTATGGTCGTAGCGCTAACTCATGTTAAGCAATGCCGATCATGGATTCAACTGGGATGTGTCGCCACAATCCCAAATATTTTTAAGATCAAAGACTATACGCCTAATACCTACTTACGTTTTCCTATTCAAGAGATTTTCGAAATCATTAAAACACGACGACGATGTATGATGTTCTCTGATGGATATTTGTTTCTCTTTCACGTAATAACAGCTGAACGGATTTTAATGAAATTCGATATTGTAGTAGTTTAGTCTCTGGATTAACACATAAGCTACTTTTTAATGCAGGAAAAAGTACGGTTCTCCCAAGATTTCTTTTTCGCTTATGAAGTCGCGGCTAACATCTGAACTATACTAATATTATAAAGAGGTAAGGTTTGTTTCTTTGTGAGTTTGTAACTTAGCGAGATTGTACGGAGTATTTTTTAAATTATTTTACCAATAGAAAGCCACATTATTTGTGAGTGTCATAGGATATAATATATAAACCCGAAAAATGAAAATGATCCATGGTAGTCGGATTTGCAAAATAAATCGAAAAAAAAACGAGCGAATGAAATCGTTTTTGAGAAATGATGAGAGATGAACTCAATAGAGATCTAGAGAAAAGTTTTGAGTTTGATAGTGCCTGCAAAAAATTTAAATAGCATTTGCCCGCGGCTTCTCCCGCGTGAAATTGGGGTTTAAACGATATCTTTATAATAATTTAAAACTTTCATCCCCTATTTTACTTTCTTAGGGTAATATTGAAAAACGCAAAAATACGTACATTACTTTTCTAAACTCAATTCATACGAAATTTCATGCGTATATGTCCTAGGAATAAAAAAATCATACAAACTTTTATCCTCTATTTCACCGCCTTGGGGGGTTGAATTTTGAAAACTCCTTCCTTAGTGGATGCTTTCGTGAAATGAGAAATAAGGCACACTTTTTTGAAAGGTTAAAGAGATATAAGGCTGGCACTATATGATCCTGAATCCGGAACTCTGCATTAATACTATAGAGCTGAAAATCGAACACACAAGTGTCGAGTCAAATGTCAATGTCATATGTTATGACAGCTCGACACTCGACACATTTTTAGCTTATTAGCGCAGAGTTCCTGTTTTCAATCCACTGATTTTTTCCCGGCCTACCGGATTCCGGACAATATAGCCCCAAAAACTACTGAAACGATTTTCATGCAGTTTACATTTACCGACAGAGTGGTTCCTGGTTTAGGTCGATAATAATTTAAATTTTTGTGGGAATTGTTTGATTTATGACGATAATTGTTGAAGATGTCGGAAAAATAAAGCCGTCTGGGAACTTTTCGAATCGAAAACGCTACCTAACCTAACCCGTTGGAGATAATTTATAAAAAAACAATGTATGGTGGGGTTGTTTCTCTTCTAAAGGTATACAAAAAAGTTCGCGACGGCATATAATATTATGTCTATATTTTAAGGATTGGTTACTATACCCAATCTATGTTTAAAGAAACACAAATAATGTGGTATTTTCAAAAGCTATTTAGACGGATACAATATTAATTCTTACCTAGGATATTACATCAAGGGGATAAATATTTTACTCTGTGCTACTACTAAGTATATTGCAGGTATATTTGCTATAAGAAGTTTTTGCCATGAACACTCTCCCACGCGGGCGAAGCTGCGGGCAAAAGCTAGTCTTCAATATATGTATAGTTTAAAAGCATTAAAATATATATTTCCGCTGTCTGGTACCACAAGTTCTTCGAGAACTTACCACCATACTGACGTGGTGTGTAAGCGTCCATAGATATTGTACATTTCATTATTATGTTTAAAAAAAATCCTATTTTTTTTTCTTCCGCAGTCTGCAACCAAGTGACACGCGGCGTGGTATCTATGCTCGGTGCGGTGACACCAGATTCCTTCGACACTCTGCACTCCTACACCAACACCTTCCAGATACCGTTCGTGACACCATGGTTCCCGGAGAAGGTAAGAGTTTGGTCACAGCATATTTCTCTTTTTCCACAGTGAAAAGAGAGTAAGATACATAATAAACTATCCTCCTGAGCCTTACTCGTGGACTATTTTAAGAATTGACTACGGCCAAGCCACAAAATAGGATAAGTTCGTCTAGTATAAGTGTTCTCACAAAAATACTTTTTTAAAACGGCCGATTGGCCCATCACAGACATATACCCACCACTGGAACTCCACAACAAAAATACATATTATCAGTAAATATTATCTGATTATTTTAAATTGAGAGCTAGTCTGCCTTAAGTGTATAATAGTGTTTATATTATTTGATTATTTACTAAAAGAGTATACAATTGTAATCATAGCATGAATATATGCGTGTCCACTAGCCTGAAATAAAGTATAAAAAACTTAAATATCTCTTATTTTTTTAAATATCCCAAAGAATAATCATAATTAATGAAATATTTAATTTTTTAGTAGATGTTTTGTTTGTTTATAAGAGCAGTCATATCCTAGTGAAGCGAACACCTTGAGTTACGTGGTATTGAAAGTTCGATGCCGGGTTGTGGTGTGTATTAACTAGACTTTCTCGATAACCTTACACTACGACACTAGACTCAGTTAAATTTTCCCTACACTTCTCTGACAACCCTGACAAAATTTGGATCGATTTCGAAGCTTCAATGGAAGCTGATTTTCTTTACGTAAGTATATTAATATTTTATTTACTCTTTGGTACAACTGCTCGAAAATGTGTCCATTTCTTTACGAATAACTTGACAAAGAAATAAGGTATTATGAGCCATTCCTGTAAGATCAAACCAGACGGCATTATTTAAGTTGGTTTAATGCTCTAAGATTTATTGAATCTAGATTAATCATGTTACTACTACTGCACTTATGCTTTATGGTATTAAGGCCAGGATTTGATATCTTTATTCTGTGGTAAAAACAGACAAAATTAAATAATTTCTAATTACGAATAACATCGATCGTAAGATCGGTACCTAAAATACGAATCGTTTTAAGATAGAAATATTACGATATACGATATATATAAACATCTAGCTAATATTCAATTATTTTTTTTTGGATTGTCTTGATAATATTAGTAAAAACCGGCCAAGTGCGAGTCGCGCGACTCGCACACGTAGGGTTCCATACCACTATATCAATATTTTACAAGTATACTTATTATTTCGTTATTTTTGTACGAATTATTCCAAGTAAGCGAATTTACAAGTTAGGCATCTATAACTCCTAAACTAACAATTTTATATAAGCCGTTATAGTTGTTCTTTAAAGTTCGTCACATAAACTACCAACATGACTTTTTTCAGATATTTCCATTCAGCCGTTTAGCTTTAGAGGAAAACCCCCCATTCAATCAATAAATGTGTTTTAAAGATGAGTATCTGGTAAGCGGATACCTAAATCAAAAAATCGTCTGAAAAAACTGTTTTTAAAAGACCTATCTAAAGATACCCCACACTGCGCGCGTAAAATAATCATTCCCACTTTACGAGTAGGGGAGGTACCCTAAAAAATATTTTTCGCGATTTTATTTCAGCACTTTGTCGACGTGATATTTCTGCAAATTTTCATCTTTCTAGTACTAACCGTTCGGACGGTAAGCCGAAGACGCATGGACGCACGGACATGACGAAATCATAAGGGTCCCGAGACGTAAACTACGGAACTCTAAAAATTAAGCATTGTGTACACATTAACACGAGTACCTTTTTAATTTTCATGGTAATCAAAAAGCTTACAACGGTAGAAGTTTCCACGTGGAACAAAGATATGGAAATCCAGCAAATTGGCAAACACAAGTTATAATTGGTGTACTCGTAGTGACAACTTGTCATGATAAAACTTGGCGAAGAAGGGACAGTTTCCAATACAGCTATAATTAAACTTGCTGATTTGCAACTAAACTTATGATTCAACGATGCATTAAATCGATCATTTTGATATAAACTAGACATAGCTTGCGACTCACTATCGACAAAACCTACACCAATATAGTAACGATAATCGTATGTTTGTAAATTCCTTTATTCCGACGTACCTTCCAAACGGCTGGATGGATTTCGACGATTCAGGTATCGTTACATTTGTCTCAAAAACCCAAGTGTCCTTAGAAACCAAGTTCAAAGAAAAAATACAAAATGGCGGATTTTGGCGCCAAATTGTAACTAGTTCAATAATTTTTTTCAACCAAACCTATCGAAAAGGGTATCAAAATAAAGGAAATTAAAAGACGATTTCAAAATATGTCATGTATTTAAATTTAATCTGGAATAATTACAATCATTTTATTAATTAAATCATTCGAATAAATTTGCAATCAATACATTCAAATTGTCGTATTTTTGCTTTAATCGACCGAATTTGCATTAATCGAAGTGTGAGTTGGATAAGCTAAAAAAGCAGGCGGGACCCATTTGCAAATTATAAATCGTACGAAAATAAATGGTTCCCTCGTACTACCAAACATGACGTCAATTATTTCACTTAGGTTTTCAGCTCATACTGTAGTCTGTTTTCTCAATGTTATTTCTGTCTTTTTAAGTGAGTTGCTTTAGGTATCTGTCTTTTTTTGCAGTCGAGTTTTTTTTTAATATTCTTTAGTGAAAAACGAATAAAATAGTCAATGAAATTGTCTCGAGAATGTTAATACTTTTAGGTCTATGAACATTCAATGTTTCGAAAAATCGCTAAAAAGGGTACTTTCGAACCGTGATATATATATATAATAATAGGATAAATTACTTAATAAAAATTGGTTTTCATTCTTTAAAGTGATTTTACAAATAACACTTGTGTAATAAAGGCTTATATTAATCGAACGCTAACGCCATAGCGTTAACGGGGCGGTTTTTTTCCGTGCCGCCGCGGTCGTCGAACTGCGGTTTTATTTCTTATCTCAATAGACCGCGGTTGAGATTATCGCCCGCAAACGTGGTGGGCGAAGATCGCAGATGACAAATACTTGTATATTATTTACAACAGAGTTTCTGAATTTCGCTCGCAAGTTGCGATTCTGCAAGTTGCCCGCCGCGCCCGCCGGTGCAGCGGACTCGCGAACAACCGCGCACAACGCGGGCGTAAAACGCGCCGTGAGTTGTGCTTTAATTTTTTACATACATATCTGCATTCTACAGAAGTTGCGGGTCCGCAACCGCGGCGGGCGCAATTGACAACCTCTCCGTGAGTTCTTAGCCTGAGAAACCATTTTCTCGTATGATTAAATTTTATATGATAAAAACTATGCTAGGTATCGCAAAAATTTCTTTATGAGCTCCCATTGGAATTTCAAAGCGGTAGACGGCTTATTGGAATTATATAATATAGCCTACGCCAAGCTGCCTAGTGTAGAAGGAATGTGAAGGGAAAGATGAGGAAAAGTGTGATTAATTACATACTGAGAAAAAGTTTTATTTTGGATTGGAAAACTTATGCAAAGGCTTGAATATCTAGTATAGTTTAAAGTTTAAACTATAGCTTTGTATTTGACAAAAGATTGACCAAATACTAATAATTAACATTTGTTCAATATTTTGCTACATACAAAGGTAACTCCAATTTTTTCCTAAAGTATTCAAACAATAAAGTTCTATGAAAATCCGAGTTTCCAATTTTTATACAAATGGATTATTGTAATAATTAATAATTAATCATTATTAATTATTAATTTATTATAATTATTAAATTAATCGAAATTAGTAACAAATATTAATTATTAAATCGATCGATTTGGATCAAAAGTATTTGGAAACTCGGATTTTCATAGAACTTAATATAATATTATGTCCTTACATATGACATTGGCGTTTTGGCGTACTGGCCTGGTAACTTACCCAATTGTCTTAAAGATTGCTTAAACGAAAATGGTTATTACCAAACTTTAAAATTCCTAAAAATGATTAATGTTTATAAATTAGTTTAACATTAGGTATATTTCGTTACTTGTAAATTGTGGTTGTTAATGACCTTAGTGGTTAAAAAGCTACCTTAAATAAATAAATAAAATTATAAAAAAAACTTATTTTCCAAATAATTCTCCTTTTAAATTCGGCTAAAGTTTTAACTATTTCTCTACTCAATGCATCTTCGCTAACGCAGTGGCAGTTTATTGATGCCCTTCTTAAAGAAATCAGCTGGACAGGAGGCAACAAATTCTTCAAAGGCATTTTGTACTGCCTCTAGGGTATTGAATTTTTTTCCCGCCAAGAAGTTATCCAAATTCTGGAAAAAGTAGTAGTCTGTAGGCGTAAGGTCTGGTGAGTAGGGCGGATGATGGAGAGCTTCCAATCCCAGTTCTTGCAACTTGGAGACCGTCTGCTGTGCAGTATGAGGTCGCGCATTGTCGTGCAGGAGCAGCGGAGACGAGCGATTGACCAATGCTGGTTGGAGATGTGCCAGCTTCTCCATCATTGTGTTCAGTTCTTCACAGTACACATCTGCAGTAATGCTCACCCCGTTTGGTAAAAAGCTGTGATGAATCACACCGGCGCTAGACCACCAAACAGTGACCATCACTTTTTTTTTTTTTTTTTGCTGTTTATTTATCAATAAAAAAAATACAAAAACATTACATTTCGGCGCAATATAAACTTGTACAAGTTTTACCATACGCCGTCCAGTCGTCGCTTCACATTTAACAATAAAATGAATTTACACAAGTAATTATTGTACATTATAATTCAGGTGTGTAGTGGTGTACATAGGTGTGTGAGACATGATCATGAGCGTGCGTTGCGCGCGCTGCACTGCGTAGTGAGTACTGACGCGCGCCCGGCGCACTCAGCACAGGCATAAAACCGGTTAGTATAACACCATATATAGGCTGTTAGTAAAATACTGGATTGAATAGATTAAATAATGTCTTATACTTTTATATTACTCAGTTTGCGATGTTAAGTTATTTAATATATAATTTTTTAATTTTGATTTTATGTTCTTTAGGGTTAGGCTATTTTTAAGATCTGGATTTAAATTATTAATTAGTTGGGGAATTACACATTCGAGACAATTTTTACCATATAAATTTGAGAAACGAGGAACATTTAACTTTACAAGAGAGGCGCTACGTGTATTGTAGGAACTCTCTTTTACTACTTGGATGTTACTATTGAAGTATTGTTCAACTAGTAGTCGATATTTCAATTTGTCATGTATGGGAATGATTTTACAATTATGAAACAGACCACTATCGTTATTATGGAATTTCAATTTAATTTTATGGGGAACAATCTTTTTTAGTATTCTTAGTTGTAGTTGATAAATTGTATTTAGATGAGAACGTGAAGTTAGTCCGTACGAGCTTAAGCCGTAATCGATAATAGAATCACCTAGTGCATTATACAGAGTCAATAAGTTTTTGTAAGAAATTTTCCACCTAATGATAGAAAATTTGGCCAAAATAGCCCTTAGCTTCATACAAACACCGTTAATGTGCTCAGTCCGAGGTATTTAAAAGTTTTAACTACTTCAATGACATGGCAAGTGCATTGATTTGTTCTTATAAACGGCGTGTGTAAGCATTTATGATCGTGTGATATTAGTTTGTATTGTAGGATCTGTTTATTATGAGATGAACATATATGCATCATTTTGGTTTTTTCTGGGTTAAGAATAAGGCCAGAGTCATGTGACCATTTAACCAAGTTATCAAAGTCAATCTGGAGCTTATTAAGTGCAACACTAACTTCTCTATCAGCGGCTATCAGACAAGTGTCATCTGCGAATTGTAATATTTCGCAATGTTTTATGATACTCGTAATATTATTGACGTACACCAAGTAGTGAAGTGGACCCAGCACGGATCCTTGAGCAGTACCCTCGGTTACTTGGACCTCATCACTCAAAGTATTGTCTACCTTTACGCAATAAGATCGATCTTTTAGATAATCTTTACACCATTCTAAGACAGGACCTCGTATACCACATTGATCAAGTCTTTCTATTAGCGTCTCGTGTCGTAAAGTATCGAATGCCTTGGTATAGTCTACAAAAACTACCAGCACTTGCAGTTTGTTATTAAGATGACCATTTATATGACTCGTAAAGGCAGACAGCAATTGGGTAGTACTTTTCTGTGGCTGAAATCCATATAGTTGATTATTTATTATTTTATTTTGATTAAAGTAAGAATGGATTTTATGTGACAAGTGTTTTTCAATGATTTTGTCAATCGTCGGGAGCAGCGTGATAGGACGATAGTTGTCATAGTTATGTTTAATACCTTTCTTAAAAATGGGCCTGACAATTCCTGTCTTCAGTTCTTTAGGATATATCCCATTTTCGATGCTAGAGTTAATAAACTTGGCAATTACGGGAGATATATTATGGCAAATAGATTTAATGTCTATTGCGCGTATGCCGTCAAGTCCGGGTGCTTTATTATTACTGAGGGACCTTATAATTTTCGAAATGTTTTCGGGGTTTGCTTTCGGAAAAAAAAAGAATGATCAGTCGGTTTACTATAACTATTTGGTTGTAATAAATTTATATTGCATTTTTCAATAATGCTTTTCACAGCATTTGAGAATTTTTTTGCAAATTGTGTGGCAATATCTACTGGTTTAGTAATACTACTACCAAAAGCGTCTAATAAAATACGATCGACCGATAATTTTACTCTTCCTGTTAGTTTATTTAATATATTCCAAAGTTCTTTAGGATTATGTCTGTTCTCACATGTTTCTTTGATAATTTTTATATTTTTTTATTAATTTATTCGCGTAATTTCGAGCTTTATTATAATATAATTTAATTATTTTATTATTCGTGTCCTTTACCCACTCATGAAATAGTTTGTCTCTGTATTTACATGCTTTAATTATTTTTCCATTAATCCAATTATTGTCCGATCTTTTTGGGTTTTGACGTAATGTTATTTTAGTTTCTGATTTTTTGTAGCATTTATGAAATTCATCGTAAATATATTTATATATTAAATAGGGGTTATTCATTTTTTCTACGCAATGCCAACTGATACTTTCTAATGACTTCTTTAATAAATCTTTATTAAATGTAGTAATAAATTTTGGAGCAACCTGTATATCCCGTTGCATTTTGCCCGTGCAAGCGATAGCGATTGCTCGATGGTCGGCCAGTGCAGTTCCTAACACCGCCGTGAATAGTTCTTGAGTACGAGATCTTGCAAATATATGGTCGATACAAGTTTTAGTTATTTTATCCATAGTAGAAACAATACGAGTGTGTTCCGATATCCCGGACTCAAGACCATGGCTGTGTAGGATACTGCTATATTTATGTCCGATGCAATTTTTAGTTTGTAGGTCTATATTAACATCGCCCAGAAAAATAAGGTCCATGTTAATATCCAAGCTATTTAGTAGGTTATCTAATTCTTTTAAGAATAGGTATTTACTCGAATCAGGAGGCCGGTATACTGTGAACAGGTTTACGGAATACATTGCGGGAGTGCTCACATTAACAATAATGGATTCAAAGTGCAGTGTTTTGTTTTTAATTATAGTAGTTTTATATTCATTGTTTATATACACGATAATTCCGCCACTTTTTCTGTTATTTCGTTATTCTGTACACATTTGATACCCATCTATGTTGTACAAGCAACTCAGAGAGTCGGAAATATTAGCCTCAGTTATTATAATTATATCGATTTTAACGTAACTAGATTGTACGTATTGTTCGAGGGCGTTAAAGTTTTTAATTAAGGATCTTATGTTAAGGTGCATGCACATTAGATTAATTTGATTTAAGTTATTGGGTATTTTGTTAATGAAGGAGTTAATATCGATGCAGTTAGTAATTTCTAGTATATGGTCCATTTTAGTGCTTTTAATAGTTTGGTTTGTGTAGTGTTTACATACTGTAGTTATTTATATAATAGTTTTTTAATATCTTCATTTGTTCTTAGAATTACTGCCGGTCCGTTATCTTCTTTTATGACGTGTATGATTCCTTTCTTGCACCAGATATATTTATGAGTTTCTCTGAGTTTTTGTTTTGCGTTCCATAATAATTTTCTATTATAAGCTGTTAGTGCTTCTCGTATATAGATTATGTCTTTACCATGTTTATGAGGGGCCTCCGGAAGCACGTTTTCCACCAGAATAGTCGCCGATTTCGCTGATTTTACCCACTTATTTTGTAAGTTTTCAGTTTTAAAACTAACTATGAGCTTCCCGGGACGTTCTTTGATTCCTGATTGGTATGATACTTCTTCTATTTCTACCAAAGGCACACCTATTTTACTGGCAATTTTTTGTACTATTGGCATATTCTCACCGTGTTCTTCTGGTATGTTGACAATTTCAATTTTCTTAGATAATTGTTTTTGTTCAAAGTATTGTATTCGTTGCTCCAGAGCACCAACTCTTGTTTCGAGTTCATTATTTTTATTACATAGCTCCACGTTCTTTCTTTTGAGTTCTAGGGTAGTTGCTTTAAAATTTTCAATGTTTTCTAGGATCTCGTCCATTTTATCACTATGAAATTGCAATGATTTTGTGAGGTCTTTCAACTCTCTTTTCATTGCTTTTTCCATGTGTGCAGAAATATCATTTAAAAGTTTCTTCATTTCTGGTGATGTAGGTGATATCTTACTTGTGAGTTCGTGATCATCGTCTTCGTTTTCTAGGGGTAAGTTTTCATTTAGGGTATTGTTTAGGTACTGAACCAGGAGCCAACCAACTTGTTATCTTGTTATCAAACAGAATCCATTTTTCATTGCAGGTAACAATGCGGTTCAAAATTCCTTCATTTGTGTGTCTGTTGAGCAGTGCAAGGCACGTCTCGACGCGTACTTCGCGCTGGCGATCATTGAGTTCGTGGGGCACCCATTTGTCAAGCTTTTTTACCTTGCCAATTTGACGCAAATGGACCAATATTATTTTGACGCTAACGTCGAAAGCTGCTGCTAATTCAGCCGTAGATTGTGTATCATCAGCTTCCACAATCCCCTTTAATTCGTCATTGTCGACCAAAGTCTTCGAACGACCGCGAGGTTCATTTTTCAGGTCGAAATTTCCAGAACGGAAGCGAGCAAACCAATAACAGGTGGTGCGTTGGTTTGTAGTGTTAGCTCCGTAAACGTCGTTGATGTTGGGTGCCGCTTGTGTTGCGTTGCTGCCACGACGGTACTCATATTCCATAATCACTCGAATTTTTTACGTATCCATGATGACGAAAAATATTGAAATGCGATGAAAATGTAACACTAATCAAGAAACAAATGACTACTTTTGGAAAAAGAATTCCATGTTTTTCAAAAAACAATTAATTTGAAATTAGAATTCTTAGCCAAACACTAATTATTTTGATTTGAATTGGCCAGTACTGCAGAACGGCAATTTCATAGGTAAAGACCTATTATTACGTAATCCTGATCTAGGAGATATATTAAAATTAATACGTACGTGTGAAAATTTATTATAAGGTATATATTTTTACTCTGTGCTATTACTATATCGCAGTAGGTATATTTGCTAAAGAAGTTTTTTGCCACGAACACTGTCCCACGCGGGGGAAGCTGCGGGCAAAAGCTAGTATAGAATAAAATCATTGATCAATTATATAATTACAAAAATATTAATTATTTGACCGGGAATCGAACCCACCACCGAATTTTCTAACAAAGAATGATGAAAGAAAAAATATAGACTATAACTTAATAATGCGCAGTTTCGCAGGGATAAGACCTAGCTAGATCGATTTTTCTCCCCCAAAACTCCCTAAATACTAAATTATTTTGGAAATACATGCAGCCGTTTTCGAGATTCCGATTATATATATACACAAGATTGTCTCGTTTAAACTATAAGATTAATGGTAAACATCGTTATCATAACATCAATTAATGTTAAAAATAACACCAGAGTATTATATTATGCTACCTTAAAATGTATTTTTTTTTACCTTTCCTTCATAACACAATTTGCCTTACTTCCCTACCAAATTTAATTTTTAAGAGGAAGAATTGCTTCCTTTTAATCCCCTGAGCGTTTATTATACCTACACAGCTCAATTATTGAGATGAGAATTTGCATTTTTTAAAGAATATTATCTATGTCTTGGTAATACTTTGACGGAAACCAACGTAAACAAAAGTACGAAAAGTTACAAACCTAAACAGATCTTTAATAACCTAACCAAAATAATGCCAGTCTAATGAGGGTTCCGTAACTATCAACGCGCAATAGCTTACTTTCAATAGCTTATTTCAAAAGTTATTGTCCGAATTCGCTCACAAAACTAATTTTCTTAAATAGTTTTTAGCACTATTTAGCATTAGGGTGTCCCAGAAATTTGAAGTTCGATATTTTTTAATAATCGATAACCCGTGCCGACTTGCGATCTTATTTTTCCCATACAAGTAACAAGGTGACAACCCTATGACCTGCAATTAAATGTTTCATTTGTCGTTTCTGAATACGTAGTTTTTTTTTAAGATTTCTTTTGCGCAAATGTTTATTGCGTACCTAAAGATGTCTGTGAAATTCAATAGTGATAAAAAATACTGCCTCGCCATCAAATAAATGATGCAAAATCATACTTACATTATTTATGAAGACTAACTGTCAATTAAAGAAACGTAATAATAATAAGATTATATGCTTATTATGATTATAAAATATATTCTGACAACTTGAAAATGATTACAATTGAGGGTTGTGATTACGATTTAGTAAGGGTTATCACAGAATATTAGGGTAAATTGTTCTATATTCACTATTTCATGGATGTTTATAATAAATCAAGACTGAAGACACCTACTAGAAATTAAATATTTACTTACCTAATATTATTCTTAGGATAGGTAACATAAGAGATATTTTTATTTATTCTAGCATTATTCATACACATAGTAAAATACATAACCACCTTTTCGTTGATAATATCCGTGTATAATATTCTAATATTATAAAGTTTAAACATTCATTCATCGTCGTCGGTCGTCATGACAACCAACGCCAATCAGTAGCACTCATCACAATCTCATATGAGGCAAAAACTCAAACACGAAATTTGTAAATGTTGATCTTTCGACGGTTCACTGGCTTTACTGGTGTTTCCCACTCTCGCGTTCGCGACAGGAGGCTAGTGAAAACGCATACATTCATCGTATGCTTGTAGTAGTGCAATCAAATCGCGATATTAGTATGTAGCTGTTTATCTGTTCCTCTCTAATGTGTGTTACAGATTACCTCGCGGTTTAAATGTCATAATGTACCAATGACGCCTGAAGCTGTGGTCAATTCTAATAGGTTAATCCATACTAATATTATAGAAGAGAGTTTTGATTGGTAGTTTGCATTTAATAGGCTCCGAAACTAATAAAATAGGACCGATCGTGATGAAAGTTGGCACAGATGTAGAGTAGACCATGGGAAAGAAAATAGGCTACTTTTTATTGCGAGAAAACAATACATTTTTGTACGGTACCAGTGGGATTTTCTTTTCTATATCCACATCTAGTAATCGAATTAACATTATCGCATACGCGCGCGCCAGGTACCTGAGTATAGCTTGGCAAGCAGGAATCCACAAGGATGGAGAGTTCCACGGGGCACCAGAAAATATTTGTAGTACCTAGCTTGCCAAGCTACTTGCAATCTACTGCTTTAATTGCGCCAATTGGGATGGATGGAGGTTTATAATTTGTTCAAGTGGATAGATATTTTTTTAGAGATAACACGCGAAAATACTACGCTAGTAGACAGCTGCAGATACTATACAATCTCTAACGGCCGGTTTCAATAATATCAGCGTATCTACCAATAACTATTTGTTAAAAACATCGTCATTCAATAATTTGCCGGTTTTTTGCGATACAAATGTGATGTTTTTACCCGACTACGGTGAATCCAAAAGGAAGGAATTGATTTTGGTAGTCAATGTATGTATGTAGGTATGTATTTTTGTTCCCTCGTAGCGTATAAACTACTGGTCCGATTTTAATAAATGAGGTGTCAATAGATTCGTAATGATGCCGCGGGTAACATAGGCTACATAATTTTTTTCAAAATTTTTTATTTCGAAAATTGAACCTCAAATTCTAACATCTAAAAAAATTTAATCGGGATAATCATCACGTGATTAATATCAAAAGTAAGGTCTTGACAAGCACACCACAAATATTTATATATATATATTATATATATTTGTGGCGTGCTTGCACAAATATGTCAAAATACACTTTTAAAGTGCGGTCGTACTAACCCAGTTGTCCAATTTTAGAACATTACGTAATATTAGACTATAAATATATAATTTTTATATTATACATATTTACCTTCAAAAAATATATTTTATTTTATTAATATTATATTATTATCGTTCTTAAAATCTAAAAAAAAACTGGCTCGCTCCGCGCTCGTGAAGAAGATATTATTTTTAATTTCAAGTGTTTGGATTAGGTACTTATTAATATTATTCCAAAACATTTTCGATTGGGAAACGGAAAAATATGAAATAAAAAAATAAGTTAAAAAAACTATAACCCGTCTACGTAATAAAAAAGGGGTCTAAAAAGGCCGAAAAAAGAAAATAATTCAGATATAAATCCAGAAATGCATAGGTACAAAAAGGTAGAGCCATGGTCGCACCTACTTTATAAGGTTCGGAACAGTCGATGTGAAATCGCAGCCGTCTGTATCTATCTTTGGGTATAATTCTGGAAACATCTCTAGGCCTTAGCGTCACGGTGTGAGCTGCAGCAGATGCCATTAGTGGGTGCGACCACGGCTCTATCTTGACCATCTTTGTACGTATGCATTTCTGGATTTCTATCTGAATTATTATCTTGTTTCGGCCTTTTTAGACCCCTTTTTTAACAAATAGTTATTGGTATATAGGTTATTGAAACGGGCCGTAAGGGTCCGTTTCCCAATCTACTGATGGTGTCAGATAGCTCACTGGCAAGTTTTGTCTCCGTCCCTATATAAATATAGGGACAGAGACAAAACTATAAATAAATCAGCGATGGAAATTCCGAATAAGCTATGCGACACTTACTAGGAGCTTGTGGAACAGGCTCTAATAATTGTGGTAATTACTACATACTGAAAGCAAGCCCGCACGATGCAATGTGGTTTTCGCCTTTGTATCCAATTCCATATTAATAACCAACGCGCGTTTACAAAATGTGTTGTCTGTCCTAGTACGGACTGTTTCTTTAGAAATATTTAGTGCAATAAATCCAGGCAGTGACCACATAAAATAAGCATAATTGACACTTTTTAGGCTTTTTATGCTATTTCCGAAATACAGATACATAAAATTGAAATGTCTGTTTGTAATTTAAAATTAACAGCTTTTCACTTAATGCATGTGAAAGTATATATTCGGCACTTACAATAAAATATCAATTATTTTAATTTCTGTCTGTCCATCTGTCTGTCTGTCTGACGGCTGGACCGATTTTCGCGGGACTTTCACTGGCAGATAGCTGATGTTATAACGTCTAACATAGGCTACTTTTATTTTGGGGTTCCGTTTCCGTTACTTCTATGCAAAAGAAGTTGCGGGTATCAGCTAGTTTTTAATATTTTTGAATTATATTAAAACAAGTTTTAAGGAGATTATTTCCGCTATCTTTTGGATACTTGATAACAAACAAAGTAAGCTATAAGAGCAGAAGAATGTTTCTAAACGCGTCCTCTTTTTGTAAGTTTTGGGTGAAGAGGTTCTGGAAAATTGTTTTCACCATACAATTTTTTTTAAACCAATTTTAGATTAAGAAGTATTCTATATTTCGTGACAATTGTTAATTTTGTATGATTTGATTTCATTTGGTCGCAAAATGAACCGAAAAACAACCTTTTGTAAACGCGTCAAATATGTAAACGAAATGAAATAATCTACTTGATACAAAACTTTGCTAGCTAGTCACTCTTTTAATTGTCTTTTTTTAAGTGGATCTTTCTCAGTTCTAGCACATATTAAAGAAAGATGAACAGATAACAACTATATAGTTAGCCTTCATATTGATTGCACTACTACAAACATACGATGTGTCCACTATTGTGTACAAAAATTGTGAGCCGTAGAATGGGAAACCAAATTTTTTAAATTTGGATCGATTTGGATTGTTCTATAAAAGCAGTACTACTGATAAATGTAAGCTAACCCTGGTGTAAACTATACTGCAAAACCAATCTGCCACCACATATACCGAAACAGATAAACAAACTTTATAATAACACTCGCGTTTCGAGTGACAAAAATTCCCATACAGTTTCTAGAAAGTTATAACGATGCGAGTTCTGACCCCTCCAGCGATCGAGCTATAGGCTGTTTATTCCTTTAAGTTATTGTTTCAAAAAAAATCGCACTAAAAAGTAGGTCTTGTGTTGATAATATTTTAGCAACATTATCGAATGGAGTAATAATAAACACTGTGTGTGTGATTTTTTTTAATTCAGTCTCTGCGATTCCTGGCACTATTGATTTAACAAATATGTCAGGCGGTGGTAAAGAATTATTGGTTTACTAACCAGAGGTTCAGATCCCACCGAAGGAACCACAAAAGTTTTCTTTGTTCTCAGGAACACATAAATTTGAGACCCCTTGAGCCACATGCGTGATCGTGCAGGGTTGTCGGGTTGTGGTGTGTACTAATTAGACTTTCTCAATAACCGTATGCTACACTTAGTTTAATTTAATCCTCATCTTCTGTGACGACCCTTATTGAATTTGGATCGTTCTTTGAAAGCTTAGAGCACTAAACAGACAGTGAAAGCTGTTCCTCTGTACGTAAGTATACATTTTTACTCTGTGCTAAAAGTACCCATGTAATTACGTAAGGACGCAGAGCGTTTGCGGCATCTAGCAAACTAATTTGCGGCTCTATTTATGCGCTTTTATGCCAATTTATGTTTATGCTATCGGTTCATTAACCTTTCCTTAATGTCTTCTAGGTCAGTTTATTTATGAGCCATAAATAATGGCAACTGATATTTGGTCTTCCGTTAGCGAGGGTTACTAAACGATAGGGAAATTAATGTTCAATTTATATAAATTCATACCTGACCGCCATGGTTTAAGCATGGTCCTATTTTTGACCCCCGACGAAAAGAGAGGGGTGTTATAAGTTTGACGTGTCTGTTTGTGTGTCTGTCCGTCGCATCGTACCTCTTAAGCGGATGAATTGATGAATGAACCGATTTTGATCTAGTTTATTTTTATTTAAAATCTGACGTGATCGAGAGTGTTTTAGCTATAATTCATCATCATGAGCTCACTCATTGCTTGACAATTTTGGCGTTACCTAAAATGTTTAATTTTGGTCATTGAACATGAAAAATCATAGCTCCCGATTTCGGTGACGGCGGTCGACTTCATTGAAACCAGGCTACGCAGGAGTAATTTTAAAGTGAGTCGCAGTACACAAGAAGAATCCCACTTCCTTCACTCTCGAAACCTAATGAGAGTGATGGGATGGATAACCGACACGACTGGCGAGAGATCAGGCGCAAGTCCGACTTTTTACATGCCCATCCGAGGCATGGATCATCTTTTTTGTCAGACAATCAGGTGATCAGCCTGCGTTATCCTAACCAAACTTGAGAACAACATTTTTTGTTGTTTGAGTCGAGCCCACGACCTCGCGAGTCGCGTGCCAAGTTCTAAACCACTGGACCACGGAGGCTGCGGAACATGATTATCATCATCACCAACCACTGAGGCACATGTCTCTCCTCAGTATGAGAAGGAATAGGCTATATCCACCACGTTTGCCCACGTGGGCATGGGCAGCTGATTTCACTGCAGATAACGTTATCTGCAGTGAAATCAGCTGGGTGAAATTAAATAGTACACAAAAATACATAACATTTTTCTCTTGTAAATACACCGAAATTCCGAAAGTGATTCCTTCTGATTTGGTACTCCATCTTCCTAAAACTAAGAGCCTGCATTGTTACCAAGGTAATAGAGCCGATCGCATGGAAATATCAATGGTTTTATCTCATAACAATATTGAAGGATAAAACAATGCGTCCTTGATGTTTTGTATGGACCTCGGCGAGTCCAATGAAAAATGGATCGTATTTGTTCAAAATAAAACTCAGATTTGATTGGCAGCTGCTAATGTATGCGCTTTGTATAACAAAGAACTACATGGCTATGCTTTTCATAGTTAGAATACAGCCTATACTGAGTGTTGATCGGCCTGACGCGTAAAACACAATATAAAAAGAATGGTCTAACAAAACGTCTGGATTCTGGAATGAGAAAAATATATGTATACGTGAATAAACTACAATTTTAGTTACACGCGAATACGGTGTTGTAATTTTATTTTAGTATAAATGAGTAGTGTTCTGAAAAATAAAACAGTTCACAAAAGGAATAGTATACAAAACAAAAATCAATATTTTCAAAGAAACTGCGGATTGCTTGAAGCACTTTTGTGTAGCTTGTAGAAACGCCCCATACCAAAGTCGTACAATCAGGTGGCATCACACTCCTGAAAGTTGCTACAAAATCTATGATCATAATATTATGCACAAAATTTCTGATATCTCCGACATTTACACGCTTTATGTTCATAAAAGTAAGTAAACAATAAGTAAACTAATTAAGTAGGTTTACACTACTGTAATTGGGTTTTTTAGTATATTTTTTTTGTGATAAATGGAAAGATCATATTTAAGTTTTATAACAAAAGTTTTTTATTTTTATTTTTCGCAAATATTCAAAAGCTATATCAAAATAAAAATAATTTTTGAATCCAGTACCGAAGACACGCCGACAGCTCTCGAAGAAATCCGAGCGCGTGTGACGTCATAATGTTAGTTTAAATCCAGGGTATCGCAACTGGGTATAATAACTATTGGCGTTCGAAATTCAAAATTATAGTAGTTTTCTTGACTTTTCATTATATAGCTACGTCACATTATGACGTCACCGATCGTGGCGCGTTCATAGTCACGTGATTTTTTTTTTAATTTTATCAATTTTTAATTGTTTATAAATAATTGAAAAAATATTTTTTTCTGTTTTTTTCACATTATCATTAAAAAAAATTGTGACTGAAATGCATCTAATTACAAAACTACACACAACTTGTTTTTAGATTTAAGAGAATATCTTTTGTTTTTTTTTTTATATAAGTATCTTGTTTTAGTTTTGTTTCTTATTTTGCTTTTGATTATTTTATTTTTGTAAATGAATACATTTTGTGTTGTGGGCCAAAATATTTTCGATGCCCAAAAACTGGTCTATTTTATGGAAAATTAGTACAAAACTGTGAAAAAATTATACTAATTTCTAAAGTATATAACATTATTGTCTTAACTGGAAACAATATTTGTCCACAAAAATATCTTATTTATCCGAAAATCACGGTAACAACGTTGTCATTCTTAGTAACGCAGTATCTTTTCATACAAACTACTGCTGTCCCTGAGCACTTGTCTTAAGTTATACATAGCAATTTGTCACAATATTTCCTTAGACGGCGTTTATCTTGAATACCTTTATAAAAATGTAAGTTTTGAACCTTATTACTATGTCACGGACATTATTTAATCATTTAATGCAATAAGCAATGATTTTGTCTGTGTCCCCAACAAAGAACAATTTCGTTACTACTTTACGTTTCTATATGAAAATAAACCTTAAAGTAAGTGGATAACATATTTTCGTACTTCATTCGGTTCGACTTGTTGTAACTGAAGCAACCGAATCGTTCGCATTACAATTAGTGATAGAGGTGTGTGTATTTATTGCGTGGCCGCTGAATTACCGCTGTCGAAAGGTACATACTGACGATATTTACATTATCATTATTTTTATGTGCAATTAGTCATGTATATGTTCTGTCAGTGTTAGAATATTTGCATGTTATTATTTTATTTAGTGATAATTTATTAATTTAGTAATAATTTATTAATTTAGTAATATTAACAACTGCGTAACTGCTACACAGCGTTACTTTTCAGTAACGCAGTTGTTGCATCGGTAACACAGTTGTTGGCAAAAATTTTTTTCAGCCTACCCTGTAAAAAAATGTGTGTCCCTCTGATTATTATAGTATTTTAGTAATACATAGGGCTTTATTTAATTTAAAATTAATTAATTTCACACGTGCGTATTATTCATCAAAAGTAAAAGATAATAATATGTCATCAGTTTGCATTCACTTAAAGTTTTTTTTGTCACTAATAGAAAAATTGAAGTTTTATAATTAGGCTTTGGTAACGCAGTAATCTAAATTAATAAGAATATTCTATGAAACTAAGTTTTTCTGTGATTTAATTTTATAATAGGTAAATATAAGTGTTACAGTTTAAAACTGACATGTTGGCGAGTCTTATTGATGAATTTTAATAAAGAATCTTAAATGTGTAAAAAAGAACGCTGTTGTCTAATTTTTCGGCACCTTGATATATTATTTGCCACAAATATATTTAACTCGTTAAAACTATCGTTGCAGAAGTGTGTATATTATAAATCGATCTACAACGAATCTATATCTACATATAAAAAATATATTACTTTAATTAAAAGAAAATAACGAAAATTTTATGCTCGGATTAGGCATTAAGGGTCAAAATACTTGGCCCTTCTATATTAGTGGCCATGGTAGTGTAGTCCTTTAAACTATGATTTATTGAACATAGTAAATGATTTATTTTTTTATTTAACATTTATTTAACATCTGCCAAGTGATGACTAATGTTCAATGATATCTGTGTGTCGGTGTAAAATACTGTCTATGATAACTACCTATTATATCATCATAATATGATGATGTATGGTGTGATGATGGTGTTGATGATGATGATTACCGTAACTGAGATAGTCACATATTATGCTTGCAATTCTTTAAACAACGCCGAAATCCCCAAACATGTATCTATAAGGAGTCAAGAGTTCTGTTCAGTACTTTTGGATCCAGGGTATAGGTAGGTATATATATACCTTTGTGCAAAATCTTACTTTATGGTAGCATATGCTTAGACCACTTCAGAAAAAGTAGAAATCACCATATGTGTCCATATAAATTTCGAGGAGTTCCCTCGATTCCTCGTGGATGTGTTTGTCATGTTATTTTTGAAGTCGGGTTTCTTTATGTTTTTATTTTAAATTTTTTTGTTTATTCAACACACACTTTAGCATTTATCGACTTAAACAAAAATACGACTATTTATATGCATTGATTACTAATTAGTCGAGTGATTTAGTTAAAATGGTTGTAATTATTCCTAAATAAATTTAAATATATGGCATATGCATATTTTTGTCATCTCCTTTTGATTTTCTTTATTTTGATGCCCTACTACTATAGGTTTGATAAAAAAAAAATTGAACTGCGCCAAAAATTTGGCGCCAAAATGCGCCATTTTGTATTTTTTCTTTGAGCAAGCTATCTAAGAACACTTGGGTTTTTGAGACAAATCTAACGACATCTTAACTGTCGAAATCCATCCAGCCGTTTGGAAGATACGTGGTAATAAATGAATTTACAAACATACATACATATAAACAAGATACGCGCGAAAAACATAACCCAGTCAAGTAAAAAGAACAATTTAAGAGAGCCACTTACCTTCGAATACAATATAATAGAAAATCTTCCAGTAGCGAAAAGTAAAGTTAAAGTCATCTAAGCTACAAAATATATCTCATACTGAAGTGGTTTGTCCGGGAAATTGTCACTTTGCGGAGAGCTGAGAATTATTATGTGCAATTTTAGACTTTATTGAGCAATATTTTGTATGGATATAAAGCATTTTTCACTTGACTCATACAATTTGATTGCCTATCATAAAACAATTTTCATATGAGAAAAAAGTGAATTTTCTTTTGATGGAAGATTTAGAACTTCCAATGATCTTATACTCGTATGAAAGGCAGATTAAAGTATCTTTATGTCTTCAAAGTACTCTTATTGATTCTATCTTTAGCATAATCTTACAAAGGAGCCTTGTCACATTAATTTTTAATGGTTAAACCATATGGCTTACGATATTGAGTTAGAGGCATTATGTGTGATGTAGGTATTGTTCTTGTGACCTTTTCTCGTACGTCGTATATAATACGCTCAGTTAGGTATAATATAACAGTGTAGGTTTAAGCTCATTTTTATAAAATTCTGTATCCAAAGGGCAAAAACAGAACCCTATTACTGAGACTTCGCTACCGTCTATCTATCACCAGGCTGTATCTCCTTAACCATGATAGCTAGACAGTTGAAATGTTCACAGACGTGCTGCCGATATAATAACAAATACTAAAAAAAACAATAAAATAAATATTGAACGGGGGCTCATATAGAGCGTGTTTTTTTTTACGTTTTGTACGGAATCCTTCGTCCACGAGTCCGACTCGCACTTGGCGGGGTTTTTTTTCTATATACACGACACTTAAAATTATTGTAATGAAGTTTATATACTTATATTCATAGACAGCACATAGCGTAACATGTATACATGTTGTAGGTGCCTACTTTTATCTAATGGCCCATAAGCTAAGCTAACAATAATTATTATGAATACTTCACAGGTTCTGCCGCCAACTTCTGGACTAGTGGACTACGCTGTGAGCCTGCGTCCTGATTATCATCAGGCTGTGATCGACACCGTTACGTACTACGGATGGAAAACCGCTATCTACATTTACGACTCCCATGATGGTAAGTGATGTACTGTTCAATATTTCTATAACTTGGCGACCTCTGTAGCTCAGTGGTTAGTGCGTCGGTACTGAATCCGGAGGTCGTGTGTTCGGGTTGTTGTAATCATCATTACTAATAAGAAAAGTTTACACAGTGGTTAAGCTATACAATATGAATAGCATAAAAGTATTAAATATATTTTCGTTGTCTGGTACCCGTAACACAAGCTGTTCGGAAACTCACCACAAGGCTAGATGGACGTGGTGTGAAACGTTCATAGATATGAAATCTAACCCGAAACTTAAATACTTTAAAGCTTAAAGTATACAACAAAAGGTAAAGAAAGAAAGTAGGTATATATATATCACTAACTAGTGCCCGCAACTGCGTTTGAGTAGAACTGACGGAAATGTAACCCAATTTTTATAAACGGAACCGGAAAACACCTTCTAATATCAGCTGAAGGGCTGCCAGTGAAAGCCCCATGAAAATCGGTCCGGTCGCTTCATGGATTAGCCGGAACTAACAGACAGACAGACTGACAGACGGACGGACAAACAAAAATTTAAAAAATATATTTTTTAGTTTGTTAATACCGTATATTATTTTATATGCATTAAGTAAAAAGCTGATAATTTAACATTTAACAAACAGACACTTCAATTTTATTTATTTGTATAGAGAAATATTATTTAGGTATGTGCGTAAAACTGTAAAAGAAATTGAACAATCTAATCTTAATTATTTCTAAAAATTACCATTACACCCCCCCCCCCCCCCCTTCTTTAACGTCTGAAATAACTACAGGAATATTGAAAACAAGGTAAGTGAATTAGTTAATATCAATTATCTAATCAAAATTCCAATGCTTAATTCCTAGTGCTCGTGCGATGATTATATTATTATATGGGGTCAGATCACTCCAAGTTTCTTTAACTTAAATGGACCTGGTACGATCCGCCTTAATTTAACGCATATTATAATACCCCTTGTGAATACAAGTTCAGACCATTACGATTCCTGGCCTTTGCTTTTCATATTGATTATCTTGTTTCTAGAAATATATTAGCAACACGTGGCATTATAAGCGTATTTTCGACTGTAATAAGTCATAAAGCCTCGTTTCGGTGTGAATTGACCCTAAGGAATGAAACTAAAAGAATAAATTCTACCAAATTAATGTGTCATTGTATTTTTTAATGCTGTAGTTTTTTTTTTTGCTTACAATAAGATTGAATTGGGTCTGAATTCTGACTATTCATACGCTAACTACAAAACACGAAAAGATATATGACGCTAAATATCAACATACTTGGAAATTCTCGAGCTGTCCTCGCGCAATATATTATCGTCACTTCTCATATCTGACGCGGAGTTGGCTAGGGACAACAGAAATTGCTACCTTTTGACAAATCGTATGGGACATAATCGAAAAAGTGGGGAAAATTCCAAAGTATCAAAGTTTGTGTATTGACATTGTACACAGTGTACAATGTCCTTAAAATACAGCTAATTTCAAGGATAGAGGTATTTCTGTAAGAATCAGTATTTGGAAATGCTACCTTTTGATTGTACGAGGCAATTTAAAAGGGGAGAAAAGTGCAAAGTTCAGTTTATATTTTATTGACAAAACAGTAAATATTTTTTATTTGGGTATTTCATGTTTGAATTACTAAAAGTATCTTAAATATTTTTAAGTTACTTTTGATCATATAAACATAAAGTACCCAAATCAAAACGAAGTTTTATAGATTTTTTTTTGGATACATCACAGATCACAGACATTCTATAAGCCGATATCTATCTTATATATTTTAATAGATCTGTCACGTCGTTTCAACAAAACATCGAATTATCATATTTCTTTTAAATCATCTGTACATTGGTATAGCGAAGTGAAAGTGTCGTATTCTGCAGTAGCAATAGCCTTTTGTCACAAATCCAGTGGTCTGAAAATTTTAGGTCCATAGCGTCAGACTCAGCCTCCTTGAAAAAGCGCAGTCAAAGAGATCAATGGACGTTACAGGGCTATGAATACGTACACAATTACACCTTTCATGGATCTATACCCAATGTTACAAACTCTAAAATCAACAAATAATTCCGGCCATTTAAATTCTGCAGCCACGATTAATTCACTTGGCTTTGTTCAGCAGAGGTATTTAAACATAGTTTAATAATAATAATAATAATATCTATGGACACTTCACACCACGCCAATTTGGCCCCGTGCTAAGTATCCGAAGAACTTGTGTTACAGGTACCAGAAAACGGGAAATATATTTAAAACTTTTATGCTATACATATATTTGAGATGTTTATTATATTATACACATATTTAATACACATCCAAGACCCAGGAATACAGGAAAACTTTTTATTCCTTCGGCGGGATTGGAACCCGCGACCCCGACTTGAGCACCAACGCGCTGAACCACTGAGCCACAGAGGCCGTCAAGTAAACATACTTTGGAAGCTAGTGCGGTGAATCTGGACTTACTTTTTGTAAGATTTTTCATAAAGTAATGCAATTAAATAAGGAAGTGATTATATCGATGTTTTTTGATTTCCAATAATTAATAGAATCAGATGTTAATTTGCGGAAATCCATAGCATGCAATTAAATTAATATTACATCTAGCACTATCCCTCGCAAAATACCCACATTTGCTTGCAAGTTGTGGATATTTTTTCGCGGGATATTGCTAGATACAATATATATTATTATTATTTTTTTATTTTCAACAAAACTAACTAGGTTTCATATTTAAGATTTATTAAGTCGAATCAACATAACAAGTCATAGGGTGAAATAATACCTACAATCTTCATCTATTCTATCCATCCATCCATCCTCACAAACTTTCAGATTGGTAGTATGAAATACTAAAGGCTTATAAATAGTACGAGTATACCGGCAAATACAGTATAGTATATGCCATATAATATCAAATCACAATCGCTTTTACCTACTTCATGACACGGCCGATTTTGTATAAGATTTTTAATATAGCTCGCATAAAGGCAGTCTCGATCCAAAGTGATTTCATTTTATGTAGCACAATCACATAGAAAATTGAGAGCATTGCGACTCATTTACATACAAGCACCGTTATCCACTTTGTTATAACCTGATGAGTTTGTTGGAAAAATCGTGAAATTATTTAAAACAAGCCCGGCAATGGTAGAAAAATGTGATTATATTGGCAAACGCCGTGCATCAAATAATACCTAAATAATAATTCGTAGTTTATAAGTTCCCTTGCTCGTTATTATATTACTGACTATTTTTCATTGAATAAAACTTACAGTCTGTCTACATGTCCATGGCAAGACGTCGCCGATAATATTAGTATAGACTAGCTTTTGCCTGCAGCTTTGCCCGCGTGGACGAAAGTGTTTGTGGCAAAACAGTTCCTTAGCAATAAACCTACTGCAATATAGTTATTATAGTCCCGTCCAACCCGCTGTTGCGAGACCGCTTGAATAAATTTTTGCGCGCACTATTTAATTTTAAGATATCTCCTAATAATATTGGTATAGTTAAAACTTTTTTGATTCTATCATAGAAAAACTGATAATTGTTTTTAAAAATATTTAAAGAAACCGTTTGTAGCGATTAACTACACTATATTAATATGCTGTTTATGTCTTTTTCATTTTTATTCGCGCACCACGCCAACTGTTACTGTGTTATGACTCTGTCTTCGCTTTATTGCTGTCATTATAACTATTGTTGCGAGCAAGCTTTACTAAATTGTATTCACTGTTAGGGTCAGTTCACACCGCACCGCACAATACATAGCGCGACGCGGCACTGAATTTTTAAGATATTCAAAATTTGACTTTATCCACTACTCAAAAAGATACACGTTTCATATGACATCAGTCAATAAAGGTCAATTTTGTATAGACATCTTAATAATGCAGCGCCCCTTCCGGTATCGTTTGTGTTAGCTGACCCTTGAGACGCTGAATTTACCCTGAGAAGGGTCAATTCACACCGAAACTAGTCGCGACAGGACGCTACATTTATAAGTTAGCGATTCAAAATTGATTTTTCTTCACTACACAAGAAGATACACGTTTCATTGCGGGACCGGCGCATCGCTATCCTGGTGCAGTTAGAAATTCGAACTCTTGCAATGAAATGAACATTTTTTTTGTGTTGTGAATAAAGTTACATTTTCAATAGCTATCTAAAAATTCAGCGCTGCGTAGCATCGAGTATCGTCGCGGTGTGAACGACTGCTTTAAATGTTTCTGGATTTGGATGATTTATTTTCTGGATTTCTTACAGAATTAGATAGGGACGGACATACAATTAAAATGCATCCTGTGATAACTACAAAAGAATCAATATGTTTTAATCTTTTTTTTATGAAAATAGGGACTAACGAGCAGAAGGATTGCCTGGTGGATAGCGATTACCATCGCCCAGGGATGCAACACCAGAGGAATCGCATGTGCGTTGTCGGCCTTTCAAAAATGATTCATACGCTCTTTTCTTAAGGCTTAAAGGTCGTAATGGATCAAAAATATTACAAAAATTGCTGGTTCCGCAATGAGCTTCAGTAACAGATACCTTTAAAACTATAATACTTCTTACATTATAACCTGTTACTCTATTGCTTGTACAAATATGTCACATAAAAATCCACCAGATTAAACAATTACATTGGAAAATACGTTACAAAATGCACTATTGATCACAATTTATCGCATTTAGGGTATATTCACACAAGCGAAGGGTCGAAGCGTGGCGAAGAGAAATTATGAAAACTTAATATAGGAAATTCCATAGACCTATTGTATAATACTATTATAGACGTGGCATGTCGAGGAAATAAGTGTCCACACCTTAATTGCCCCACTTTTGGGGTTTTTTGGGGCAGTCAAGGTTTTTAAATTTGTTATCTTGACATTTTCTTACCGTAGTATAATTAGTCCGCATTTAATTGACAAAATCTTCTGAAATCAAGATGGCGTAACTTCTTCTTATATGATGACTTTTTCTTATACGTCACATATTGATCGCCCATCCCTAGTTTTGGAATCATTAGGAAATTCACTCTTATGCCCACAAGGTAATGCACATATTCCTTCTGATAAAACTATTAAGTGGTTGTCGTCCACAAAGCGTGCATTTTGTTTTATATCAGAAGGAATATTATAACTGAATTATATGCTAAATTTATATCTCATTCGATTAAATATATTCAATGGTTATTAGCATGCGTTAGTTTTTTTTTTCAGAAATTGGACCGATTGAATTCGGTTATTCAACGGTACATACCATCGGATTTAGACACACTAGAAGATTGAGAATTCTACTCTCGCATCTCATCTTGAAAATATAATAAACCATAATCAAGACATAATCATGTCAGGACATGTCTAAGGAGGGTTCCGTAACTATCAAGGCGCATTAGCTTTTCTTTGAATTACTTTAGAAGCTATTGTCCGATTTCACTCAAAATAATTTTCCTACATAGTTTTTAGCATGATCTATCAATGTGGAAATTTACAAGTTTCTTTTATAGTTTAGAAATGCCAGGGAAACAACTCACAAACCACTTTGGAGGCCGATTATTCGAAAATGGTCGACTTTGTAAAAAAGTCATGTATATACCTTGCCTTTATTTTAAAAAACCTATTTTAACTATACCCAAGACGATGAGCTAGAATGAAAAAATATTTTTCATCCTCACTTCACATGTATGGTGAGTACAACTCATAAAATATAAAATTATTATTATTTTATGATGATAAAACCGATAGCTATACACAATCTATAACTATAACAAATTTCATCTACTTATATTAATAATTACAGAAGCTAGAAGCGCGGACAGACAGACAGACAGACGGACGGACAGAGCGAAACTTTAAGGGTTCCTTGTGTATTACGGAACCCTAATAAAAGTTCATGTCACTTTTTTGGGTTTTTAAAAACACTATGCGTTGTGGATATAAAGCTGAATTTGCTTTATTGATTTTCAGAATTTCGCTACGCTGCGCTTCGACTCTGCGCTAGTGTGAATTGACCCTAACCCCCTCGGTTTGCAATTCTCCACCTACCCCCTACGGGCTATAATCAACACACGACTCTTTGTTTTTATTGCGAGACACACTTCAATACGGTTAAGTAGAGTATCATGTTTCTAAAAACCTCTCGATCGTTGAGTTTTCGAAGTATCAAAATGAACATATAATTATTTTTATACGGAGCGAAGACTTACTTATGTTAGGGTTCCTTGGAAATTAAAACAATAACACTGCCAAGTAGAGGTGCGCTACATGCATCACTAAAAAGATATGATATATATATTTGGATCATGGTGAACTATAATATCACTCTTACAGTTCAGTAGTTCAATTATATTTGTCCACTGTGCAAGTAGACAAATATAATTGAACTACTGAACTATCAAATGGGCAATGGCTAAGGTCAAATCTCACTATTCACCTCCTCAGAATAGTTGGTTTTTATTGGTTTATAAACTAAATGTAGTTTGTGGCCAGGCTAAGTCTCCACCCTGTGGACGAAATTCGCCCATAATCTATTATATAAAATAACATGTCCTGACTGATTCATCAACGCCGAGGCATAACTACTGAAGCTTGAAACGTAATATTTGGACCATGGCTTCCTTTTGTGACGTATAGGTTCACTAAGAAGGGCGAAATTCACCCCCTAAAGGGGTTAAAAAGGGGTATTATCGTTAGTATATAACTTTTTTTTTTTTGCGGTCAGACCTGTTTGGAATTTCGTGAAATTACTCTTTGACATGATTTACTAAAACTCTAATTCAATATTTTCTAAACTTCGATCTCTTAAGGAGTAAAATGGGGTACTAAACTTTGTACGGGGAAAAATTATTAAATGAACATTTTGGCTTAAAACTTTGTAAATGTAGTCCTAAAAGAAATAAAGTAAATGAGTGTTTCATATGATTTTTTGATATTCAACCCCTAAAGGGATGAACAGGAATGTTGTATGAATGTCTTTTTTTCAGAGTCAGACTCATGCTTGACCATTTTACTATATGTGTTGTATATTTTTGGAATGATCTCTTCAAGCTCTTTATTTTGATACCAAACACCTTTCGCAGTCGAGTAATAAACATACCCTATGACACTCGCACAACTGAGACGAGTTTAGACTCGATGTATGATACCTCATATTATGTTGAAATCCGTCAAACGGTTTAGGTTGCAGAGCGTGTTAAAGAAATGGACATGCATACATACATAAAAATATAAAAATTTTTATTTTTTAGATCTTAGAATCTGAGGTTCGAGGTGAGGAGGCTTCGAAATATACAATTTTGAAAAAAATTATATAGCCTAAGCTACCAGCGGCATCATTACAAATATATTGACACGTCATTTATTACAATCCTACCAGTAGTTTTGACGCTACGAAGGAACAAAACATACATTCATAGACTGCTAAAATCATTATCCTTCCTTTTGGCTTCGCCGTAGTTGGGTAAAAAGGGTTCCGTTTCCATTTACTATTTCTAGGTAAAATCTAAGTAAAATCTAAAGCTAGTAATTAAATATAACTTTTAAATTTAAACTTTATAAGAGATCTTTTGCATTCTTAGATAGAAAATGTTGTAACAGATTGACAATCAAACGCACGGTAGTGTCTGTTAATAATCTGAAATAGTGTGTAATCTTGTTATTTTTATTAATTTTAGTGTTTAATGTATTCCTAAGCATTATTTCAAAAATTATTAGCTTTGTGCGTACCTTCCTCCACCTAAACTTTAATTTAACGCCCAAACTTCATACTCCTCCGGTTGTACAAATATCGTAAGACTGTACTGAAAGTATTTGCTTTACGTAATAATACTAACTTTTGATGAAATTTGGTATGGTAGCAGCTCTGGATTAAAACAAAGACTATTTTTTATCTCGAAAATGTAGTCTTTCCATGGGATACCTAATGCCAAAAGTGACTTCTTTACATACGGAACCCAGTCATATTATGATACAGATTCATGTTAAACACGTTATATGAAAGATTACTTCAGACTTCCGTGGTCTTGTGTATGAATCAAGTATGAATCTTTTTGAAATAACGAAATCTTTTTGAAATAAAGATACGGCCAGTATATTAATAGAATGTTTTCCTGTGTTTGTTTATACGTTTCTTTTATTCTTAGTCAATTTAAAGAGAACATAAATTACGACATAGGTAATTCTTTTAGTCTAAAAATATTTAAATCTATTGACTGGTATATTTAAAAAAATAAAATTTATGTGATGTGAAGGTGTGAAGAAAGCTAATATTTTTTAATGAACGTTTAATAATACATAGAATTCATAAAAATAACAACAACACACACTATTTCAGATTTTATTAACACACACTACTGTGTGTTTTATAGATTCAGTTTTGTTACACGTTGAAGTTTGTACATCTGTCACAATGTCTCCATTTTTTTCTGCTTAGAGGCAAAACCCCTTATAAAGTTCAAACTTATAAATTGTAAGATACAGACCGATCTCTAGTATTATTTAATTAGTCAAAAAGAGTTTTCTTAGTAGGTATATATATATCTACCGAACAATCTTCATCAATCTATACACTTAACAAAATTTCTAGTTACGAACTTTTATTGATGAACACACTACTTGTATAATACAAAACAAGTCTAAAATTACAAAGCGTGTTGGCAAGTGTGCAATCAAAGTGGTGTCTTCAGCCAAGAAACTAGTTCTCACGAAACTTCGCAATCTTCACTTGTGGTGACGCCAAATACCTGCCCCTAATAGAGTATTTGCCTGTAATTGTTTTTATCACATAAATGAATAAGAATGTTTACGAAATGTATATTTAGAAGTCAATATTTTTGATGGAATTGGGGATTGTTTAAAGCACTTCAATTTCTGAGTCTTGTGAAAACACCCCATGCAAAAGTCGTACAAGCAGATGACGTCACGCGCCTGTAAGTTGCCACGAATTGTATGGTCACATTGGGTCACATGCACAAAATTTCTGATATCTCCTAAGTTCGCGAGCTTATGTTCATACTAACCATAGTAAATATTTTTGTATTTGATGACATAAGAGATGCGTAAAAGCCTGCATGCAATTGTGTAGCAATGGTTATACCTACATGGGCGGCAAAAATCACTTACTATCAAGCAATTCTCCGCTCGTTTTCAGATTTTAAAATCTTAGTCATATCTTCTCATATTGATTCAATCTTCAAGAAATCTCGTTGTATCAATCCCGGTATACATAATTATAATCTAGCTCAAAGACAATCGGCCCGATTTCCCTTAATATGTTCTGGAATGGAAGGATCTAGATTCTAGACTCTTCATTAGCTTTGAGACGTTTGTTACACTTTAGGATTTGTTCAGTATTAGATTACGCCCTAAGTGTTATAGTACGTATTACATTGTAAATCGTCTATTTACTTATGTAGGCTTATCGCCGTATTATGAATAAGGAAATTTATAAGAACCCTATGTCGCCCTGTGGTCGAAATTCGCCTATAATAATTCATAAAATTTTTAGTTTGAACTTTGTAATGGTTATTTTGCATCTTAGATAGAAAAAAAAATGTAAATCTTGTGACAGATCGACAAACATCATCGTTTAACAAAATTGTATCAACCGCATGGTAGTGTGTGTTAATAAATAATCTGTTTTCAACACACCTCTGTTTGCATAATATTCGTAAAAAGTTTTTGCTTCAATATTAATACAATATGATGACTGTGATGATAACGATGATAAAACAATTATAATTCAATATATTCTTGATGCCATTGATTTAAATACCTTTGTTAACTTTTGTTCTTAACTTCTCTTTTACCAAACTTTCATAACTTCTACTTTGACGTTTCAATCTTAGCACATTTAGACCCATATCTGGGTTAAAGTTAATCCTGGGTTAAAATATCATGCAGTCTCTTTCATAAATACATAGAACGAGAGAGATAACATGATATTTAATCCAAGGTTAACCTTGATCAAGATCTTCGCAAGTCGGCCTTAGTATAGTAATGCTGAAAATACTATTAGAGTTACACACACGCATACAAACCTAGGCACGGGAAAGATTTCTTTGTACTGTATTCTTTGTAATTTAATAACATTTCTTTAGATTTTCGGATAAGGTAGAGCACGATATTTGACTGTGGTCAATTATAAAAACCTCTTATACTCAGCGGATTTAATAAGCCGTCGAGACCACGATTTCCACAGGAACGGAAATAAAGCTGAGATCAGTTTCGCAATCTTACGAATACGTAGGGTGACTACTCGGTACACTTTTTATAGGACATGTTTAGACTCGGTTTATTCTGTTCAGACTCAGTGTACTCAGATTTTCGCAGCATCTTTGTTTTAAAAATATCTTTGGAGTAATTTTAGATTTATTCCTTTTATTCTCGATATTATTATCCTTTTAAAAAAATATATAGAATAATATTATTATTGTAACCATCAATATTGATCAGCATTTCCATGACGTATTTAAACGCATCGTTATATTAATTTAGTTAGTAAGTTAACAAAGAAAAAATACCAATATATTTTACTAATTGCAATAAACTTTACGTAACGAGATTTCTCCGCATTCCAGAAAATTCACTTAATTTATCTTTTGTACCTCACTTTCTAAAGTAAGTATAAAGAATGGCTTTATTCAATATCGGTCAATTCTAAGAACATAAAGTGAAGTAAATTCAAAGAAATAAAGTTTATCAATCAAATGGAACTATGCTCGCAACTTCGCAAATTGGAATCGAAATTAATCATAATGTTATTTTATTATGCAGGATATTTCTCGAAAATTATGGTACTTTTATTAAACTTACTGTTTCATTTCCATTAACTTTTCAACTATAGGTTATCTAATTATTATTTCTTAACAGTATTAGTCATATCCTCGTGACAACGGGACGTGACCACCCAAATTTTCTTTAAGGATATTATTATAATATTGATAGTAAGCATCGTGTAATAATCGTATATATACTAAACATTACAAAAATATTATATTAAAGCTAATAAAACTTCAATAAAGAAAAAAAATCTTATTTGTTCTTTCTAAAATACAAAAGGATACCTAACTACTGTTTTTGTCCTTAATTTGTCCTTTAAATCCTTGACGCGTGGCCCCTCTACTGAACATAGATCATTCCGATTTCCAAATAACACCCTCCTCTGTCTTTCTGTCACATCAAACTGAGTCTGTGAGACACTGATTTGAATACTTGGCTTATAACGCGCCGCTCTCTTAACAATGACAATAATTCATGAAGAGATCTCGAATCATAATCGAAGATAATAAACTATTGTGGTATTTTTTTTTTTTTGTAAAAATAGGTTTTTTTTTACTTGGAATATTAATGTTTATTTTTTTTTACTATACCTTATCCTCTGAGAAGAACAAAATAAAATGTTACTTATTACATTGGTCATATTTAATTTATAACTGATTGACTTTCAGAAATCACCAACAAAATAGCATCTATAATTTTCGTAACTTATAACTAAAAATCTTAACAAAAAATTGTGGTACCGCCTAAACTAAGAAGTACAGATAATATTAAGCTGCTTAGCATATAAAATACCCAAAATATATAAAACAAAGTGTACCTTTTCGGAGAAACTCATAAAAAAGTTGACGAACAAATGACGGAGAGGTACAAAATATTTGCTCGATAAAATCAGGCAAACACAACAGGCTCGATATAGGAGCAATTTTAACCCGAGTGTACACATGCTATCGATTATCCTCTGAAATAAGGGTGGGTGCACACTGTTAAATATGCGAATGTTTGCTACACAGGAGAATTGGAACGTTGAAAAAATCTTGACAATTAGCATAGCAACAGATTTCAATGAAAAAAAATAAAAAAATGTCGATTTTCTTCCACGTAAATTTTATAGGGATCATACCAATACTGCGTGACCTGTTTTTGTGGGGTGAAGAGTGGGGGTTTTGGTTTTTGTCACGTAGTCAATATCTTCTAGGAAAATAATAGTCATTCCGCGGGCTGTGAGTATGGCGCATTACCTATGAGCTAGCAAGATTTTTAAAATCTTAATAGTTATGAAGTACCTAAGTACTACGTGAAGGGGAAAAGGAGGGTCTCGGCATATACTACGGATGGTCACCGGAGGGGGAGGGGGCTATAAATGGTAAAAAAGTGGTCACGTGGTATAACTTAGTATAAGGGAACGTACCCAACGTAGATATAGGTGTATTGGTGTTGGTGTGATTATTTATTTATTCCGCTTCATAGTTAAGACAGAACATCGTTTGTCGGGAGAGCTAGTTATTAATAATTTCTTAAAACTTTAATGTCAAATAGCTACAATATTTAGTGCAAAAAATTTAGAAGAAATACTCAATGTATTAGGTACAACATATTTCTTACACACAGCATCAGCCTGTTCGCATGGAATGAAAAATATGTGCCAAATTGCATTCTAATCTTTGAGGCATCACTTGTAACACAATAATTATTATTAAAAAAGTGTGTGTCAGCTCCGACGCACGACTGGAGTTTACACTAAAAAGTAAAACACGTCCCTCGGAAGGAACAAAAACTTTAGCGATCGATTTAAGTTCAAAAATTCGCGCCATGTAAAAAAAGGTGACAGGTGCGCAGAATACGTTGCGCACGAAAACGTAACGAGGTCATTCGTTCAGTAGATTTTACTCCTCATATGTTTTTCATACCGGGGGCCTTATATGAAAATCGCTTCTTAAGGAGTAAACCCCAAAAATGCAATACCAATGTGTCGCTAAACCTCGAGAACGCTTGCACCGATTTGGCTTATTTTAGTCATTAAATAATTGTGGAAGTTTAGGCTTTAATGACGAGAAATATTGGAAAAGATATAAGTGTAAAGTGTAGGAGTAGGTACAGTTGTAGATGTAGGTGTAGTTAATACAGAACAATGTATGTCGGGACAGCTAATTATCAATACAATATACATCAAATGCACAGTTATGTCTAACTATTACGGTGTGTACACGCCTTACAATTTTAATATAATCAGGCTCAGTCAACAGGGGGTTGACTACATAGTTGTGATTTATTATGAGGAACATAAGTTATGGCTTGCCAGGGTACGTACGTGTACCGATAAACTTTACCAAGTAAACTTGGTATTATGGTGAAGAACTCGAATATTATGAAGAAATAAGAAAAAATTCGATAATAGCGCCTGTCACACGTTCAGTTCTGGTTAATATCCTAAAAGTCGATATTGTGTTATCACTGTAATAAGTTTGACATACCTGTCTGTCTCTGCCTGTGTGGGTATATATGTGTGTATGTGGACGAACCGATTTTTATCTACTTATTTTGTTTAAAAGCTGACGCGAATATCAGCTCGCTTACTGCCTGACAATTATGGGGTTACTTTAATTTTTAGTTTTGTTTATCATATTGTAGTAGGACATGAGATCTCCACATCAGCCACAGTTATATCATAAACCTGCAAAAACAATTCTAAAAATCAAATTTTGTAACTTAATAAAAGATTTTAGTGCATGGAGTACAAATTTTATGATTAAAACATAGATATAACTAAATATAGCATCTGTCTATGGTGCACAAAGCCCTGAGGAAGGCAATAACAGCGTATTGCAACGGCGTCTCCCCTTCTTATTACCAGAGGAAAAAATACTAGACTTTTATACTCGTTGCTACTTTTGTTAAGCAGCAGAGTAGCAAAGAATGAAGAATGTCCATATTTTTTAATGCTTAGTAATATTATGAATTCAGTAACTAATAGCTAGGGAGCTGGTGGAAAATATCCACCAGCTCCCTATAATAGGTATATGATTTCATCGTCGTAATATAATTGCAACTATGCTAACTAGAGAAAAATAGTGGCGATCCTAAGTAGCTCTGATTTAATTCGAAATCTGTACTAATGTCATAAAGAGGAAAAGTTTATTTGTTTGTATTGAATAGGCTCCGAAACTACTGGACAGATTTTGATAAAAGGTGGCAGAGATATAGAGGACAAAGGTTACTTTTCATCGAGTCAAAATGTATGGTTGCCGTGGGATTTCTTTTTGCGCGCACGAAGTCACGGGCAACATGTAGTATATTATATTCTTTGCTTTTGTCATCAATAGTGACAGAAACCCTAAAATTTATTTTTTAATAGGTTAACGTGTAAAAATTGGACATAATGTCCATACTTCACTCAATCATTTTCTTACGTGGGAGAGCCATGCTCCGGCACGATTAAGCCGGCTCACCGGATAAATACCACGTCCTAACAGTGAACCATCGTAAAATTACTTTGGCTTTGTGTTTACCGAGTGAGTGAGGTTACCGGAGGCCCAAGAGGGGTTGACAATTTTTAGGACTGGGGATGCACTTATGACACCGCTGGTGTTGCGGATACCGTCGGATGGCGGCAATCGCTTTTCATCAGGCGATCCATCTGTTCGTTTTTTTGTTCCATTACGTAAAAAATATTTTTATAAGAAGTATGCCTGCATGCCCACGTTTTGTTTGGAGGGTTTTCAGAAACATCTATACGGATCAGACTGTCTGTCGCCGTGGCAACGAAGTCTCTCCACGCCAATTAACGATTTCTGTATTCTTCAAAGTTATTTTCATTCAAATCACTTGAGTTGCACTGGAGAAGGTACCGGTACGTAAGTAATATATACTTACTAAGTGTATATTTTTACCAATTACCAATGAGATATTTCTTTATATAGGCGCGCGAAGGCCTAGCACCTGTTTTCATTCATCGCAAATTCATCTTTATTGACTAGGCCACAACGTATAACCTAATTTGTTAATAAACTGTATGTTGTGGGCTAGTCGATAAAGTTCAATTTGCAACGGCCGCGTTTTGATTGTAGTGGTCATAAAAACGCGCCCTAACACCTCTCTACGAAAAAAAGCGACAATGACGAACAATAATACAATTATTAACATAATGTTTGGTGTAATCACCGCATAACAATGAAGGAGCGCTATTGTAGAGAGGGATTTTGTCAGATCAGGGACGGATCCCACAAACGCTATAATCACTTTGTCGTTTGGAAACTATTCCTTGTGTATAACCTGTATCGAAGGATGAAACTTCAAGACTACTTTCTGTTGTTGCGGCTTATTCTATGTTTAACCCGTAGATTTTCCCTCGTCCTACGTAACGTTGTTATAAGGACGAGTGTTGAAACCACAGATTATAATAATAACTCCCCACACCGATTTCGGTGACGGTGGCTGGTTTCATTGAAATTAGGCCAGTTATGCAAGAGTAATTTTATAGTGCCCAAGTGTGTACTCAGTACACAAGAGCACTCTCTCCTCCATTACTCTTAAAACCTAGTGTGATGGATAACCGACATGACTGTCTCTAGACAGTCATGTCGGTTATCTATCTGTCGGTCCTGGACCGACTTTTTACATGCCCATCCGACGCATGGATAATTTTTCTTGTCAGACAATCAGGTGATCAGCCTGCATTGTCCTAACAACACTTGAAAACGACCTTTTTTTGTTGTTGCAATGCGACCCACGACCTCCAAGTCGACAGCCAAGCTCTAAGCCACTGGAGCACAGAGGATGTTTTAAACCCTCTGAAATCACAGATCAAAGAGAGACGAATAGATAAACAGCTACATAGTTAGCTTTCGATTTGATTGCATTACTACAAGCATACGGTTTGTCCACGACTGTGTGGAAAAATTGTGGGCCGTTGCAGAAGTCAAAATTTACATATTTTGTTTCGTAATTCAGCAATGATTATTTTAACCAAGTCTTATTATACGCGTCATGAATTTTAACTCTTCCTGAAAATTACACAAACAGTGCTGTTGTAAAGTTTAACTTGGCTTTTTCATTACCGAAAGTAAATGTACATTACTTTAACTAATTAAGTCGTAATTCAATTTCGTATAATATACCTTAGTCAGTTATTATTTTTTCTCTTATCTGCACTATTATTAAGAAGTATTATTTGCATGTTTCGTCTCTGTCGCTCGGTAAGCATGACAAAATTTTCGAATAAGTTTTCCGAGACTTCTTCGAAGATTGTGAAACATGACCATATTATATATAATCATAATGCTTATAATTACGGTTTACGAAACCCTAAAAACGATTTTTCGTTTTTAGGGTTTCGTAAACCGTATAAGGAACCCTTATAGTTTCGATCGTTATAGTTTAGCTGTGTCCGTCTGTATTAAGAATATAAATTGGTGAAAATTAGTACACTTTTAGGTTGCGTATAGACATTTTTCTAGCAGCATAAAATAATAAAAATTATTTAATGCTGATAAAATAAAGCTGGTAGGTATAATACAATTTAAGTGTTCTCCTCGTACAATGACGAGAAGTAGGAATTTTTTTTTTCTAATTCTACCCCATATGGAATATCCGCGAACAGGTATTTTTAACTAAAGGTGACGTTTCATACACGATTTTTTTATAAAGTGAACCATTTTCGAGTAATCGGCCTCCAAAGGCCTTTTCCTACTTTACAGGTAACTTTTCATGCCGATAGTAAGGTAAATAAATATACTGATAGATCATGCAAAATACTTTTTGGAAAATTATTTTGAATTCAGGCAATAGCTTTTGAAGTAATTTGATAAAAACCTAATGCGCGTATAGTTACGGAACCCTTCTTAGACATGACTTGACACACTTTTGGTTAAGTTTATTTATAGTTACCAAATTATAGCAGTTATTTGTAACCGAAACTATGTAACGACACATAAGGTAAAACAGCATGTTAAGTTATGCAAATCAGTGTTATTTACATAATAGGTAAGCAAAAGAGCAGTTCAACTTTGGAGAAAAGTTTTTAATTTAAGTTAAGTTAAAAATAGATTCTGAAATGCAAAAACTCGGTCCATTGGGAGCGCCATCAGTTAATAAATAACTATATTTATTTTTAAACTAACACCCGACTACCTGAATTATGTTACCTTTGTTACCCGGGCTATTATTACGAATGTTTTGACATCTCATTTATTAAAATCGGATTGGTAGTTTAGGCGCTACAGTGGAACAAGCTTACACACATAGACTGCCGAAATCATTACCCTTCCTTCACCGTAGATGGGTAATATTCATATCGTCTCTGTAAACGTCGCATAAATGTATGCACAATCAATTCGCGTTAAGTGAGATAGATTGAATGAAGCTTAATGTAAGGTTTTTATATGTCCTTAGCAGTTTAGTAAAAAAGTAAAGTACCAATAAAATACTGAAAAGAGCGCGGGATAGCACTTTTTTCCAATTTGGTAAATTACAAAATAAAATCGACCCGAGCGGTGTAGTTTGTTTTTCGTATAAAAAAAATACATTTAATCTCTATAATCACCTAAAATTACGAAACTACCGTCAAAAGTTGATTATTACTTGGACATTTACCTGACAATTGCGGAGGCTTAGAGAAGTTATGAACTTATCCCTAGAGCTTGTTATAACACCAATCAAACTATCAGGGTATTAATTCATAGTAATACTTTAATCTACCTTCGTAACGGTTAAAGTTTTAATATATTTTGATATTGTTGTATAATTATACGACCGGACTTAATTGAAATCTATATTTCCAGCAGTTAGGTAGCTATTTCTATTAGTTTGTAATAATATTACTTAACTTTATTTACATTCGAGACAGATAAAATCTTATTATTGTTGACTAGCTGTCCCGACACACGTTGTTTTTCCATTACTTTGTAATTTTCCATATCACACATTTTATAAATGACATAAGTCACATCCCACGGGAAAGGGATAAAAAAGTATCATATGTCCGTGTGCTGGTTCTGAGCTGCCTCCCCACCAATTCTCAGCCAAATCGGTTCAGCCGTTCTTGAGTTATAAATAGTGAACTAACACAACTTTATTTTATATAATTATATAGATTATAACCAACATTTTGGATTTGAATATTATACATTGGTGTAGTATCGGATTTTTTGATAGGATACTAGTATTAAATGATGTTGATATTAAGGAATCACGGGGCGGTTAAAATATTAAGTGAAGTGTTTATTGAAAAGATTAAATTGCATCGACAAATGGACAGAGGTCTGTCTTATAGCAAAGTTCGTCAGGGACTGCCTCTTTCAGTCCCATACAATTCGTTTCTTTCTTGCTACCTGGGTTTCTCACCCCCGCATAAGTCATACCCCGGTCATACAGTTCCCACGCACACTAATATTTAGACAGATTTTTTGATAGGATACTAGTATTAAATGATGTTGATATTAAGGAATCACGGGGCGGTTAAAATATTAAGTGAAGTGTTTATTGAAAAGATTAAATTGCATTAACAAATGGACAGAAGTCTGTCTTATAGCAAAGTTCGTCAGGGACTGCCTCTTTCAGTCCCATACAATTCGTTTCTTTCTTGCTACCTGGGTTTCTCACCCCCGCATAAGTCATACCCCGGTCATACAGTTCCCACGCACACTAATATTTAGACACATTTAACCAAACGGACATCTGTTCGTTGGTTTTTTATAACCTTTTCCCAAGAACGTTTACGACTAAAAATATACAAAGCCAATAAAACAATAAAATAAGAAAAAACTTAAAAATGACCCTTCTACATTGTTAACAGCCAAATTATCATGTTTATAAATAATACAAATTAATACTACTAGTAACATATATAATGCTGTATATTTTCTAAAATGTTTTTAACCTTCAAGCGGGCGCGCGTAGTCGAATCGACCGCGCTTAGTACATTTTTGTTTATATTATTGTTACTACCCACCACATTAATTTCTCATTCCTAGTAGCCTGTCGCTATGTCATTGGGAGTAAAATAAACAATAAACCGTCGCTCGAGGCGCTCTTCCCACTCCGCAGATCGCAATTGTTTTAGTCCCGGCGTAGTCGTCGAAAAGATTACACGCGCCTGTCGTCGAAAAGATTACGCGCGACGCTCAACGCGACATACACTCGTTCATGCTTGTAATAGTTCTTCGGACATTATTCAATATTATCTAATTTATTTTGGATTTTTATATAGCAATGAGTCGTAGACAGTTATCACAAAGTGCAATCGAGGATTTACTAAGAGAAGACGAAGAAGAGAGTGAATCAGAGCTCAGCGACCATGGCTCTGAAAATTCCGACCACATCGTGGCAGAGGAACCTCGATCTGCTGAGGAGTCAAACTGCTCAGACGAAGAAGAGGATGATTTGCCACTTTCAGTAATAAATAGCTATTTTACAGGACGCGATAAAGTAACGAAGTGGCAAAAATCTAACAATAACAGAGTGAGACGTCAAGTGCAAAATGTTCTGACGGAAGATGCGGGTATTCGGAGAAATGGTGTGGGAGCAACAACATTTACGCAAGCCTGGAGTTTATTCATTTCAGAGAATATTATTGAAAAAGTTGTTAGATATACCAACGAATTTATTCAAAAAAAGGCGCAATCGTATAACAGAATACGTGACTGCAAACCAACTGATGCGGTAGAAATTCGAGCACTTTTCGGATTGTTGTACATAGCAGGATCCTTGAAGACATCACACGCCAATTTAGAAGATTTATATGCAAGTGATGGAACAGGTATACCTATTTTTCCTACTACTATGTCAGTGAAAAGAGTAAAATTTCTACTGAATTCATTGCGGTTTGATGATGCTACTACGCGACAAGCTCGTCGAACTTTAGACAAAGCTGCACCAATAAGAGAAGTTTTAGATATGTTTACACAAAACTGTCTTTTGCCATATTCAGTGGGAGAGAATGTTGTAATCGACGAGATGATGATTGGCTTTCGAGGAAAATGTCCTTTCCGACAGTACATGAAATCAAAGCCCGACAAATACGGAATCAAACTGTATCCACTAGTAGATGCTGCTACGTTTTACGTTCTAAATATTGAACTTTATGCTGGCAGGCAGCCTGAAGGCCCATATCAATTGAGTAATGCTGCGGCAGACGTCGTAAAGAGGCTAATTACACCGATTTCTGGCACTGGAAGAAACCTTACCATCGACAATTGGTATACGAGTGTGCCGTTGATAAACGATTTGGCCAAGGATTATAAAATTTCTGTTGTGGGTACCATGCGTAAGAACAAGAGAGAAATACCTCCTTGCTTTATAGATAAAAACCAACCTGAATATTCAAGTCAATTTGGATTTTCAGATACATCTACACTCGTGTCTTACGTACCTAAAAAGAAAAGATCAGTAGTTCTTATATCATCACTTCACTGTGCTGCAGAAATAGATGAAAGTACAAATGAAAAGCGCAAACCTAGCATCATTACTTTTTACAATAAAACAAAGGGGGGTGTTGATGAAGTCGATAAAAAAGCAAAAATGTATTCGGTTTCAAGGAAGAATAATAGATGGCCATTGACACTCTTCTTTCGTCTCCTGGATATTGCAGGAATAAATAGTATGGTGATATTGAGGGCAAATAATGTCATTCTAAGGAAAAGGCGAATGTATTTACGGGCATTAGGCATTGAATTGATAAAAGAGTATGTCCAAAGAAGATCAACGATGTCAGGCCTTCCAAGAAAACTAAAAAGAAACATAAGGGAGCATTTGAATATGGAGGATAGTGCTGCTGATGCAGAAGCAGGTAGTTCTGGCACATGCAGAGGAACCTGTAAAATATGTCCAGCCAAAAAAAGGAGGCAATCAAAAACGCAATGTAACTTATGTATGAAAAATATTTGCAGAAGTCATACAACATTTATTTGCAATCAATGTTATATGAACGAAGAAACTGATTCCAATGAAAACTAAACCAAAGTTAATTATTATTATTCTTATTTTGAATTTTTATTATTAGACTAGGTATATATACTAGTCTTAGATATAAAAAAGGGTTTTGTGTTCCTAATTTTTGTTTTGATTTATAGAATGTTTGAGTTATGTTTATTAATGTAAAAATTGTTTCTTTTTCATAATTTTAATTACTTTTTTTGACAAATTACACTTTAAACACAATCATAATGTATCTGAGTACAAATAAATAAGAGAATATCGAATAATTAGTGCTTTATTTGTCTTATTCATCCCATAGGTCTTTTCGGTTACGCGCGCCCGCTCCCGTTACAAATGACCGCGCGCCCGCTTGAAGGTTAAAGAGTCTGATAGCGTGGCAGCGTTATCGCCAAGTATTATGCGGCCGTAACTATCTTTTCTTGCCCCCATATTTTCGTTTGTAACAAAGCTAGTAGTCTGAATTTTTGTCGCAGAGAAGTCGTTAGCGGCACAAGCTATTGTTTAAATTTCATAAAAATCGAGTGCATGGCTTAGGACATATTAAGCGGCAAAAAACGCGATTTTGAAAGATATGGATAGATGGAGGGAGGATAAGCATAATTCAAAGCATACTTCTAGAAGACTTAGAGATTTCAAAATTTGCTGCCAGGCTAGGTTATTAGCAACATATAAATGGAAAATATTGAAAAAGTAAAAATCCTGAAAAAAAAATGGTTTTAGAATTTTTAATTTAACGATTAACTTAAAAATTCTAATAAATAATAAATTAACATAGGAACAAAATGTATGAATACAAGTTCACTGATAACTTTCTAATCCTTATTTATATAACAAATCTCATAAGTTGAGAAGTGGTAGGTTATTTTTGGATACAGTAGATTCTTTGGGGCGAATGGACTCGACCGGATAAATAAGACGGCCTCACAGAAAACCGATGGGAAACAGCACTTGCGTTGTATCTCATAGCATGAGCGTTCGGTGTCCCAAATGGGTAACCGGTACCTTCCTCATGCAAAGCTCTCAAACGCACTTGTAATTCTTCTGGTCTTGTGGATGTCCATGAGCGGCGGTAAACGTTTTAATTATGGAATATATCTGGAATGAGCAATCGGCTCGCCCGTTAGTATGAAATCATAATAAGTTCTTACGAATTAATTTGAAAACGAGCAAACCGATCGCCTGGAGGCTAGAAATTATTATAATTTCTTACCATCAGAGGTTGGTGGGTTTAAAGATCGGGAACGCACTTGTAATTGCGTATAAATAATAAAATGTAATTTCTTTTTTTTAATCTCCGAACCCTACCTTGGTCAAATAAATTGTAGGCCTGAGGGTGGAAGTAATTGATTCGAGAACGCGCTTGTGCTTTTGGTCTTCTGGTTCATCTATATATTATATTATCTACCTTATTAATATGAATGAAAACTATGAATACCGGTACCGGACATTTATATTGCTCATTGCCAAGTCACTATTTTAACAATATAATCCTTACTAATATAATAAATGTGAAAGCGTGGATGTTTGTTACGCTTTCACGCAAAAACTACTGAACGGATTTCGATGAAATTCGGTATGGTAGTAGTTTAGACTCTGGATTAAAACAGGCTACTTTTTATCCCGAAAAAGTAGTGTTCCCGAGGGATACTATACTTACGCGAGCGGAGCCGCGAGCAACAGCTAGTAAATTGTAAAAATAAAGTTTTCCACATACGGTTACAAGTTTTTTATGAGTAACCAATTAAAGGGACTTAATGTCTTCTTAAAAAAATCTTGAATTTCACTTGGTCTGTCTCTACGACATCTCATAACTTTTTGCAAAGGAAATACTTGGCTTCTATCATTTAGGTAATGTTTTTGTGGTACACATTATTCTAGAATCTCTACTATAGTGCTTCCTCTCATATAAAAAAAATTCCTATGGTCATCTTCAGATCTGTGGGATTTATTATATTAAATTTTCAAACCTTAAGTTAAATCTTATGGTTTCTTAATTTACTTTAGGTATGATTGTGTCTTTATATTTTTATAGAGTCAAGGCGGGGAGGATAGAGTCTTATTTATCCACCTGTGCCAGAAGGAGGGTTATGTTTTTCGAGTGTATGTATGTATTTCTTTGGCATGCTCTAGAGCCTAAACTGCTTGTCGCATTTGAACTCGAGACACATCATTAGATTCGCCTTAGCCGTGAGAGTGACACTGGGTACATCAAAATTATTTGACGCAGTCGTGTTTTTTTTTTTTTTTTTTTTAATTAAGGTTATTTATTTTTCTTTATTGGTCAAGTATTATACCTTTTGTATGACATTATCCATCTTAACCCATAGACCATCTTTCCCACCATACTTCTTTTTCACTTAAGATGCGATTAGAGATTTTGAGATTCTATTCAAAATCTAGTTTTATCGCGATGTTTACTATGTAGTTAATTTGTGAAGGGGTTATCAAATACCAATTAAACAGTTACCGGCATTATGGACCATGATTGATCGAGAAACTTCGATACCGCGTAATTAGGTTAATGGATTGCCCTTTTTATAATTATTAAATTTTAGTTTCGACTGATGTAAAATACGACAAAACTTAGGGCTTTGAATTTGAAAAATTCTCTGAGCGAAGTAACCTCTCTTTAAATACTGTAGTTGGTACCAGTGTTGCTAACACTGTTTCTGTTTTTGCGAAACCACTTATCTCGCGTCGTTTAAAACCTCCTAAAAGACTATTAAAAGAGATCATAAACTACCAAAAAAGCTACTATACTTGGAAATTCCTAAAAGAACACAAAATACAACTTTTACATTTTCGGTTTTATTATGTTGTAAATATTATTAATTTACATTTTATCAAAAAAAAAACAGAAAAATTATAATAATTTGTGCCAAATGTTAAGTATATAGAAAATAACCGGCCAGTTTTACGAGACTTACGGACGTGTGCTACGATGTGTTATGAAGTTAATAGGTGTTGGTATATTTTTTTTTTTTTTGTTTTTTTTTGTGCCTAACGTAAGCAATTTTTTAAATAATTACTGTAAAAACCACTAACAAGTAAATGCCTACTAAAGAAGGTAAAAAACTTAAAACTATTACGTTCCGTAATACACAGGAAACCTTATAGTTTCGCTCTCTGTCCGTCTGTCTGTCTGTCCGCGCTTCAAGCTTCTGTAATTATGAATATAAATGAATGAAATTTGCTACGGTTACAGATTTTGTATAGATCTCGGTTTTGGAATCAAAAATAAGAATAATTTTATATTTTAGGGGTGGCTCTCCATACATGTGAATTGGGGATGAAAACTATTTTTTCATTTTACCCCATCGTGTGGGGTATCGTTAAATAGGTATTTTAAAATAAAGGCAATATTTCATACATGACTTTTTTACAAAGTTGACCATTTTCGACTAATCGGCCTCCAAAGTGGTTTGTAAGTTGGTCGTTTCCCTATAATTTCTAAAATATTCGAGATATGATGCAAGATCTATCCATGCCGATAGATCTTGCTAAAAACTTTGAACGAAATTGAACAGTAACTTTTGAAGTTATTTAAAAAAAACTATTTAACCCTACCTATATGTACGAGGGCTGATTGATAAGTTTCCGAAACGACAAAGAAAAACTTCAAAAATCTATTTAAAATAAATTTATTTCTCAACGTAGTTTCCTTCTACCTCGATGCATTTAGTCCAGCGCTTCTCCAATGCCGTTACACCAGTTTGATAAAATGTTTTCTCTAACCCCTCAATATACTCGTCCACGGCAACAATGACTTCTTCATTTGATGAAAATCTCTGGCCACCTAACCATTTCTTCAGGTTTGGGAATAAGTGGAAGTAGCACGGGGCCAGATCCGGGGAATAGGGTGGATGCGGTAGCAATTCGAACCGCAATTCATGGAGTTTGGCGACTGCAACCATTGACGTGTGTGCAGGTGCGTTGTCATGGTGGAACAAAATTTTTTTCTTGGCCAAATGTGGTCGTTTCTTCTGGATTTCTTCACTTAATATTTGCAGCAAGCTTGCGTAGTCTCTCCATTTATTGTTTTTCCTTTTTGCAGATAATCCACTAAAATAATCCCTCGAGCATCCCAAAAAACAGTCACCATCACTTTGTCGGCCGACAAAACCGTTTTTGCTTTCTTTGGCGCAGGTTTTCCGCTCTCAGTCCACTGCTTAGATTGTTCTTTTGTCTCGGGAGTATAATGATGTATCCAGGTTTCATCGACTGTTACATAACGCCGCAAAAACTCATTAGGATCTCGGTTAAACAGCGCCAAACACTCCGATGAATCGTCCACTCGACGTTGCTTTTGGTCTACAGTAAGCAAACGCGGCACCCATCGCGCGCAAAGCTTTTTCATTCCCAAATGTTGGTGCAAAATATTAAAAACGCGTTCAGATGAAATGCTCACCATCTCTACTATCTCTCGCAACTTTAAGCGCCGATCATTCAATACAATTTTGTGAATTTTTTTGATCATGTCCGGATTCGTGACTTCATTTGGACGGCCAGACCTGTGGGCGTCTTCGCAGCTCTGTCTTCCACGTTTAAAATCAGTTACCCAGGTGTGAATTGTACTCAATGCAGGATCAGAATTACCTAAAACACTGTCTAGCTTGGTTTTAATCTGGGTTGCTGTTTTCTCTTTTAAAACGTAAAACTTTATCACCGCACGAATTTCGTTTCTTTCCATTGTTAAGAAAATTTACGACAGAGAAAGTTCTACGTCCTCTTAAACAAATTCCATCAATTCGATTAAATTCAAATTTGGCGTTCTATTTTCAAAAAGATGCCAGAATATAATGTAATATTCCTTTTTTGCGTATCATTTTTTTAAGTTCGTCGTTTCGGCCAGTTATCAATCAGCCCAGGTAGGTACTTAGGACATGTCATGATATGATATTCTTGGTTAGGTTATTAAATGTTTCGTATGGTTGCCCAATCACCATAGTACATCATTCTCAAGTCTAGACAGCCAAGTCCAGAGGAATGACTGGTCAATACTTCTGGTGCCAACAGTGTGCGGGTTTCCTCACGATGTGTTCCTCTGCCCTTAGAGCTTACGTATAAAGTATTTGAGATCTGAAAAAGTCACATTGTTACCCGCCACTACCTGGGAATCAAAACTGCACCCACTCGAGTGCGAATGAAATGGTCCTCCCACTAGGCCACAGAACATAAAATATTTTTGCATGGAAAGCAATTACCGTCGCCCATTGTCACCCGCAACACAAGAGGCTGAGAGCTGCAAGTGCGTTGTAGGCGTTTTAGAAAAGAGTACGCGCTCTTTTCTTGAAGGTTTGAAGGTAATATTATTGGTCCTTAAATACCGCTGACGACAGTTCATTCCAGGGTTTTCTTGTGGTTGATATACCATCTCAGCTGGGTGCTTATGGCGGCGAATTGTGCTGGAGATGATAGTAATGATTATATAAAAAAACTGGCCAAGTGCGAGTCGGACTCTCGCACGAAAGGTTCTGTACCAAACGGTACAAAACTCAAGTTTTTTTAATTGACCTCTCACTTTATTTGTTTTATTTTTTAGAAATACTAAGTTTGTATGCCATAAAATAATTGAACTGATTCCAACAAAACCAGCCACCGCCACCGAAACTGGCGTGGGAGCTACTATTCATTCACCATCTGATGGAAGAAAACAAATTACTTACTATAAATTAACCTCAACATGTTACTTTAAGTGATAATGCTTTACCAAACACTTGTAAAGCAGGTCAGGTTGAACCGTATCGGGTCTCAAAGAGCTGTTAGCACTACTCTACACTACACACACACACACACTATACACTCGAAATACCATTTCCTATAAGCCCTCATGCGGGAATATTCTCTTTAATTATTTCTATCTTTACCTTTTTGAATCATCGATCGAATGGGTATTTTGTTTTTATATGTGCGGGTCAAGAGGTGTCCTATGGTTTGCTAAGAAATATTTTCAAGGGCAGTCGAGGCCTCCAGTAACCAACTTGAGTCAAATACAATAAAATTCAAGTTTGGTCCCAGGTAGAATGTTCACATGCGGTGAAACAAATTAACCTTTAATTTTATTTAATTAAATAAGAAACGTAAATGCTTTTAAAAGATTAACGACATTAAAAGATCCGTGAATTTTGTCAATCCTTAGGATATGTTATTGATTTTACTGTAGATTCTTGGTGGAAATTCATGTTTCACAGTAATAACACACAGGACTTCTTGCACTATTTCCACTTTAATAAGTATTTTACATTAATTTTAATATATTACACGACCGGTTCAGATGTGAAGATGACTTTGTCGAAAGAAGTTTTTGCAAGAAGACTTTGTTGCAAGAAGTCCTGTGTGTTATTACTGTGGAACCCTTAGGATAGCGGGGTAAAAGTAACCTAAAATATTTGACTCAGTAATGTTGGTCGCGATGTTAATGATTTACAAAAGCTGTAATGCATTGTAAGCAACACATTAAAAATATTGGTTATTTTTGAAACAGTTATTAGTAGTGAATGACAAAACTGAATTTCCAATATCAAGCCTCATGGACGAGACTTGGAGTTGATCCTTTGGATCATTTCGAATCGTTACTGAACTGACTTTCTAAAGAAAAACTTTTCGATTTGTATTTGGCAGATGTTTTTAAAGTGACTTTGGAAACTCGTACCCCGAACAGACAAGTATCTAAAGACTTTAACTATCTTCCAACGTTTTAAATCTATCCTGGATAGTTGCATTTATTTTTACAAATCCTGCAGCTTTGCGTGTTTGAACGTATTAATCTACTTGGAGGATCAATTACTTATCTGTGGTGCGGTTTTAATTTCACGAATTACTAGCTTTTGCCGGTAGCTCCACCTGCGTAAATATAGTATCCCACGGGAACACTGTACTTTTTAGATAAAAAGTATGTAAAGTATCAATACAGAGCTTAAACTACTACCATACCAAATGTCATCAAAATCCGTTCAGACGTTTTGAGTGAAAGAGCAACAAACCTCCATCCATTCTCACAAACTTTCACATTTATACTACTAATGGTGCTGTGTTACGTAGGCAACCAATATTTATAGGATATTTTTATCGGTGACACTATAGTCGAGTTCACGAGACAGAATTTAGGGATTCGCAATACTTGGATCAAATTGATGAAACAGTTTCGTCATAGCCTTGGATGAAAATTTCATCAAAATTACCTACTTAAAAACTGTCGGGCTTAGTTCACTGAAGGTTTTCAATGTATGAAGCAGATAATCAGATCAAGTGACATTACTAATTAGTTTCAAATGACCAGTATGTTCCTTTATGGCCCGGCCGAGATACACATGTTCACATGTTCTTTAGTTGCCTAGAACATTTGAACTACAAAGGCTTAACAAAGTTCTTTTATACTACTACTATTATAAATGTGAAAGTTAGTGAGCATGGATGTTTGTTGCTCTTTCACGCAAAAAGTACTGAACGAATTGCAATGAAATTTGGTATGGTAGTAGCTATTAGGCTCTGGTTTAACACATAGCCTCCTTTTGTCCCGTAAAAGTAGGCTATGTGTTTAACAGTGTTCCCTTGTGATACTGTATTTACGCGTGCGGAGCCGCTGGCAAAAGTTTTTGTCGTAATTTTATTCAGCTTCAATAGTTCTACTTCATTCGACCAATAAGGATTTATACCGTACGCGTCATTATTTCACAAGCCAAAAAATAAACACCGCTCTAGTTCGTTTTTATTTCTCATATTTCTGTGCGTATACAACGGAAATCCGGGCTTTTTCGGTTTGCTCTCCCATATTCTGAGTATTGATCGGAATCATTCGGTCGAATTCGGTTTTTTGCTTTTTAGCTTTTGTCCGAATATGCTAAGATATTGTTTTTATCATCACAAACTACAAGTTTTCTAAACTTGAAATTTCCCATTTTGGAACCATTTTGTGCAATTTATCTAAATTGTAAGTGTGTCTACTACTTTTTTGGATTTTTCTGTTTGATCAAAACCAAATTCACGTCCCTAAGGAAAAAAGCATTCCGACAAACCATAACATCGGAAGCCACCAAAAATCCCGATAAAATTCGACAAGATCAATCATCCAGGGATATATTGGACGACAGACGAAACGGTTTTGATTTAGCACTAACTAGATGACGATGTGTTCATTACGAGACGTCAACCCTCTTCCATCTCCACGTATATTATGTGTCCTTGGAAGTGCAAAAAAGGGTCAGTTCACACTGGGATGAGACGATGCTTGAAGATGCTGTAATAATGTGCACTAGCTGGTGCCCGCAACTTCGTTTGCGTAACCAACGAAAACGGAACCCTATTTTTTCAAAAGGAACCCTAAGATAAAAGTAGTCTAAGTTACTCCGTATAACATCAGCTATCTACCAGTGAAAGTCCCGTGAAAATTAGTACAACCGTTTCAGAGATTAGCCGTAACAAACAGACATACGGACAAACAAAATATTTTGAAATTGTATTTTTATTGTAAATATCGTTTAAACTTTCATATTCATTTACTGGAAAGCAGTTAATTTGAAATTACAAACAGGCACTTCACATTTATAATATGCAGCGCTAAGTCGCGCGGCGAGCTATTATATCGCTGTTAAAATGTTTAAAATTTTGGAGAGTTTGTTGGACTATTTCTGAAAATAGGCTTCCAAATTAAATTATTAGCAATTTTTGAAAAGATGTCTAATTTATATAATAGGTCTTTACCTATGAAATTGCCGTTCTGCAGTACTGACCATTTCAAATCAAAATAATTTTTGTTTGGCTAAGAATTCTAATTTCAAATTAATTTTATTTTAAAAACATGGAATTCTTTTTCCAAAAGTAGCCATTTGTTTATGGATTAGTGTTACATTTTCATCGCATTTCAATCTTTTTCGTCATCATGGATACGTTAAAAATTCGAATAATTATGGAATATGAGTACCGTCGTGGCAGCAACGCGACACAAGCGGCACCCAACATCAACTACATTTACGGAGCTAACACTACAAACCAACGCACCACCTGTTTCTTTTGGTTTGCTGGCTTCCGTTCTGGAAATTTCCACCTGAAAAACGAACTTCGCGGTCGTCCGAAGACTTTGGTCGACAATGACGAATTAAAGGCGATTGTGGAAACTGATGATACACAATCTACGGATGAATTAGCAGCAGCTTTCAACGTTAGCGTCAATGGGTGCCCTACGAACTCAATGATCGCCAGCGCGAAGTACGCGTCGAGACGTGCCTTGCACTGCTCAACAGACACACAAATGAAGGAATTTTGAACCGCATTGTTACCTGCGATGAAAAATGGATTCTGTTTGAAAACCGCAAGCGCTCAGCAAGTTGGTTGGATCCTGGTTCAGCACCTAGACAATGCCCTAAACGAAAACTTACCCCTAGAAAAGTGATGGTCACTTTTTGGTGGTCTAGCGCCGGTGTGATTCATCACAGCTTCTTACCAAACGGGGTGAGCATTACTGCAGACGTGTACTGTGAAGAACTGAACACAATGATGGAGAAGTTGGCACATCTCCAACCAGCATTGGTCAATCGCTCGTCTCCGCTGCTCCTGCACGACAACACGCGACCTCATCCTGCACAGCAGACGGTCTCCGAAGACGAGACGAGACGAGACGAAGTTGCAAGAACTGGGGTTGGAAGCTTTCCGTCATCCGCCCTACTCACCAGACCTTGCGCCTACAGACTACTACTTTTTCCAGAATTTGGATAACTTCTTGGCGGGAAAAAAATTCAAATCCCCGAGAGGCAGTGCAAAATGCCTTTGAAGAATTTGTTGCCTCCCGTCCAGCTGATTTCTTTATGACGGGCATCAATAAACTGCCACTGCGTTGGCAAAGATGCAATGATTGCATGGGTGATTACTTCGATTAATACAAATAAAAAGTACAAAAAAAAATTGTTTAAATTTTTTCATACAAAACGGCAACGTCATACTCGTAGGTAAAGACCTAATACTAATATTTTTAAACTAAGATGAAACAAAAAATGTAAACTAGGCCTTGTCTCGTAATTGCACAGTATCACGCACACACATATAACGGAACTACGCCTCAACTAGTAAGGCGAGCTTTCGCGGTGTGTGGTTTTTAATGTATGAGTGCCTACCTAGTGCGCAGAGTGTGATACCCACATACATACATCGGCCTCAGTTTTTGTTTGACAAAGCTCTGTCTTCACTTGATATTATGTCTTAGAGGCCTTTGCAAAAATTACTAATTTAAGTTGAAAGCCTATTTCCGGAAATAGGCCAATGAACTCTAGGACTAGGAACTCCTATTAAAGGATAATTACTCAGATATATTTTATGTCAGATCATGAATTTGTGTCCACCCGAAATTAGGAAGCTTTTTGTCATCTTCACCCAAAGTGCAGTATGATTAGATCTAAACGCTGAATAAGAATGCACTTTTCGATCATCAACATATTGATAATTATTTTTAACACTAACATTTGCCCGCAGCTCCGCCCGCGTGATACAGTATCTCACAGGAACACTATCATATGTGTAAATCCTGTGCTTAAACTACTGCCATACCAAATTATATTAAAATTCGTTCCGTAGTTTTTGCGTGAAAGAGTAACCAAACATCCATCCGTCCATCCATCCATCCTCACAAAGTTTCACATTTATAATAGTAGCAGGATTAATAAGTGAAGCAATAACTTTCAATACACGCCCGCAGAAGTATGAAATTTGGCCGGTAAATTAAAGTTTTTGTGGATGAATGTCTGCAGAAAGCAATTTTTTTTAATAATTATTATTTTACATATAATACATATTATATGTAAAATAATATTGATATAAATAACAACAACACACACTACCTCAGATTATTAACACACACTGCCGTGCGTTTAATTGATACAATATTATATACGTTGACGTTTGTCAATCTGTCACAAGTTTTTTTTTTCTATCTAAAAGGCAAAAGGATTATGAAGTTCAAGTTCAAACTTAAAAATAATATGAATTGTTATGGGCGCATTTCGACCACACCTCTACTAATACGCGACCTCTAGTAATATTTACTACTAAACTTAGGCCTTTTCATCCGTTATTGGATGATTTATACAGTATTCTCCACATATTCTCATTACATAGTCAAGAGGAATGACTGGTCGATACGTCTGGGGCCAACCATGTGCGGGTTTCCTCACGATGTTCTCCTTCACCGTTAGAGCGTCCGTATAATGTACTTGAGATCTGAAAAAGTCTCATTGGTACACGCCACAACCTGGGAATTGAATATGCACTCTCGCGAGAGCGATTCAAACGGTCTACCCACTAGGCCACGGAGCTCTAGTAATATTTAATAGACATGTATACGACACAATGCGCTATAAATGAGGTACATTTTGCGAAAATTGGATGCCCAGATACCTTGGCGCTTGTGATTGTACGAAGGATGTTTGGGAAGATATTTATAGTATACTTATACGGACCAGATAAAAACCGATTGATGAATGTCCTCGGCAAACTGAGCTATGTTTTAAGTTTTAAATGAGGAAGACAAATTATTTGGCTCTTCCTAAAAGATTACCTTTCTTCGAACAACCGTGAAATGGCATTTTTAAAATAGAAAACTTTTTAGCAAGTTTGACAACTTAGAACCTCATTTGTTGTAAATTTTATAGGCTTTAATCGCTTACTCTGTTTTTAAATATGTAGTGTACTAATTATAATTTAAATAATCGCTGGTTCGCTGGTCGCGGTCGCATTCGCAGTTGTGGTCGCGTAGATCGGAAGGCTACCTTAATATCAACGTCTATTTATATGCAAGGTTGTTTAATTTAATTTAATTTTACTGATTTCTTTATGACAAAAAAACATTGATCCTTTTTTAAAACACGAGTTATATTTTTGACTGAGTTTGATTTTAAATGCCTAGTACTGCGTAGGTAGTATTATTAATATTATTTACTAGTTACCAGCCTGAAATGTATAATTTTCTTTATTATTATTATTATTCGGTATTAAAATTGTTATTCTGAAGATAACAACATAAAATTAAGTTGGAAGCAAAATTTAAATTTGTATTTTACCTAAATGAAACAATACAAATCGTAACATTTTTTTATTTTCGGTGTTTGTTACGTGCGATAGCTGACAACGCGACAGAATGACATTTAAAATACGAACCCCTTACTTACGTGGTGTTTGCTTAAAAATATCATAATAATATTTTCTTTAATTACACAAGGCTTACGGCTATCAGAGATTTAATTTTTATAAAGTAAGTAAGTATAAAAAATAATAATAATAATAATAATAATAATAATAATAATAATAATAATAATAATAATAATAATAATAATAATAATAATAATAATATAATATATTAATAATATAAAAATATTTATGTAGTATAATATAAGCTATACAGTGTTTTGTCCTTTCCGATACGTCAGAGAAGTCGCTTGACAGACGAGGACAAAACCATTATATAGCTTATAACCTTATACACTGTATAAATACTTTTATTTGTAAGGGGGTAAATATATAAAAGGAGATGTCCCCACTGACTGACTGACTGACACACTGACGTACAGACGCTCGCACAGCCGTAACCGCTAATAGTAGAAACGTCAATTTTGGACAGTAGTTTTAACTTACAATGGAAACGCGTACTAAGAAGAAATTTTCAAAAATTCCACCATTAAATGGATGAAATAGGGGTTGAAAGTTTGTATGAAAAATCTTTAAATCTGCACCGGTTTGGATGAAAATTGAGACTCATACTCTTAAATACATTAATTTAAATATTTCTTTAAGAGTTTATTAGGATTCACCCTCTGAATGTACAATAAGGATTGAAAGTTCTTATGAAAAATATTTAAATATGTTTAAATATATATTTAAATGAAGCTTTGATTTCCATGTTATCTAATATCAGAGCTAATTTATAAAAAATATTAATTAGGTATTTCATAGTTTTTTTCATTTCAAATTCGTCCCGTAAAGAATAGAAATGATGGTACAAAATTTGTACAGTGAATATATCAATATATCAACAGCTGTTAGGGTTACGTTGAATTTTGCCACGCAGATTGTTATTATGATGTAGAAATCCGTTAAAAAATATTTTTCGAAATACACACCCCACGGGGATGCAATAAGGGGGATTTCCACGCGGACGAAGTCTCGGGAAGAAGCTAGTATTAAGATAAAATAAGACAAAACATAAATATTATCTATCAAAAGAACACGAAATATATTTATCTAGAAAACGTCCAACAATTTATAAATATTTCAGTACATTTATTCTATACATTTATCTATTTATTACATTTCTTTATATACATATATCTATTTATTACATCATGGCCACTATAGCCCAACGGCTCATCACATTAAACTCTACCTAATTTCAGGGCTCCTACGACTGCAACAACTCTTCCTGAGCCTACAACCAGCCAACGCAACCTTCCGCATTACCAATGTCAAGCGCGTGTCCAACGCCACCGAAGTTGTTGACTTTCTCTCGTCCTTAGAACGTCAGGACCGCTGGAGCAACAAATACGTGATCCTGGACTCTAGCACCCGTCTGGCAAAAGATGCACTGATCCTCCACGTTCGTGACGTGTACCTTGGCCGCCGAAATTACCATTACTTCTTAAGTGGACTGGTGAGTTTAGAGGTATATTGTTTGATGGTCTTTCTGTGGAACGATACATAAGAATCTTGCATTTTTGCAAGCAAATATGTATTTATAATTTTTTTAATGCTTTTAGAGGATTAAAATGTATAAAGATGTTTATTTAATTTTAGCAGACATTTAAGACCTACTTCATAGGACGCCGACTCCAACGTATAACCATCGGCTAAACAAATTGCTTATTTCATTCTACACGTTTAAAGCCACCTTCTACTTCCCAAAAACCGATCTAACCTGTTATACTCCACAGGTGATGGATGACCGCTGGGAGCGTGATGTCCTGGAGTTTGGAGCTATCAATGTGACCGGATTTCGAGTGTTAGACTACTCCAGGAAGGCGGTGAAAGACTTCATCGACATGTGGCGCCGGGAAGGGATCTCGGTTAGATATTATATATGTCAAAAGTCTATGTCCTAATGGTCGAGTTGGATAGTGATAAGGTTCTCCTTAAATACATTTAAATTAAAACTCATACTAGACCAGGGTAGAATCCTTTAAAAATAATAAAAAGTGAAAAAAAAAATAGTAGGATAAAACCCATTAGAAAAGGAGGAGAATATTATAAAAATGAAAGGAAAAATAATTTACGGGCGATCTAAGGTCGGGAAGGGGATGGGGGTGAGTTTTTAAGGTTAAAAAACGGTTTATCTTGATTTCCGGTAAAACTAAAAGTCCTATGGAAAAAAGTCAAATGGAAAAGTTGTAGGTAATAGAAAGATCTAAAACTTTTGTTTTATTTTATTATAGTATTATTTTGTTATATTATTGTATTATTTTTTTTGGTTTTAAAAACTATCGACCCTGGTCTATACGGTGAAAGTAATTGTCGACGGGTAACCGACATATTATTATCTAAGAAAGATCAACTAAGATTTCGAGTGTACGAAGTACTACGAAGAATGAATAGGTATGTAGGTAACAGGCATATTAGATCATACAAGTATCAGTTCTGATAAAATAATATAGCTAAAGTTCAATATACTGTTCGCTTTTGAACTAGTCATTAATTAAGATTAGCTAATAATATGATTAATTTAATGGATGTTTATTTATCACACCGCACCACTGTAAGTAGATATAATTCATTAAATTAATGACTTTGTCAGTTAATGAACGCTCTAGTTATGTTATGAAATATCATCATCGTCAGCTAATATAGTTCGTTTTCATATAAGACTAATTTCGTCAAATAACCGTCTAAAATATATAGTGTTTCTGCATGTCTGTTGTTTATATCCAGAATGTGATTTAACACATAAATAAAATGAGTCTAAGCAAAAATTATAATGTCCATTATAATCGTAATACATTCATAAATCAAACGTTTAGTCTGTTCCTTTGTCGATCTTATGTCATAAAATAAATATCTTAAGTTGTTATCAGGATTTGAAGTCGCGACGGTGCAATTTCGTCCCTAGTTCAAGGCGGTTTTCAATTACAATTTCACACCCAACGCGGGCTAGTACTGCTAGTAGTAAATGACAAAAGTTCCCAATATTAGTAATTACTCGCTAACCTCGAGAGATGAGCGCTCAGCGATAATCGAGTTTTAAGCGCTTTTGTGAGCGACACAAAAGTTTTCGAGGAGGCTTAATATTAACTTCAATATTTCCGCATACGATACGTTTTGTATCGTATTAGATGATGTATAAGAATTTAATTGGCAATATTAAATTTTCTTTTATGATCTACTAGATTTTCCGCAAAGGGAACTAGCCTATGTCCTTCCTCGTGGTCCCGTCTACATCTATGCCAAATAAATTTCGGAGCTTATTCAATACAAACAAATCTTTCGTCTTTATAATTAAAGTATAGATTTCTATAATAAAACATTTATTGAAGAACTGAACTGAGAAGATAAATTCCGCAGAACCATTTTTCAAAGCCATTTTTGAAGACTGTTAAATAAGGGAAGAGCTATTATATACAGCAGTCAACTTTAGTTTTACGATATACGTAATTTCTCGTCATGTCATGTCGAAACTACAAGATCCGTAGTTTTACTGTTCATGAGTTTTTGTCGACTGATCTTCTAAGGCCAACTTGTGCAGATCTGGCTTAAAGTTAAACCTGATTAAATATCATGCCTTCTCTTTCATATTTTGAGATTTTGGCAATCTATGTATATATATCTATATTCCTTCGTAGCGCCTACACTACTGGTCCGATTTTAATGAATGAGGTGTCAATAGATGCGTAATATCAGCCCGGGTAACATAAGCTATATAATTTACGTACTCGCCAGTCGAGTTATAATTTTTTATAAAATTGTAGATATTAATTGCTACTTCTTTTTCAGGCCCAAGCCGCCCTCATGTACGACACGGTCCAAGTGCTGATCGATTCCATCCTCCGGCTCATCCGCAAGAAACCTGATTTACTCCGTGTCATCGCCCGTCGCAACGCCCTCTTCAACACCACCAAGACCGTGGACTGCAACCCGCAGAATCGTGACTTACTGCCTTTCGACCTCGGCGAGAAACTATCCAGGACTATTAAACGGGTACGTTGCTAACTTTATTCTGGTTTGGACTGCGACTAACTTCATTTTATCCGTGTTATGTCTCATCCCCCTTTTTACCGCCACCATGACTGTAGATGGTGTAAATGGTCGAATTGTAGCTTACGCTTTTTGACCTTATCAAGAAGGTATCCAGGGCTACTAAACGGGTATGCAACTGTAGCTGACTTTAGTTTCAGTTAGTATAGACTTCATTTCATCTGCGTCATTGCGTATCATTAAGCCTTTTTCAATACCACCAAGACTGTAATCGGCTGAATTATAATACCTTTTGACATTGGCCATAAGCTATCTAGGACTAATAACTCACTCTGGTTTGGACTGGGGGTTCTTAAACTTTCCATGGGTAACCATCATTAACTACCAATCTGTATCATCTATTCTGTAGCAGAGTAAACAATCCTACTACTATTATAAATATGAAATTTTGTGAGGATAGATGGATGGATGAATGTTTTTTCACACAAAAACTACTGAACGGATTTCGATTGAATTTGGAATGGAAGAAGTTAAGGCTCTGGATTAAAACAAAGGCTACATTCTTATCAGTACAATACATTAAAAGTGCAGTGTTCCCGTGGGATATCCGATACTATATTTACGCGGACGAAGCCGCGGGAAAAAGCTAGTCTATAACTAAAACAAACAATACTTGAAAGAAACTATCGCTCAAATACTAGTTGTGTTGCATCAAATACCATGTTTTATATATTGACTTTACTGAAATCTTTACTTTACAAATATAGCTTCTTTCACTTAAAACTTTTTATAGTGGTAACATCCAACGGTTGGATGTAAGGGTCTGTTCATACCGCGACGATACGCGACGCTACGCCAAGCGCCATATCGCGTATCGTTGCGTTTTGGTGTGTACTGATCCTAAAAAGCGACTCAATTAAAAAATCTTAAACAATCATTTAGATCGAAATATTTTCTTGATCAAAAATAATAATAAAACTGTACATTTTACTTTAAAGGTAAAACACTCGTGTTACAATTACAATATTAGATTTCTGTTTAATCTATGACGTCAAAGTCAAATTCAAAGTCAAAGTCAATTTTTTTATTCAAAATAGGTATTTTTATACGACTTAACGTCGGTCTACATGACGCCTACCACCGCGCCGGTTCGGGAACTAGCCCGGCGAGAAGAACCGGCGTAAGAAACTCGCGCGGGGCCATCTTTTAATAAAAAAGATGGAAAATTGTTCTTTTAAAAAGATAAAAAAGGCATATATAACAATGTTATGACTAAAACTACATACAATAATATATGTAATTTTGAAGTAGCCTTACAGGGGGCCACCTCATTCCCAAGGTGTGTTATCATTCATAAAATCATTAACTTTATAATAGGCTTTAGCACACAAACGTTCTTTAACTACTTTTTCAAATTTATTGATTGAAAAATTTTGAACGCTTTCTGGGACCTTATTGTATAGGCGTATACATTGACCTTTAAACGAATTATTTTCTTTACTAAGTCTAGTCACTGGTACATCAAGCTTATGGTTATTTCGGGTATTTCTATTGTGGTTGTCACTTTTCTTTTTGAATAGGTTTAATTTTTTTTAACATATAATACATTTGATAGAACATACTGAGAAGCTACAGTTAAAATTCCAGTTTCTTTAAACTTCTCTCTTAATGACGTGTTGGGGGCCAGCTTATAGATAGCCCGAACAGCTCGCTTCTGCAGCACAAGCCTACCTAAAAAGACAGCTGTATCTACTAGTTCCATACCTTTTCCATTCAATAGTACATTGGTTTCAGTTCGCCTTACATTTGGTAACGTGAACTTTATACATTTAATTTTTTTGCTATATAACAAAAGATTATTAACACTAAACCAGTGTACTATTTTTGAGAGAGCATTATTTACTTCGTCATAGCCTGAGTTTTGGCGATTAATATCAAAAGTAAGCGACGTGTCATCGGCAAATAAAACTATCCCGTTTTTTCCATTGATAAGGTATGGTAGGTCAATTATATAGACTACAAAAAGAAAGGGTCCTAAAATGGATCCTTGTGGGATCCCATCTCAATTTTGGTACCTGTTGGGTCTTTTTCCATTTATCTCAACCTTCTGAGTCCTATTTGATAAATACTTCAAACTACATTACTGTAATACTGTAGTAGCTTTCTATTTAATCTATGACGTCATCAAACTACATTCTGTGGTTGATGGTCTCAATGACAATGAAACCGCAACCAAACGAGTATTTCGGTTTCCACCGAATGAGTTTCGTTTACATTACCTAGTCATTATTCGGCGCATCTAGTTTGCAATAACACAACAGTTCATCACATATCATCTTTGATCCATCCCATTAAAATATGCAAATGCAAAACCGAATTCCGATTCATGATTTATATGATTGTAAATGAATATTCTTTAACATGTAACCTTAAGGTCGATTCTGCTTATTAAATCCTTCAATAATACAGTAACAATCCAGTCCAGATATGTTTATACCAGAAAACTTTATACCATTTTGGTATAAACGATACAATACGCGACATGAATTGAAAAAGGAAACATCGCGAGCATTTTTTATGAAAGCTATTCAAAATTAAACTTTATTAATTACGCAAGAAGATACACGTTACATTGTAAGAGTTCGAATGTCAAGTTGCACCGCGCTGCACCGCACATGTGCAGTGCCGCGTAGCGTTGCGCATCGTTCCGGTGTGAACTGACCCTTAGGGACCCCATATACGGTCCGGTTTTCCTTCAGTTTGGCCTGAACGGATGCAAAATCGTATCGTCTGTGTGCAATTTCGAGATCGCATCAGTCGGCCGGATGTACTGAAGCGATTCGTTCCAGTGTTGCCAGTTCTGTTCTTGCGAAACTACTAAACTCGCGTCGATTTCTACTAAAAACTACTAAAAGAATACTGAAAACTATCAAAAAAGTTAGGAATCCCTAAAGCCTCCAGAACGCTCTGCATTTTAGGTTTTGTTATATTACAATTTTATTATTTATTGAATAATATTAAAAATACATATCGTTCAATTAAAATATTCTAGGAAATATTACGTATATAGTAATTAAGGGGGCATTTTTAAGAAAATAACGGACGAATGCTACGATGTATTATTATGATAAGGTGTATTTTTTTGTGCCTAACCTAGGCCATTTTACATATGATTACTGTCTGGCTCTTTCCTACTAAATGCCTACTAAGGAGGGAATAAAATACTTAATTTAGTAGTAAAACTTTGTAAAAGAACTAAGTTAGCAACATTAATTCTGGACTGAATGGACCATGTGTGACAAATCACTTTAGTTCTCGCCAGAGCCGAGGCCGTGCGGGCGTGTATCGTGTACAAGCGTAGTGAGTTTATAATTAATAAACACGACCGTAGCTCGCGACAAACCAGAACGCACTGATGCTATTTTTCCGTGTGTGTGCTCGAATCCGTTCAGGCCGAAGTGACGTCCGTTGGGTTGGATGCGATTTTTTTCTGTTCAAGCTGAACTGACGTCAGTTCTAACTGAAACAATCGGCCTCTCGTCTGTGGGAGCTTTTATACTAATTATAATTCAATTCACAATTCTTTATTAAACACATATAATAATATACAACAGAATAAACATGTAATATACATCTCATTGATCTAATCCCATGCTATTCTTGCTATTCTTCGACCAGTTAAAAAAATCGGTTGTCTGTTAAGTCGGTTTACTGACGATAGTTGAACGTGACAACGTCATAAGAAATGGAACAGAGCGAGGTAACGCCGCATGAGTCATGTTTAGCGAGGTAACGCCGGTAACGCCGCATGAGTCATGTTCGTGCGTGCAGCCGGCTCCATCGAATTATAAGACGTTGTCACGTCAAAAAATCTCACTTAATTCTGTGTTCAACCAGACCACGCGGGGACAGTGGTCATTTCTCCAACGCTATTAATATTCCATGATATAACTTTGATAAAAAAAAACCGCTGTCCCGTGCGGAGCAGTGGAATTATACACCTTAGTATTATAAAAAAATCGTATAATCAAATCAATATTACTAATAAGAGAAAAAAAAACCTAAGAAGAAATTCTTAATTAATCAAACGTTTGTAGACATACAGGTATTGGATTTTATCAGAAATTGATGTATTGTGTTACTACTAAAATTCCCTAGCGCTTGTATGCGAATGAAGTGTTTGTATGGGTGATGCCTTTCCATATCCGGACTCGATGACAGCGAATTATTTAGCGGTATTGTGTATTTCCATTTCATATTTACATATAGCGAAATAGACAAAAATGATTGAAACATCTAATAAGAGTCGGTCGTCTTAAGCGTGGTGAATAACCTCATCACAGAAAATAAAGTTTAACAGTTTCAATATTAATATTTTCTTCACTATGACGCGGACACGTGATGTTATTATTTCGGTCGCTCAAAAAAAGAGAACTACTTTTCTACACTTTACACTTACACACAAACAATTCACAGAGAGTGTACAAGGTGTAATGTAGTAAGACTTGCTTGTATGTATGTTGTTTACTTGTATGTTAATGTAGTAGTACTTACATACAGAGAAACAGCTTACAAAGAACGTTGGGCGTTTATGACCCGAAGTTTAAAAGAGTGTCGACCACAAACCAAAATACTATTAGATTCTACAATTTCCATTCACATTTAATTTTCTGTCATTATATTGTTAATATTTTTTTTTTATGAATATTCATTGAAATGAGTTAAAATGTATGAGAATTTACCCCACCTCCTGCAGATATGCGACCTGTGTCGTTGTAATCCAGGTGTAATTGCGCTTCCATCTAGCCTAATTTTGTCATTCGTCGCCGTAGGTTCCAATTGTTCCATAGAAAACGCCCAGTGTCCTTTGAAAAATTTGACGTCCCCTTCAACGGTCCACCATTTTTTCACGCAATTGTGAACACATCGTATGCTTGTTCCTCTTTCTTTAATCTTGTTGTCTTTAGCCCGTGCGAATCATCAACGCTTGATATGACATTTGACCACGACTTTACTCGAGGTGAATACAAAACACTAGGTTTTCCCTTGGGAAATCTGACGCGTAAGTCCTGTACGAGAAAATAGATACTAAACAATATTCTGTTTGGATTTTGTTTGATATTGGTGTGATTATTTAAAGGGCCCACTATCAGTAAACCGTACACATCATTGTTTATCGCAATGATTTTTGTTTACATTAGTATAGAATAAAGTTAATTTATCGTTTCCTGTCAGTGTTATTCTAGTATAATAAGTTTAATTCATTTCAGAGGGTCAATTATTCTGCTTAATTAAATAAAACCTGCAATAATACAATTACAATCAAGTCCCGACACGCCAAACCGGTATTCTCATAAACGATAAACTAGTGTCAAACGTGTCCTGATTGGTCCAAACTTCACAATATCAGTTTATGATAAATATATGAAAAATGAAAATCTACTTTAAATACGAGAATTGAGCTTCAGATTGTTGTTATATTGATTGGTACTTAATGTGAGCAAATCGGAATGGATTCTTAAAAAATACAACACCAAAATAATCTAAAAGTATATACCAGAGTATTTTATAACTTTTAAAGAGTTTTATTTTTATTTACATAATATGAATTTACTCGACTAAAAATGTATTGCGCATTAGTAATTAGTCCCTGGAGTCGATTGAAAATAATCAGTGTTCGTAAAGGTAAAGAACGATATTCCTAGGGTTGCAAAACTAAATTACGTACTTACACGTTCGAATAGCAAATATTTAATAGGCGTACACATTTTTACTAGGTCTAAAAATATATCTCATTAGTAGTTGTCCCGACATACGCTGTTCTATCTTAACTATGAACTGTAATAAATAAATAACTACACCCACATCATACAGCCTATCCTATCAACCTACTATGGCCGACCAATTTTTTTAAAATACCCAAACAGGTAAACAGAAAGCACCTATATATATTAAGTCATTATATATGAAATTGGCGTTTTGTAAAGGAGGAACATAAAGTCGATTTTTTTTAAACATAATATATTTATTTAATCAAAGTATATACCATAGCTATCTATGCACTTTTGCCATCTCACAGGTAGTTTATTGATTCCTTTACTAAAAAAAACCATTCGGACAGGAACAAATAAAATCTTTGAAGGCGCCTTGGACTCCCCATCGGAGTTGAATTTTTTCCCTTGCAAGAAGTTATCCAAATTTCGAAATAAAAAAAAATTTTTTGGGGCAGACTTTGGCTGGTTCGCCAGGGTTCAGCCATTGTGATGAGCGTTTCCGATTATTGTATAGGATCCACTTTTCATCACAGGCAATGATTCGATTTAAAATCCCTTCATTATTGTGCCGGTTGAGTAATGTAACGCAGCAGTCGACGCGCGTTTGTCGGTTTGCCTCACTCGATTGATGAGGTACCCACCTTTCAAGCTTTTTCACCTTCCCAATTTACTCCAAGTGGATTAAAACAGTTTTATCATTAACACCGCAGCCTGCAGCTAACTCGGACGTGGTTTGCGATGGATCCGCTTCCACAATAGCCTTCAATTCTTCATTATCAACTTTGATCTCCGGCCGTCCACGGGGCTTGTTCTGCAGGTTGAAATTTCCAGAACAAAAATGTTGAAACCAAAAACGCACTGTGTTTTCTTTTGCGATACCGCCGCCATACATATCATTAATCCTAAAAAAATTTTGAAATTGGAATTCCTAACCAAAGAAGATATATTTGAGATCATATCATATCATATCATTGTTTTGTCGTACTGGCCACAGTACGACAAAACAACAATTTCATATGTAAGGACTTAATATTATATTTGCCAGTCAAGTGACAAATTGAACACAGTGATCGGTTAGTATAAGAAAATTCATATTTTCCCCGCAATTTTTTCTCTGTTCAATGTTCCCTGATCCTCCGCAATTATTTCATGACCAAAATAAGACAAATCGGTCTGACGGGCGGTCTACATTTTTAGGCTACATTTATGCAATAGCATGTCCTTATGTATGTATAATAAGCTATCCGACACTTATTACTATTAGAAGATTATGGAACAGGCCCTAAACCACATCACAGTAATGAATAAACTACAAAACTATATCACAATAAGTTTACTCATATTTCGTTTATAATTGGATCTTACTACATCATATCAACCCTAGAGGACACAGGTGGCGAATATGGATTTTTCAGGCTGGATTCAGGTCGAGCGATTAATAAGTACTTATTAAGAGCTAATGATTACCTGGAAAACCTTTACAGTGTACTCAAAACTCGTTCATTTTGTACAGTACAGTTGGTACATTTATGGCTTATTGAAAATATTGTACGCTTATTTGTATTACTTTATAATGTGAATAAAATATGCGCTAATAGAAAACTAATAAAAAATAAATTCCAAGTATTAAAAAATTATATGACTTAAAGGATTGTGTTTAAATGAAATATTATTAACAAGTATTATAATGAATTTTGTACCAGTAATGTAGCGCATAGTTTTTTGTTATTTTTTTTGTTAAAGTTATGCATTGCACATTACTTTACAAAAAAGAAAACGCCACGTATGGCCATTGGAACAATATGGTCAAGTACCTCGTCGACTGACGCCGGATTTCCTTTTTCACTGGTCAGTATAGGTGCCTTTTTCTTGCAGTATCTGCTAGAGCCGATTCGGCCTTTCTTCTCAGCGTGTAACATATTGTGTTACACGTATCAGCAGCCTGAGAAGAGAAGCAGGCCCTTAGAGTTATTATTAAAGTCACGAAAATATATGTGTGTTGTGTTCCGTTGCAATCCAGTGAAATTCGAGTTTCACTCGCAAGTGAAGAATTCGCGTAGATGGAATTTCTGTCAACTCTACCTCTAACTCTACCTATTACCCCTTCACCTTTACATAAGCGTCAGTTCAAACAGAGACCCGACGCGGCGATGCATTTTTAAGATAGCTATGCAAAATTGAACTTTATTACTGAATATACCTTCTTGTGTAGTGACACAAAAAGATACACGTTACATTGATAGAGCAGCGCCGCGCTACACTGCCCGGCGCAGCTCGAAATTCGAACAGTTACAATGAAACGTGTAATCTTTTTGTGTACTGAATAAAGTTCAATTTTCAATCGCTACCTTAAAAATACAGTGCCGTGTCGCGTTGCATGGGGCTTTACACACGTGCCGCAGCTCCCGCGGCGCCGCTGGATTTGGTATGGTTTTTACCACATGGCTTGGGGCGGTTTACCGCCGGTGCTGCGGCACAAAATTTATACAAATCCTAGTGCCGCTGGAGCTGCTGCGGCGCGTGTGTAAGTGCACGAAGTCGCCTTAACAACACCATAAGTTGCTCTTATTACTGATAAAAAGATTTCAAGAATGTGCTTTTGAACCTAATTATAATATTATTTTAAAAATATTTACTCTTAAACCGCTTGCGATATCATGTTTTAACCAGAATAAATAGGGAACAGAATATATTTTTACATTTTGAATGTTAATTAAAATTTGTTTATTTTTAAATGTAACGTGTTAGCTTTAAATTAAGAATTATATGTAACGTACAGTGTAATTTAATACAGAATAAGAGTTTATTATAACGTGTCAGCAATTTTAAATTTTGAATATTCTATTTTTTTGTATAGTGCCTTTAATTCAAATAATGAAGTTTATTTTTAAATGTAACGCTGCTTAAAACAAAACGCTAGAAGTATTTTTATTGTAATTTGCAAGTAACTTTTTGGGACTTATTATTAATTTAACGCTCGCGTTGTTGGCCTCGTAATAAATCGGAGGCCAGGAGATATTGTGTTGTTTGTTCCAGACGGAGATAGATGGCTTAACCGGACTCATACGCTTTAGCGAGGAGGGCCATCGACACAACTTCACCCTCCAAGTTATGGAGATGACTTCTGAAGGAGACATTGTCAAGGTATTACTAACGATAGTAGTGTTTATGTTCTCATAAATATCAAAGTTGGCAACGCTGTATGTTGTTTGCTTCAAAACTATCACAGTAAAAATATCAGCTTTTGGATTTGTTCTTTATTCATTGCATCAACTGTATAATATATTATCAGCTTATAATAGTCAGTACCTGGGAATTATGGAATAAATTTACAATTTACAATTAATTTACATTAACAAAAATAATCACAAAAATATACGTCTGAGCGAGATTCGAACATGAGACACTTATTTGCCAACCAAGCCACATAACGGATTTGACATTTAGAAATCGAAATCGAAATCACATTATCTTACAACGAAAAAAGAAAACACATAATACGTTAAAATGCGCAGTTTCCAGGGATAAGACCTAGCAAGATCGATTTTTCTCCCAAAACTCCCTGCATATATTTCATGGAAATACTTTCTACCGTTTTCGAGATTCCGGCTATATAAACAAGATTAGCTCGTATAAAGTATAAGATTTTCATTTTGACTAGCAAAGTATCGGGTTGGCGCTCGCCGGAGGTCGCGGGTTCGAATCCCGCCAAGGTTTTCTGTGTTCCTGAGTTATTGATGTGTATTAAATATGTGTATAATATAGTGAAAATCTTAAATATATTATGTATAGTATAAAAGTATTAAATATATTTCCCGTTGTATGGTCCCCGTGACACAAGTTCTTCGGATACTTAGTGGACGTGGTGTGAGGCGTCCATAAATATTATTTATTATCTTCAGGTTGGAACCTGGTACGACAGCGTTGGTCTGGTGCCAATATCGGAACCGAAACCGCCGTCGAAGTATATCAACTACTACAACCGCTCCAAGACCTATGTGGTGTCAACCATTGAGGAGATGCCGTATGTCACCAAGGATCCACAGAGCGCCAACCTGTCTGGATTCTGCGTTGATCTGGCTAGACTGCTGTTGGACAAGATGGAGATTACCTGTGAGTACCTTAGGCACATCAACAACATCATCATCATAATCTTCAATAACATCATCATGTTCATCTTCAACGATATCATAATAATCATCATAATCATCATCGTCGACTGCTAACGTCCCCAATTTAGGTTAGGCTGTGGTAAACGACGTAGCAATGAATTCACCTAATCACCTAAGATCTAATTTTAGGAAATGACCTAATCACCTAAGAGATAATTTTAGGAAACTCTAGGTGGACAAACTTTCTGTTGGAGGAGTCAGATTTTGACAAGGTTTTTTTACCTTTTGTTAATATTCAGTAATAATTCGTAATGAGTTATAATCTTTTTTTTAATTTAAATGGTCTGATGATGAATGATAAATTTAGATTTGAAATGTTATTTGTGGTATTAAAAAGTGGTCATATAATATAATCTACCTACTATTGCTCCCAACTACAAACCAATACACTCGACGGCAACATTTAAAACACTCCAAAAATGCACGAATTTGACAAAACGTAATGTCTACGAGTATAATAGTGGCCGTATCTGGCGAACGAATGTCATTTGTTGCAAAGATTCGCGGCAGTTGGCAATTGTAAGGGCCATGAAGCCGGCCGAAGGGTTAAATCGTCTTTTTATTATTTTAGGGGACGTACAAAAACCTCCCAACGTAATTTACAGTTTCCGACTGTAAAATATTTGAATCGTAATCTCTGGTGATAATGAACAGATTAGAACTTAAATTTAGTGTGTTTTCATTCTTAAAACATTTTCTATACAAATATTATTAGATAAAGAGGAAATGTTTTTTTTTTTTTTTTTTTTTTTCTTGTTCCCCCAACCATAAGCCAGGACAATTATTTTCTTTGTTTATTTTTGCTTTTTTACAATATTTTAACATTTACTTTGTATTTTTATGTACAGATCCTCATATACTTTACTATTACATTAATTTTTCTTATTCCTAACATGTTTTCCATTATCATTTTCATTATGATCTTTCTCATACTTATTTATCTACATCATTTCTATATTCTACCTACATTTATTTCCATTTCACAATTTTCATTTAACTCTACACATCCAATTCTACATATTAAATTTAGTGTGTTTTCATTCTTAAAACATTTTCTATACAAATATTATTAGATAAAGAGGAAATGTTGGTTTGTTTGTTTGGATCGAATAGGCTCCGAAGCTACTGGACATATTTTGATTAAATTTGCCACAGATATAGAGTAGACTGCGGGGAAGGACATAGGCTACTTTTTATCGCGGCTAAATGTACGGTTCCAGCGGGATTTCCTTTTGCTCGCACGAAGTCACGGGCAACATCTGGTATAGAATAATTTAATGCCATAAAACAGTCAAACGATGACAGACAGACCGCCTGATGGCAAGCGATTGCTGCCATGGCAACGCTAGAGGAGTTTAAAGTAGCCTTTTAAACCTTTAAACACTCGAGGCTGTAATAGTCTCGGGCACTCGACGAATCTGTTTAATCTCACACTGAACTCACGTGAGTGATATCCCTCCGGTCAAACTAACTCATTCTAGCCAAAACAAACGACATAACGCATTTGCCTACCACAAGAAAAACATTCTAATACTATATCGTTTACATACGTCCCATTTTTGCTTCACTTACATTTAATACGTGAAGTAAAAACTTTAAGTGAATTTTAAGAGAATTTATCGAACGGAGGCGTATGAAATCTGGATCAGTTACAGTTATGTGGAGGAAGGTGCGCAGAAAGCAATCGCTTTATTAAAAATATTCATTTATTTTTGGGAAATACTTAGAAATACACAAAATTAATAAAATAAAGTTGCACACACTACCTCACTCACATTAGTTTCCCATGCGATTGTGTAATAACAGTACCTAGATATTTATTTGACACAATTATTGTCAATCATTCTTTCACATTCCATAGACGATATTCACATCATTTATTGCTTATCCAAGAGACAAAAAACCCTAAAACGGTTGAAGCGACCTATAGTATTTATAAATACAGTAACTTTTCTAAAACAAGAGTAATAACTATGTCTAAATATCCATGTCTTCAGCACTAACACATTTCTAAAATGTGTCAACTGTCCATTGCGACGCAAATCACATCAACAATGCTACACAAGTTACGCTAAGCCAAACACTATAATAATTCTGAGACTAGCCCAATTATTGAAATTGGGTTAAGCTCGTACAGACCCAAATCTTTGGTCAAGTTAGGTTTTTGATCACTTCTAGTCGCTTAATTGTAACTATGAGTTATTGAGTTTAATAAATTGTAATAAATGAAGGCTTAGACATTTTTTATGGAATAGCCCGCAATTTTAGGTAGCGAGTGAGCACACAGGTAGAAAATTTGCGTAAAGAAGGTAAACGTATTATTATAGAAAAGTTAACGTTTGTTTTACGAATATAGGCATATACACGAGTACACGCCTATTTATTTTTGGTCCCTATCTCGATGAATTCGTCGCATAACCTATCCTAATCTATGCAATTATGTCGCAGTTGAAATCAAATTCGTGGTTGATGGAAAATACGGGAAGGAAAATCCTCAAGCCGCCAGTGGTTGGGACGGTATGGTTGGAGAACTAGTGCGACAGGTAAGCTCGACCTTTTTTTTATTTAAAAAAAATCTGAATATTTTCTTGAAAAAGGTTTACCCTATTCTGTATCAAATTGAGCATCAGTTCACATCGGGGCTCGCGTGAAGCTGAAGTGCGTGCCGCGTCGCGCTCAGTGTGAGGCTGACCTTATATATAGAACTACGCTTCAGAGCAAAAGTGTCAGTTAAAAGCGAGACGCGTCTCGTCAAGAAGCTGCGTTGTGTTTTCAAGATAAAATTAAAAAAATTGAACTTTATTCACTACACAATAATGTTGTGGGCTGCGACGTCTTGGTTCTTATAGATCCTTCTTATGCTTGAGTGGTGATAAGATTAATTCAACAACAATTTGATATTTTTCTTTATTGGTACTTATAAGAGAGAGGCTTAACACAGATACGTCTACACTATGTATAGCCTTATGGCTAACTAAAACAATCTATATAGGCTGTGCTTGTGACATCTGTCAATAGTGACAGATGTGAGTAGTGAATAAAGTTCAATTTTGAATCGCTATCATAAAAATGTGGCGCCGCGTCGCGTCGCGTCGCATCTCGGAGTGATCTAACCCTTAACTTTGAGAACTCCATAAGCATAGAAGCTGTATCTTGTCAAAAAAAGCTTATACTACCTTTTAAACAATCATCAAAACGGTGTGAAATTACTATTTTGCACCGAAAAATGAAAACCATTCTCGTTTGAATGTGTCTACAGAAACATAGCACATTAAATCGTGATAGAGCCCGCAATAAAAAACCTTTGGGAGGACTGAATAATGTACTTAGATACAAAGGACTTTTCGTTATTTCTTGCTTAGATTACAAACATCTATGATGATTAACTAATAAATGCTTTTTTGTATTCGAAATAACACCGACATAAAGGCCATGAATATAATTATATTATAAATATATTATACTTATAGCTGATGCCATGATGCTGATGTTCGACATCGGTCCGACCGTTACAGAGATTAGCCGGAACAAATAGACAGACAGACAGTCAGGCTGACAGACAAAAATTTAACAAAATACTTTTTGGTGTAGGTACAGTATTACTATCATAATATGCATTTCGTGCAGAGCTGTTAATGAAATTACAAACAAAAGCTTTAATTTTATTTATTTGTATAGATGTACAATATACCATGTAAATACTTTAAAACGCCATTTTAAAAGCTGGTAATGTGTAAATTCGAGCAGTATAAAAACTTAAGCTGGTAAGAAGCTCGGTAATACTTTTTAGAATTTTAAAACTGTCGCTTTCTACCCGCATTGCTTATGTATGATTTGGCTAAGGGGAACCTTTTTTACTTGAGAAAATATGTAAAAGTGTTTACATGAGTATTTGTAACTCTTTGTAGCCTGCACTTAAGACATAGAGCTTTAGTGCTTTTTAAATCCTGGCTAAGAAACCACATTATATTGTAAAATTGCACCTTAATCTATGTTATTTTTTATGCAGTGGATCAAGAAACGAGCAGGTGCATTGCGTGATGGTAAGCGATTACCGCAGCCCATGGACAACACCAGAGGAGTTGAGTGTTGAGAGAGAGGAGGAGTACACTTCTGGGGTTACACTGGTGTTGCGCACTTTCGTTGCTAGTCCTTCAAATCCACAACCCCCCTTAGGCTTCTGTGGTCTCATTCACTCAACACACAACGCCATCACAGACAACCGTAATGTTATTTCATGCCTGTTTTATGTGAGGCCACGGTATTTATCCGGTTGAGCCGGCCCTTTCCTGCCGAAGCATGGCTCTCCCGCGTTAAAATTTATTGTATAGAGATTATCTGTTTTTTTTTAAATGGCGGCAACATTCTTGTGACTTCTTCGGTGTAACATACTGTGTCCTAAGCCGGTGACAATTGCTTACAACCTGTTCCACTTGGCTGCTTATTTGACTTCTATCGTGACCAGAACTGGACACTCGTATCAGATTAAATAAATAGGAACAGATAAACAGCTACATAGTTAGCTTTCGATTTGATTGCACTACTGCAAGCATACGGTGTGTCCACGATTATGTGGAAAAATTGTGGACCGTTGAAAAGGACGTCAAGATTTTCAAATTTGGATCGATGGTCTATGAAAGCTGTTTTCCTGTATCAGATCGTCATAGTCGTAGAAAAGTGACAGATGTAACATTTATCAAACTTCACAGGGCAGCAATTTCAAATATTTCTAATGGTTTTTTTGACATAACTTTTTCAATTCTAAGCATGCAATTATTAAAATTGGCATTAAAGTTTAAAATAGGGTCTGTTTTAAAGTAGAATAGAAACAAAAGGGTATAATTAAGTATTTTTCTAGAAAAATCACATGCTACATTATACTTTGGAGTCAACACTGTCATATAGTAGCATCCGACATTGTTTTTCGGAAAGTTATTGTTCAAAGAACGACGTATTTTACTTTCCGGTTATGTTCTATGGACTTACGAAGTAATATTTTGGCGGATATGTTAACCGTCATATTTTATTTTGACTATGAGTAAGGTATCTTGAATATAACACAGATAATAATTTAGTTTTTTAAATTATTATAAAGTCTTTGGATCTTATTAAGTAGTTATTTTTTGAATATTAGTTATCAAAATTTTAAATACTAACTATTTAATAGCAAATCTTTAGTATCACAGTCATTGTTATAAATATAGTCAAAAAAACACCTTATGAGATCAAAAAGTAACCCGTAGGCAACTAAAAATATAACACCAATATGTAATCAAATAGTATGAATTTCTGATGAGAACAATGAATCTGACTGAAAATAATAATTAAGTTCAGTCAGATTAATTGTTATCATCAGAAACATACCATTTACGTCCATAAGTTAAACTTCTGAAAAAGCTATGGTGTTTGGTTAGTATTATTGAGGAATCGCAGAGACTAATGAGATCCTTATATTTATCATTGTACTAATTGGAATTGGACCTACTTAAGCTTTTTATAAGGTTGGATTATTAGAGATAATTCTAGTCTCCTTTCATAGTATTAGGGTTATATGATCATCAGAAAAAGAATATTTGTACCGGATTTTAATCTTTAAAATCAAACACCAACGACTGATTTACGTCTATGACTTCATATGAATCACCCGTTACTTTAGCCCAACGTACAAGAAATTTCCATTCGTCTGGTATATAAATTGTGTTTAGCAGCCCTTTCAATCACACTGAGGAGTAAATCTCCCTCGTTTAGGGTGTGTCCTTTTTCAAGGAACCTGTGTGTTATAGTAGTATCATATTCTTTAGCTGCATAAGCATACATATTAAATACTAACCTATTTCGATTCTGGCCAGCGCAATTGTCTGACCAGAATCAGACAATTGCGCTGGCCACAACAATTGTCTAATTCTGGTCAGTTCAGAACTCTTTCGCACCCTTCGATACAAATTTTTTCATGAAGTCATAAACGCACTGGCTACTTCGTTGGCCCCACGTTTGGCAAAACCTTCGTCCCACATACAGCAATAACCTTGCTGCCCCACCATATCGTATACTGGGAAATTATATCGTGAAAACTTTCGCTTGTAATATAATACACTCATTTTCCCGTGAGAACATGACAAAACCGATGACTGATTTTCTGGGGGAAGTAAATATAGCGAGGTTTGATTTTGACTTATGGTCATAAAAGTATCTTCTATAAGAATATGATCTCCGATAACTTCGTCAGAAGACAGCTTCATAAAATAAGTCCTTCATCTTTTCTAGTATGTTGCATGCTCCATGGGGTAATGGCGAATGAAATTCTGAAATATATTATCAGTCTATATGGAAATTATAAAAAAGTACTGTACATAAAAAACGATTATTGCAGGTCAACATTTATCAAACTCGTCGGACGATTCACGACAAAAAGTTTTTTAAAGTATAATATATGTTCATAATTTTTTAGTTTTATTTATACAGGTAAATTATGACTTAAATAAGTTTATTTTTTTATACAAAAATATATTAAATTTTTACAAATAACCATTGTTTTTTCAATAGAAAAAAGACGGAAGTATATTTAGTCCTAAGAACAAAGTGGGATGCTCATATATTATGACAGTTAGATGGAAACGAAATTCCACAGAATAACGTCGGTGGTAGTCATGCGTCACTATCGGGATATCCATCCATAGAAAATTGTAGTATAGTTACATAGAGCATGAAAAATCAAATCTCGTCAGATATAAAACAAACTTAACAATGTAATATTGTTTTATTAGAAAGCAATATTATCTTTATTTAAATAAAATTTAAAATTGATTTATATTCTCCGTAGTAAACCGACGGATAGTCAGAATCGACATTATTATTATTTACTTAGAATTACAAAAATTTATTAATACTAACTATAAATACATAATTTAATAAGTTACCTGACGTCCCTGGAATGCATTCCTCATCAATGCACTCTTCATGAGTATAATTCGTGATTTTTTCATTTAAACTTGTTTCTTCCACGAGCTTTAGCATAAGTTTTGATCGTCCTGTCTTCACACGTTTTACCATGCTTTACCATAAACAAGGTACGAAATAATAAATAAACAACATAAAAATGAATAATCCTGTAATTGTTTAAAAAATTGGCTACAACATTTAATCCGTCTTACATTGATCCGTCCGTCCGATCCGTCAACATTTACTTCGTAGAAGGGATTCTTACATTGGGGGTACCGCAGTATATAACAGGATTATTACAACAGCTCCGGGCGATTCGGGGACGAACTCCCCTTTAAAAAAAATCGGTTGCCTGTAAAGTCGATTTACTGACGATAGTTGAACATGACAACGTCATGTTTATAGTGCGCGCGGAACTAATTGGCCGCGCCTTAGGTAGGCGTGTTGCCGCCGCGAAGTCCGGCGCCGAACTGAGTAATAACATCAAGCGCATAATAATAATAATATAATAATAATAACAACAACAACAACGACAACAACTATAATAATAATGAGGTAACGGCAATGCGAGGTAACGCATGAGTCATGTTTTTTCGTGCGTGCAGCCGGCTCCATCGATTTATAAGACGTTATCACGTCAAAAAATGAAATCCCGTGAGTTACTTCAACGAATTGTGACGTTTGCGCGGATTCGTCGCGAGCGGGAAAAGGCAGTGGGGAAGCCCCGCACTGCAACGACGCGTATTATACACAAGCGTCATTTTACTATGAGCGGTCTATCAAATCCGTCAGTATACCGACATATACATTTTTCTTTAACGTGGTATTAATATTTAAATAATATATTATCACAATATAGTAAAAAGTCATTTTGAGATTTTTTTCATATCCGTCATTATTCTACGATCATGACGAAATATCATATTTTCTACTCTCGTGAAAGAGTATAAAGAAAGAAAGAATATATCCCTATACAGCGTCGACAGTTTATTTTATTTACTATCTATTTTACTTACTTTTACCTGTGTTCTAAGTATGGGTGCTGCGTGCAAAGCAGCCTCCGTGGTCCAGTGGTTTAGGGCTTGATTGTTTCCAAGTTTGGTAAGGACAATGCAGGCTGATTGTCTGACAATAAAGATTAACCATGCATCGGATGGGCATGTAAAAAGTTGGACCTGCGCCTGATCTCTCGCCAGTCGTGTCAGTCTGTCCGTCCCACTGGGTTTCCAGAGTAAAGGAAGAGAGAATGCTCTTGTGTACTGCGCACACACATGGGCACTATAAAATAACTCCTGCGTAGCTGACCTGGTTTCAATGAAACCGTCCACCGTCAACGAAATCGGTGTGGGGAGCTATTATTATTATTATTATTGGTGCTGCATATTTATTTATTCAATGTCAATTCTATGATTAAACGTACAAGTCGTACTGACTGTCTCAAATCGCCGGCCAACTACGCACTTGCAAACCAAAGTGTATACCTTCAGGCGATTCGTTTGACCGTTAGCCTGTTACGTCATTAAAAATCTCCTCTTTCTCCAGGAAGTAGACCTGGTGATCGCCCCACTTGCTGTGACGGTCAGTCGGGAGGCAGTGGTGGACTTCAGCAAGCCGTTCCTGTCCTTCAGTGAGCCACATGACCCTGATGAGAATCCGGATCTCGTTACCATGTTCAGCTTCTTCCGGCCCCTGTCTATGGGGGTCTGGGTAAGTTACAGTACGGTTTATAAGCTCAGACAGCAAGAAGTAATTCTGTCTCCACTGACATATTAAGAAAGAGCAAGTTAAGCAAATATAAATGTAGTTTTACTGACAGTCAATTATAATCGTAGTGTCGACAATAATTAAGCAAAGCAAAAAGTAAAAAGCATAATATGAAAAAAATTACTTCCAACGCAAAATAACGCCGAAAAACTCGTTAACCATTAATCAATCAATAAAGTAGCTAATTAGTCAAATCAGGTTATGTTACGTTCCGCTCTTAGTGTTATTTTTCTTAATTTGAATTGGATACAAATTATTACTAGAACTCTTAGTGGCAACTTCACCAACGTCTGTCAAGCTTAATCGTTGATTAAATGTTATCTCTCTCGTTCTTCGTATTAAAGAAAGAGAAGGCATGATATTTAGACAAACGATTAACACTACTAAGCTAGAAGTGTATAAGTTATTACTTCAAATTGTGGCAATCTCAGTTTAAATGTGGTATCATTAGTCGCACACAGATGTGCGTACACTGACAGTTCTTCTCAAGTATTTTACGCACACATGTTTAATAGGTTTCGTTGCGTGGGTTCTATCTGCCTATTGTTACATAACCCGAGATGTCAATATTTTACTCGACGAAAAAGCTACTTCAGAATTTAACCCCACACCGCATGTTATGACAAAGACCTCCCGGAAGAAACGCCACAAGAACAGATGTACTCTCATCTTATTTAACGACTATCCCAGCACCGATCGTTTGTAAGGGATATAGTGTAAATATACTATCGTGTCATATATGACTTCAAAGTGTTGGAGTTAATTGGATGGTGTTGGCTTGGAATAACTTGGCAATACGAAGTTTGATTGCATTTTGATCTTAGAATTCAAATCGTGAAATATATAGGTTTTTGAGATTAGACACACTGAAATTATTAGTATTTTTATATAAGAAATTGATAAAAATGTTTGTAATAAGAACATTATAATGACCACTTGGGTCTCAAGAAGTCTCCTCGACAATTCATCAAATGCCTCTTCTTACTGAGAAAGGTCTTTGGTCCACTACGGTAGCCTACGAGTTAAAAATGTTGAATTTGTGAATTATTTTGTTCAATAAACTGAAGTAAAACTGAAATAACCTAGCCAACAGCATGTCAGTACATGTCTAAGAAGGATACCGTTACTATAACCGCGTAAAAGGTTTTTTTTAATTACTTCAAAATTTACTGTCCGATTTCATTCAAAATTTCCTAACGAGTTTTTAGCATGATTATCAGCATGGAAACTTACAAGTTCTAATCCCCAATAGTTTGGAAATGCTAGGGGGGGGGGGGGGGGGACCAACAAACCACTTTGGAGACCGATTATTCCAAATGGTCAACTTTGTAAATAAGTAATATATGAAATCTTGCCTTTATTTTATTCACGATGCCCCACACAATGGGGTATTTTTGCATCCCCACTTCACATGTATGTAGAGCCACCCCTAAAATATTAAATAATTATTATTTTATGATGCCAAAACCGAGATCTATACACAATCTATAACTATACCAAATTTAGTCCATTTATATTTATAAGAAGCTAGAAGCGTGGACAGACAGACAGACTAACAAACGGATGAACAGAGCGAAACTATAAGGGTTCCTTGTGTATTACAGAACCCCTTAAAAAAGGCTTAATATTCACATTCATATTTCTCTCAAAGTATTCTATATAGATTTCATTTCTGGTCTATGTTTGTACCGAATTTCATCAAAGTTGGTCCAGTAGTTTCGGAGCCTATTTTAATTAATAATACTTTATAATAATAGTGTAGATTGATTTTCATATCGAAAAAAAAATGTACGTAATACGAGTATAAACAAATTTAGCTTCTCATACCTCAGTTATAGTATTATTTTTTTATTTAATAAAAACAAACCACGAGCTTCATGCCCATACCTTTTTTAGCCACATATTACAATTATTGTGCTCAAAACATTTATAAATTTCCTACAGTTATTTTATAATGATGTATAATTGTTTACGAAGTCCATCACGGTTTTGGTAAACTAAAATATCAAGGGCGCTGGTCACCATCGTGCCCTTTTAATAATTTTAATAACAGTTATAGTTTTGGCCAATCGTAGTATTGAAACATGAATCTATTTGCAGCTGCTCGTGCTCTGCAGCGTATTCGCCGTCGGTTTCTGTCTTTACCTCGTGTCACGTTTCTCGCCGCACGAGTGGCGACTCATGTCATACGCCAACCAGAACTCGGACAGCAACGAGAACGACGAAAACCGGGTGAGTTTCTAGTTTAACAAGCGTCAATTCATACTAGCGCAGAGTCGAAGGGCATTGAAATGAAATTCTGAAGAGGTAGTATAACTTACCAGCTTTTTCCCGCGGCTCCGCTCGCGTAAATACAGTATTTTGCGGGACAGACTTTTTCGAGATGGTAGCGAGATACAAGTAGCCAGAACTTAAACTACTAACATACCAAATTTCATCAAAATCCGTTCAGTAGCTTTTGCATGAAAGAGTAACAAACATCCATCCATCCTCACAAACTTTCACATTTATGATAGTAGTAGGATATGGACCCCTATGTCCACAACGTAATGCACAGTATATTTCTTCTGAGATAAAAACGAAGCGTTGGTCGTGCAATGAAGCGGGAATTCGCGCGTCTTTTTATATCAAATGAAAATAAAATAGAATATTCTAGATTAAATTTCTGAATTTTGCTTGACTGCACTTTGACTCTGCGCAAGTATAAATTGATCCTAATAGGATATGGATGAATAAATATTGGACATTTAAGAGAAGCATCTTGTTTTATTGTTCATTCTTTATATTTGTTATTTTATTTCCATTGAATTACTTTAAATCATTTACGATATCTTACATCTAGTTTTGGGCTCAACTCACACTGGCACAGAGTAAAAGCGACGCAACGCAACGGTTTTTACCTATAGAATTAAATTTATCCCTATTTTTCCATTATTACGGTACAAAATTATTATTTTATTAATTGTATTAGAAAAATGTAAAGTAAAAATAAAATTGTATTATAGAAATGCAAACGTAGAGGTGCATGACGTATGTAGACGCATCAACTCGCGTCAACGCGCGACGTCGCGCGCTACCATATTTCCATAATACATATTTGTAACTTAATAATGAAAAAATAGAGTCACTTCGACTCCGAGCCCGTGTAAGTTAAGCTCTACTGTATTTCTTTCTCAAAAACTGGTTGCTTCACTTCTTAACATGCTGATCGCTGCACTAGTTCGTGTTCAGTTCCTAATTAATGATCTACTATTTATTACAAAATATTATATTAAAACCATCAATAGACTCTCTTTCAAACTTTTCATGTTCAACCCTATATAATATTTACTTTGTAAAATTATGTGGAATGAATCAAACAATTGTCCTATTCCAGACTACGCTCGTGAATGAATTCAGCTTTTGGAACTCTATATGGTTTTCTTTGGGATCTTTTATGCAACAAGGCAGTGACATGGCGCCGAGGTAAGTGTCACTTTTTTTTCAATCAATTAATTTAAAAAAACACCATGTATGTAGGTGATTTAATTTATTTTTTGTTTTTAATTTTCCAATAATATTATAATGTTAAAACCTGATGAGCGGTATACTGAATTAAATTAAAATGTGGTCTCTAAAATAACCATAAAATGCCGGCAAAAATTTAAACTGATAATCTTAATAAATCAAAAATATAATATTATTCTGCGCCAATTGGATGTACTATCAGGCAATCTTATTCATAAGCAGATTGATATTACTCATCATTTATTTGTATTATAATGACGGCATGCAATCACAATATGTCTTGTAATGTTAATGACATGGCAATTTGATATCATAATATTATTTATTATAAAACAAAACAAATTATGACAACCGTCAACTTGCTTATGAATTAGACTCCCTGATAGTACCTAAAATAATAAAAGTATCTGGTGTAAACCTCTCAAATGCAGTCTATATCCGATAAAAGTGTAAATGATAAAAGGAAAAAAGAAAGCTCAGTTCACGTTAAATCACGACACTAGGAAACCATAGCTTAAACGCAATCGCCGATTCTGCTAGACCGATCCCAAAATTTATTTTACTCGTACAATGAATTCCACTGCACTATATTAAAACTGCATTAGATTTAACTTCATACGGGGTCAGTCCTCGTTTCCCATCAGTGAATAGGAGTCATAAAATTTTAAGAGAGATTAGACAATTTTGCACAATTCGTGTTCCTCGCATAAAATAGGCACGATACTTTTTACAGTAGCCAGTAGTTATACACCAATCTGCAGCCCATACGGACGAATCATGACGGCCAGAAATTAAAAGTAATATCATTTAATAAATATCTCATGACATGCTAATATATGCACATACACGGTCAGCTCTAACTGATCCATGCTGATTGGACGATAGGATATAATTATGGTGTATGGCTACTCTAAAAATTTTAATTGTTGATAATAATTGATTTTTAAAAATGGATACCTAAAAGTCTATGAAGTCTATAATAGGAATAAATTGCCACTATTCGTACGTACATAGGTATTGGGACATAATATTTAATATAACTCTCTGCCAAGTCCTGCTTATAGGTCCGGAAAATATGAAATTTTGTGTAGCATGTTCCTTTTGTACATACAATATTAAAATTCTTTCTAGATCAATTTCCGGTCGTATCATAAGCACTGTCTGGTGGTTCTTTGCATTCGTCCTGGTCTCCACCTACACCGCCAACCTGACTTCGTACCTCACCATCAACCGTATCAACGAACCTCTACGCACCTACACCAAGATCACCACTTGCCCTGATGTATATAGTTTTATATTTATCATTTTTAATTAACTTAGCAGAGTTAGAGAATTACAGCTTCAGAAAAACTTGAGTAAATTAATGCTTAAGATTTTGTGCTTGAGAAATTTTAGAGGATTTTCTAGTTCTGCTCATTCAACAATATTATTCTAAAAATACAACTTTGATAAACTAAGTTTATTTTGTAATAATTCTAAAGGTATGACCTTTAGAATTAATACAAAATAAACTTATTACCCGTTGCGTGATAGCTAAAAGCAGTTACAAAAGTTTATCTCCTACTAATAAATTAAAAGTAATATAATTTAGTAAAGCCTACGTTCAACAGTGTACCGCGTTAGACTGATGATAATGATGATAATTATGATGATGAATTTAATTTATGAAATATCTCAAATTGATAATCACAGGATATTTTCCGCGGTGCTGGCTGGTTCTCCTTCCTCGTTGACCCCAAACAGGCTGAAACCAACAAGTCCAAGAAACCTTGCCATATGCTTGTATCTGCCACACATGCTGGAGTTAAGGATTTCGCCGTTGCTTTCCCGAAAGGATCGAAGCTGAGGTAAGGTGTTGCTTATGTGATGTGAAATCTAGCAACTGCGAACAGCGAATTTAGCTCTGCGAATGGCTTGCGAATTTGAAGCGAATTTTTGTTATGTGTATGCTTATTTCAAAGAGTTTTATAGGGATGGAGTTAATTTAGCGTTGCAACACCTGAAGAATGAGGGACAACTCCAGGGACTAGTTCGTCGTTGGTTTCTTGATCCTCAATGTGCCAAGGACGTCGAGGTATGTGGTGTAAGTGGCTTTTGAACATATTTTCTTCATCATTCATTACATATATACTTACACAGAGGATAAACCACAAGAATTGACAGAATATGGAGAATTTTTGCAGAATTATAAGGATTAGACGTATCCAGATTCAAAAATCATATAAGATTTTTGTAGAATATTCACAATGTGGTTATTAGCGACGAAAGTAATCTGTGTCAAATTTTACAGCTGCAGGGCAAACAATTGACACTGAACCAAGTAGCTGGACTCTTCTACATTCTGATCGGAGGTTTGGGCGTTTCCCTGGCAACTGCTTTCCTGGAATTCATTCAACATGGAAGGGCTGAGGCGCAACGGGCTAATATATCTCTACGACAGGCTTTAAGGGCTCGACCTGGCATGAACTTACGAAACAAAGATTTGACTCCCCAACGCACTCCGCAACGTGAGCAAGGACGACTGGACTGGAATGGTGGAGCTTACTCTGAGGTAAGTTGAACCATTTTAATATCATGAAAGAGGTTTAACTAAAATAATACTGTCGGTAAGCGAACATTATCGCCCAGACACATCTTCCACACTAGATGCAAGTGCTTAGCTGCCTTCTTTTACAAATGGTGTATAAGTGAAAGGTTCAATATCGTTACGGTTAGGAATTCCATAATTTTATGGTGTCAGGCAGTTAATTTCTGGAGAAATAGTTGCAGGATTAGTTGGTTTAAATAGAAATGGTAAGACCAAATTATTTTCCAGTACTACGCATCAGACAACCAAAGCGTCCAAGAGGAGACGGAGATGGGCGGCAGTTTTTCACAAGTCTGATCCTCAACCCGGGACGTTGGCGCCTGCCACTCGTCCCTCACTCGACGGCGGTCCAGCAGCGTCGAGCTCTACCAACTGTAAGACATTACAGCCAACTGCCAAAAGTAAATCAATGGCAAGTCATCTGCCACAACAAATGGCTTAAAGTAGAGCAAAAGATACTGGAGGCTTTACTATACTTGAAGAAAGGGAATGGATATGGTGGATATAGATCTTGCTCAAAAATTTTTGCCAACATAGTCCATTAAACATGAATTATATATAAATCTTACTCATACTTTAGAAGACCTTTAAAATCAGATATTACTCTATACAAATTTCCTTTTGCATGCCAACCGTTAACAGAGACTGCCATTTTTAGTCCCTTTCTTTGACTTCTACCAGATATTTTATATCTGAATACTAGTATACTAACACATTCTCGGCTGTGACGTTTTAACTGTTATTTGAACTGTTTTAATATTTTGGTTCTCTACAGACACTTTATGCGAAGAAGAAAGCACTTTAGCCCCTGGACAAAGACGTTTATCAGATATACTTGTAAGTCCAGTCACATGAGTTGACCCCAATATGGCCGTCTTTCGCGTCTTCTGGTTTGCCAGAATCTGCGCGGAGACTGTAATTTTGAGGTCAATTTACCTGGCTGGATCTGTAACTTGATGTTTCATGTAATCTAATTGGCGTATCGTAGTTAAATATCAGGGTCTTATATTCGGTGTTAAGTGTCAAAACTCAATTAGAGAAATTAATGTTCTAAGTGTAGTGTAATTAGATGTATGACAATTGACTTCTGTTGCCACTAAGGGTCAGCTCACACTGAAACGAGACGAAATAGCCATTCAACGTTGAACTTTATTCACTACACAAGAAGATACACGCTTAATTTCTAGAGTTCGAATTTCTAGCTGTCACCGCGCTGTATATCGCGGCGCCACTCTTGCAATAAAATATGTATCTTCTTGTGTAGTTAATAATTTTCAATTTTGAATAGCTATTTTAAGCGACGCATTAAATAACGACTCGTTTCGGTGTGAACTGACGCTAACTTTCATTTATCCTATGAAAGATTTTGGATAAGATTTAATTTAAGATTTTTCAGTTTAAAGTTATTTTCATAGAATTCGTCTTGTAAATATTATATAGCTTCCATTCAAGTTAATTTTATTTCAAAAATTTAATTAAGTTAACCAAGTAAGTGTTAGTTAATTAATTAACTACTTAGTTCAGTTAAATTAGAACCTACAATTATAATTTGGGATCAATTTTAACCTTTAATTTTAACTTATGCCGTATATTAAAATAATATCACTAGATTAGAATATATTATTTAATATAATACTGTTAATGTTAGATTAACATTTTAGGATATAGCGTCTGACCTGCCATATGGACGGCTATAGTGTGTGATGTGTGATATACAAAGTATGGACAAACACAACTATACACTGCAACATTGCAGTTAGATCTACTTCGTAACTTGTTTGTATTATGACGTGGGGCATTAGTCGCTTGCCGACGGAAAATGGTAGCGCTGCCAATTTTAGAAGTGTGTCAGTCTGCTAATTGGCTTTCGGTTACTTGGACCATAACATAATAATAAACATCTTTCCACGAGTCTATAGTATATTATGCTGCGAATAGTGCAGTCGTATGGCGGGTTTTTTAAATATATGTGTCTCAAATCAATGTTTTAAATAATTATAATCCAAATATAATCATTACAATACAGTCAAATAGATTAACTAAATAAATGAAAAGTGTTGTATAATAATTAATAAGGCTTAAATTCTTACGTACGCATCCGTTTATTATAGAAAAATAAATTAGTGTATAAAATAATAAAATCTAGTGAATTGTCTACAATATTATTATGTATGGCAGAATATCTGATATTGCATAAGGGAATCATATCAAAAGAATATAAATAACTTTATTCAGTACAGGCTCAAACTCGGAATTTATTATATCTATGGAAATCATATTCATATTAAAATAATGGAAATTTTTCACTCCGACTGTACCGACGTTTTGACGAACGATTTTTAGGCACCTAATTTGCTTATAATGTCAGGTATATTTGCAGCTCCTTAGGGTAAGTTCAGACTGGGCGTTTTAGTAGCACATAATGCGCTAGAGCATAATAATATGAACGTTTACGAAGCTTAAATTTTACGCTCCTCGTTACGTTTTGAAACATAGATAATCACGCTTGAAAAACGCCAAGTCTGATCCGAGCCTTATCATCTCATTTCGTTGAATACTGAGACAGAGATTTAAGGCCCCCAATCACATTAGGTGCAAAACCCCAAACCAAATCCCGTGTTTTATCATTGCCAATTTATTGTTAAGCTTAAATTTAAGCTTCCGTCCTAAAAAGCTTTTTAAAATCTCTTGATATAGTGTAATTGTATAAACTATAATTATACCGTTTGTTTACCGTATTATATTTTTAACTTTGTGATTGTATAGGAAAAGAAGTGCCAAACTTATGTCTAAATGTATATGGGAAAGGAGTGATAAGATAAGGAAAGTAAATTCTAAATAATACTTGATTGATTACGATGGTGATAAAGAGTACAGTCAGATTTCTTATGGGATTATGAAATGCTAAAGCTGTGTTGGTTTTGTCGATGCCGGCAACATTTAAATTTCGGTTGGTTAATATAATGTAAAGTCTCCCCGATATAAGATTAATGCAGTATGAAAATATTTCATCGTAAGATAAATATCAAATTTTATTTTTGCGAAATATTATTTAAAAATCATAACATTAAAGTATTGTTTACATTAATTATTTAGCCGTTTAGTTTATCTAGGGTTGTCGATTTACTAAAACTACTAATTTGGTTATTAAGCAGAAATGGCAAATACTTTTGCCAAAATAACGCGGCACACCAAATTCAAATTATTTATGATCTAGGGCTGTAAAAAAAAGAATGATTCCAAGTATCATTGTTGCAAAAAATAAATGAGCGTATAACATTTTTGTCATTTATATATTATGTATATAGAAGCTACGTATCCCATATTACTTAGTTTAATATTATAGATGTAACTCTAACTAAGTTTTAAATTACTCTTGAAATGACTGATTTACATAATATACCATTCATTGACTAGTTGTTAGGTACTGAAGTGACATATGTATTCATTGGTAGTATTTACATTTTTGATATTTTTTTATTAATTTCGGCAGTAATTAAAATTCAATGTCCTATTTGGCTTAAATTCAAGTCTGGCAAGGTTTCCGAAGAAATTATATTTAATTTTAACGTAATTACTCGATACATTATTCAGAAGCCAAATTGGATGGATCATTATGAGTAACGTAATTTTTCAGTAATAATTAAACTAATAAATTTATTTTACCAATGAATCCAAATTGTCGGCCTATATATTATATTTTATATGTTGTGTATAAATGTTATATATTGTATGTTTGGTGAAAATATTATAGGGCTGAAGCTATTAGCGACATTTTGAGATCAATATTTTGCGACCAAAAACATCCCGCAGATATTTATATTATTTATCTGTACTAAAATTAATCATTGTAGTAAAATAATTCTTACTTTTAATAACTTTCATTTGATAAATCAAATATTAAAATTTATTAAAAGTGTGCCATAGCAGTCCTAGCACAAAGCACCTTGCTTCTAATATTTAACTCCTGCGATGATGATGATGAGGTTTAAAAGATAGCACGTAGCAAACTTTAGCGTAATATATGAATGAAAATAAGAAATGAAAAGAAATGTGAGGTTACTAAAGTTAGTAAATAAAAGGCAATTAAAATTAATGTAAATTTTTTAACAAAAAATAATTTATGTTATTTTATATTTTATAATACCTGCATTTTCTTGTTTTTGAATCAAATTTTTTGTTTTTTTTAAATAATGTATTTATCCAATTTTTCAACTCGTGCCAATATCCAAATTTTTGTTATTTTTTATATTTTCATTTATTATGTAGTTGTGCCAAATTTGAAGCTTTATATTGTTTATAGTAAATCTAGTCATTAAAACATAATTAAATAAAAATGATTTTATCTAATCATGAAATATCAAACTTCAAAAGTCCGGCTACAAGAAATTGTGTTTGTGTAGTCATTTTTACTAGGTATCTTATAAAATGATCCGATTTTATCTCAAAGGTTAAATTACTCAAAGGTAAACAGTTACAAAGACTTTAAAAACTACTTTCTAACCTCTGGCAACCTAAATTCGACATCTTTTGCCAGCCCTAACAAATCAGCCGGATTAAGTGCGTCTTACCGGTTACCTGTACAGAGTGCTAAGTGTGAGTTTTTCTTTTCGCATTCGCAACAATCGCGTTTACAATTAGGTGGCGCTGTATAAATCACATACAAATTCCTAGTAAACGCCAAACGCGCTCACGATCGAATGCAAAAATAAAAACTCATACTTAGTACTCTGACATCAGAGTACTAAGTGTGAGTTTTCAGGTACCTGCGCATATCAGCCGAACGTCGGTAGCGAGTATGGGCGCGTTCTGGTCTTCAGTTCTTTCTGCTAAGGCATCGACTAAACATGATGACGCGGCGGCATTTTTAGGCCTTATTTAGACAAACTGAAGCGACCTGAGTAGTACACGAACAAGTACACCGTACGGTGTCACACGAAAGAATTGATTTTCGATCTTGCGCCGGTCGCCTGCGCAGGTTCATAAAACTGCGTTGGTCTGTCCCCATACACGTTGCGGTCCACGTGCACTGCAAGGCAATCGCGCTAAGTATTTTCAGTTGAATCGTAAACGAACCGTGAACGTTACTCGACTTTTTTAATTATTCGGTATCGCGCTAACGTTTTGACAGATAGTTGGAATGCAGCCGCACCGCAGCCCAAGCTCAAACGCTGTCAAAACAAAAAGTTGATACGATGCTACTTGTTCTGGCACGTTGCTAAATTGTTTTTTATTTTGGTGTGTTAAATTGTTGCGAATATAAGGTAAAAATTACTTGTAAAATAAATAAAAAATAAAAGTAACATTGTATTACGATTGGGAGGATAGTGAGATACTGAAATTAGTTCAGCCGCACCGGAATCGAACCGAAACTAAACATAACCAGAGTAGAGTTGAACCTGAATTTAAACGATAACAATAGCGCGATTGGCCTGCAGACATGCAGCACAGGTAGACCTCTCCGGCAAACATAGCGTTGGCTATTTGGTTCTTTGAACAGGCAAACCTGTCAGGTATATATTTACGTGTAAGGCTAACAAAGATTAGATATCTGTATAGGTTTGACTGCACAACCAAACCTGGGCATTTGTGGTAATAGACTCGTACCCCTAGCACAATCGACGACGTCGAGAAAAATGCCACGCTTCTTCGACAAAACCCGCGCAACACAAATCGGTCGTATATCGCTCGCTGTCGAGCGATAGAATGTATTTTTATCCGAATGAGACATTTTACCCAACTATAGGCTAGAATATTACAGGAGTAAACATTTTATTTATTTAAGCCAAACGGTACGTACAGTTTTCAGAACTAAAACTATGCTTAATTCTGATAATTATTATTCTAATCACGAATTACAACTACCTATTACAGAAGTAATGACAGTATGTATAACTAATTTTTTTCGTATTTTACATAAAATTAACATGAATAACATTTTCTGAGAACTCTCACTACGCATGTTGGTTGCGCCGACTTTGAAGGTCACGCGACCGATTCTCAGTATCGGCCGCGCGGTTATGTATAGACGTTAATTATTTTATAGGATAATTTGGTCAAAATTTAAGGTCACATGTTACACTTATTTTTGCGACGAGAATCGAATACTGATCACGCTCCTTGAATATCTATCTTTCTTTTGATTACACTTCATATAACAAAAATTATATCTGCAATCACGATGATATAATAGAGCCCGTCACACGTACAGTTCTAACCACGGGAAATTGCACGCGCCGCTCGAACCCGCGCTACGGCGCATTTTCCACAGCTTGATTGCACAGTTTCCGCCCGTATATATATTTTGATGTATTATGTACGTTGAAATGACGTCCAAACCGTGACGCATCTTAGTCGTAATTAGCACAACAGATCGATCCGCAGTCTAAACCGCACAGATCCCTCCGCAGCTTGTAACGAAGCCCGATCCGCGCTCCGTATTTACGTTTGCAGGGCGCTATTATTTTTGAAATCGCGTCACGTTCGGCAATTGTGCTAGAAGAGCAGTACGGGTATATCTTAGGGTCAATTCACACCGAAATAAAACGATACGCGACATAGCGCTGAATTTTCAAGATTTAACATTTGAGAAAATTGATTTTTGAAACTTTATTCATTACACAGTTAAAGAGTTAAAATTTCATGTTCCACTGTGTTTCACAGCGCATGTATAGCTATATCTTTTCATGTAGTGAATAAAGTTCAACTTTCAATAGCTATCTTAAAAATGCAGCGCCGCGTAGCGTCGTATCGTCGCGGTGTAAACTGAGCCTTAAGATAGCAGGGTACTAGGAAAGTAACAAGATGTGGGGTAGCCACATCTGTCAAATGTCATCTAATGGTTACCGTTATAAGCGGAATATCTGTGTTTACTATTTTAAGGTTAAGGTTTATATATCCGTATGTCAAAACTAATATAAATGTTTGTTAAAAATATATGATCAATAAAGATGATAAAATGCACTCGGTGTATTTATTTCACTTATTTTACCTCAGTTTAATAATCTTCACAGAGTACAAAACAAATAATAATTCGTCACGATGAAAAATATGTAGCACTAATGTCACAGATGACAGTCGACGTGACGGTAGATGTCAGTCAGTCATCATGAAGCTGTTGTACTGGCGGGCGCGTGGCGGAGTGCCGGCTAGCCAATATTAAGGTAACATAGTAGTAGTGAATTATATTAAAGAAAAAAAATTTCAGGACAAGTAGAAACTTGTAAATTGGTCTCACATACAGTGATTCTTCCAGGCAAACAAAATTATATTATACTTTAAACAAGACGATCTTGTATATATATAATCGGTATCTCGGCAACGGCTAAAAGTATTACAATGAAATTTAGAATTCAGGGAGTTTTTTGTGAGGAAAATGGATCAAGCTAGGTCTTGTTCCTTAGAAACTGCGCATTTTTAAGCAATATATGTTTTTTTCTTTCTTTGTGCAACAATTTATTATCAATAATTTCGACTCTCTTACGTCAGTCTGATTGGCAACTTGCTATGCGTACCAACGTATAATTTTTGCATTATTTGGAAATTTGTAATGTGGTGAGGTCGAACCCCGGTAAGATAAATATTTTTGTGATTCCTTTTTTTTTTCTTTTTTTTTCAATTTAATTATTTTATGGTTCTACTGAAACTCCGAGCAAAGCTCCCAGGTACTTAACTTAAAACGACTGTTGTTCACTGTTGTTAAGTTATCAGTGAGTAATCAGTGCAAATGTCCGAATTGACCAGTGACGATAAAGCCGTCTTAACATTCACCAATTCAAGTACGCAATTTTGACATTTGAACTCACTGAAAACCTAACGCGTATGAACTATGAATGTTGCATAGGTGATTTCTGATGGTTAATTCTGCTACTGAATCCTGAAATAATACAGTTACGGTCCAGTACCAATATGTTGTACTGCAAAATGGTATTCTCATAAACGTCAAACCAACGTCAAATACGTTTTGATTGGTCCAAACTCCAGAAATCAGTTTATTTTTGGCGATTCATTTATAAATCAATAAAAGTAAAACGGAAGTGTAATTTATTTACGAGTATAGGAGTTCTGTTCATTGAAAGGAAAATGTGATGATGGTAGTAAAACATTAGATGCAAACTTATAAAATAAAAATCTAAAGTCTTACAACGAACTACATTAAAGTTAGCTAAAGCCAGGATGTTCTGAGCCTAGATTAACCTAGGTCGAATAGCTAAGACCGAATAAGAAGACTCGCTACGTTATTATTTCCTAGCAAATTCTAAGCTGGAGACTACAACAGCAAAGACAAGAGTTAAAAGTTTGTGCATCAATTTTTTTTTTTTATATTTTTTATTGAAATACACCAGGACACAAGCCGACCGCTCAACTCATTGCAAGGTACTGCATCCGATCTATGAACGCCTATGGACATGCGCAATACTAGAGAGCTACAAGTGCCTTCCTGGGCCCTAAAATCCCCAACCTCTCCTTGGGCCTCCAGTAACTCACTCACTCGGCGAAACACAACGCAAGCGTTATTTCACGCCGGTTTTTCGAGAGGCCGTTGTATTTATCCAGTTGATCCAGCCCTTTCTTACTTAAGTATAGCTCGCCCACGTGTTATACGATGCAACAATACTGAATACTCGTAGAAGTGCTCCTTTCGATGCTACGGAAACTTGCTACACTGTGTAGCAAGTCTACGAAAGTTTACAGCTAGTCGTAGACGCCCGGGCTACTCTGGATTTTTTATTTTAAGACCGGGAAATGAGCAGACGGAACGCCTGATGGTAAGCAATTACGGCCGCCTATTTACTACGTCCTTAAAAGCCCCAACAATTATACCAACACTAAAATAAATAACGTTATCTTACAATGCGGTAGCAAGAAACATAAGTGTCTTAGTTTTATCGGATATAAATCAGGGGGGGGGGGGGGGGGGGGGGGGGCGTCACTTGGTGTTGACATTGCAGCCGCTACCATTATTGCGCTGTTCACATTATCCCTGACTTTTTCCTCCTCGTTACCAAATAATCAAATATTCCTAACAATGTTTTCATTGTTAATAATATTGTATGTCATAATATATTATATATCATTACATGAAGAAAAAACTTTCAGTGCAGTTTTATCAAAATTGTGCAACCGGAGGAGTATGAAATTTTCCCGGTAAATTAAAAATCAATGTGGGGAAAGGTGTACAGAAAGCTTATATTTGTTAAATATATTAATATGTGAAGCAAAAACTTTCAGAACAGTTTCACGAGAATTGTGCGCACGGAGGATTATGATATTTGGCACAATTCAAATTTATAAGAAGAAATGTGTGTAGAAAGCTAATATTCTTTTAATAATTAAAAGTATATAAAATTAATAAAAATAACAACAAAACACACACCCTCATATTACCAACACACACTACCACATAGCGAGCGTTTTTTTATTTTTTATTTAAGATATTATGGCGTCAGTTTAAAACCATTTGTTAAAAAGGCGGGAAATAAAATTTTCGTTTCTAAATCGTCAAGTACAAAGTCTAGTCAAAGTCCAAATAGATAGTCAGTGCAGCCAATGAGTCAAGTCAGTCGATGCAGTAAAGTGAAGTAAGAAGCTTTACTGAAAGTTTCTAGGGAGTTTAGGAGGGAACACAAAATAGCACGTTTTTAAAGTTGTACCACTTGCCCACACTTGTGCACGTTAACGAATATTTAATGGTTAATATTCTACCAATATTACACATTAAGAACCGAAAAAACACAAATTTAAGAAATACAAAATCCACAACGTCACCCACTGAATTCCCCGGAAAAACTCCCTACCGAGCGTTAGTTAAATACATTTCGTTACACGTTGACGTTTGCTTATCTGTCATAACACTTTTTTTTGTTAATATCTAATAGGCTAAAGAACCCTTGTATTGTTAAAACTTATTTAATTACTAAAACTTAATAAAATTTAAATTCATGTGTTACAATATTATTATGGCAGACAAATGGAATACAATAAAACGACAATCATTTTCCAAACATTATTAATAATTTTAAATTAAATGAGAATAAATTATTAATTTATTCTCATTTCACGCTTCTTAAAAAAGTCATGTCTTACTCGTCACAGTCAAGATGTAATCGCGTAACAAAGTCAATGATTAATCATTACGCTACTTAACCCTTGATTAATAACAACGAGGAGTTTATAGTAAACAGTCTGACAACGGTATAACTTAGCTTGTCCCAAGAAGCTAATTTCTATAATAATTAATCAAAAGTCCTAACGTTTCATTATTCCGGTGTTGGAATGTTTGTAGGGGACAGTCATTTTCTATGGGATTTTCCAGTTTGTAGTTTTTTACCAGAAGTTAGCAGGGATTACACTGTAAGTAAGAGCGAGACGTAAATAATAAGACGAATTTAGTAGAATCAATGCAAAAATCGATTGACTATCCTTGACTACGGCAATACCGTATAGAGAGCCGTTCGGCCACGCCCCCTTTGTGTTGATTACTGTCTCACCTAACACGGCTTTTTTTCTTCTATTTTCCTATCTGCCATGAGCTAGGTATTATAAAACACATTATTCACGATACTTCTTTAACTTTTCACATACAAAAGACAATATGTTATAGTCACAATCTAATAAATTAATAAATATAAAGTAAATTTTTTATATATTATCATATTATAAAATTTTAAACAATTATAAAAATTTTACATTTCAAGTTACAAGTTGTAAATGTATTAAAACAAACAAAAAATGTATTAACACCACTTTTTCATTAATAAAATTCTAAAAATTAATGTATTTCCAGAAAATCGTTGTCATTTATTTAAGAACTATTATTTATACAAATCAAAAACATTTAAGTTCAAATAAGTTATATATATAGCTTTATAATCACTTATAAAGCAAATTTACACTGATGCTTCCATATTAACTCGGATAATTTCACTTGAGTTATCACTTCGAGAGTTTATAAAAAATGTTTTATCACTAAATAGCGTTCACTAAACACTCAACATTATACTCTCACTCTCAACATTCACTCAACATTTTTAACTTTTAATTGCCCTTAACAATGTTGAAAGACAAAGTTGCAAGTCAAAAAATAAATATTGAAGGATGAC